>CAEFZP010001430.1:0-545000 GCA_903064625.1 Mallotus villosus | reverse complement strand
GCACCCACCTCTCTCTACTCTCTCTTTATATTTCTCTGTCCCCTCTCTCTCTCTCTCTCTCTCTCTCTCTCTCTCTCTCTCGTTATCACTGGCCAAGCTTTTTTTTCATTACCAGTTGTTATTGCATGCTGTTGTGTTGTGTTTAGTGTTAAGTGGCTTATGCTACTACCCCAGTCTGGCTTTTCTCCCTATCAAATGTCGTTTTAAGGCACAAGCGAGATTCAAGATGGTTGTAGTGGGTCCCATCACAGGGGCTGTATGGATCTATGTTCTCCTGAAGGGAACCACCAGATGGCAAGACTGGGTCTGGGCTCCTCAAGGGTAAAGCAAGTTAGGAGCAGAAAACACATCATTTGATCTGTTAGGATGAATTGTCATTAGGTCCGACTGTCCGTTAGGTCTGTTACTTGCTTTTAATGATGTCTTCTCACACAAGGTTTTTTACCACGCAAGATTGTTTGAACAGTATTTTACAGTGCTGTGTATTTAAACTGAGGAACAACTGAAGGGTTTCACAATACATTTACATTTTGTCATTTCGCAGATGCTCTTATCCAGAGCGACATACAGTAAGTACAGGGACATTCCCCCGAGGAAAGTAGGGTGAAGTGCCTTGCCCAAAGACACAACGTCAATTTGCACAGCCGGGAATTGAACCAGCAAACTTCTGATTACTAGCCCGATTCCCTAACCGCTCAGCCACCTGACTCCCAAACTCTATGTTTATGAAGTACAGCATGACATAAATCAGAACAAGTATGCAGCCGGAACCAGATCATAGTATCCCCTTTTGATTGAAAGCTATGGTGAATCACTATACTGTATAACAATACATATTTAACAAGAGCACATCCATGATGTGCAGATATGTGTTGTATTGAGTGTTGAGCATTGTAAGGTTTAATGTTGGACAATAGCGCCTTTCTGTAAACCTGCGGGTGACGCTAGTTCCAGCAGTTGGTCTAGACTGTTTTTTTATTCCAGTTGTGTTCATTCCACTCCACCCGCTCCTGTCTCCTGCAGCAATCTAGCTGAGAAATGCATATATAACAACCTGTGAAAGTAGCTTTCTGCAGACACTTCATTAAGAAATCCTGGTATATTCTAGCATCCAGTTGTAGTTCCCAGACAGACTGAGGACATGTTGCTATTCCACTCCCGCTCCTTTTCAGGGTAACGGTTAATCACAGTTTCATACATTCTACAGCATCACCTCAACGTTTTAGCCTGGGACAAGCTTTCATGTGGTGAGCAAACAGGTTTCCACCTGGCTACTCATGTCTTGAAATCACAGTCCATCATCTACACAGTGTCTTTTATCAATTTTACCTTCATAGGGAAAATGCAGTGAAAAAGGAAAATGCTGAACAGTGTGGTTATTTTATTATGAGCTCTCATGATCTGTAGAATTGAAAGAAAGAAAAACATTCTTCAGTTCTGGCCACCAGGCGCATGAGATAAATGTATGTGTGTCTGTCATGTTCAAGGATATTCTGAGTGAGCAGTTAGCTGGTGTTATTAGTGCTGAGATACAGTAGATGGAAGTCATTGTGAACATCGACCTCCCTCTCCCCTGGGAAGATTTGACACATCAGAAACAAAAAAACTTTGAACAATCTCTAACAATCAACATTCCTACAGATAGCTCTAGCCAGGATGAAATCGATAGCCTGATGCTGTGGCTTGCTCGTACAGGTCATCTGATTATCTTATGTTTAAAAAAGTACACACCCCAGGGTGTTCTGATGATGTTCACGCAGGCTGGCAGACAAGCATAGGCCTCTTGTGTATATGCATGTGTTTGAATAGTTTGTCTTGTATGGCTCTAACTAAGTGCCCCCGCAAGATCTGCACATCAGATCTACACTACTGCCATAATGTTAAACAGAAACACCCTATAGCAGATTACAACAAGGTCTTAGATCATGAATATTACAAAACCTGGCATAATGTGACCGGGGACCTAAAACTCTGGAAAGTCAGTTGTGTATTTGTGTTAGAAATAATCTTGCTCATTTACTTCTGTTTCATCATGAGATTTCAAATCTCTTGATGTATGAAATGTATGAAAGCCATTTCAAGCATATGCATGTCAACGCATATTTTCACAAAAGTAGTTTATTCATGGCAAAGAAAGAAAACATCTCTCTTAAGTGTCTGGTTATGAGAAGGTTAGATCAGACCATTCCCAGTGCTAGCACATTGACACATCCATACTCTTGACAAATTGGTACTTACTCATGCCCAGTCGAACACTCTGTTTCCAGTGATGTTTGCACTGTTTGTCACTGTGGTTTTGGAATGGATTTGCTTGACTGGAGTGGAGGCTGGATCTTCTTCCTCCCTGGTGGAGTTATTTTCTCTGACAGTCAATACCACCCCAGAGCTCCTGACCTGACATATTGATGTGAAGAGGTCTGGCTGCTAAGAGGCATCTGGCCACGGCAGATTGAGCGAACAGTCGAATGAGGGAAAGAGGGAAAACAGACTGAGAGGAATCAGAAATGAGGCTGTGTGCTTCAGAAATGTATGGACAAGAAATAATATAACCTGAGTCGACATTCGCTGACCCAAGCCTTGGAAATGTGTGGCATTTCCTCGCGCGCAAGCATGCGTGTGTGGGCCGGAGCAAAAATGAGAGAGAGAGAGACAAGAAGGGAGGGGGGGGTGGGTGCATATATCTTTTACACTATTAGATTACAGAGTGGAGATTAAATATGTCACAGTTCAATAGCTCCATGAAATGCCTGATGAACCCCAATTAGAGTGGACAGAATGACAGCGTGAGATATTTACAGGAGGACTAGAATAGTAGATTGTCTCTGCATATTTTAAGTTTCTTTGACACTTATAGGGGGTGGTAGGAAAATAAATTGTGTATCATTCCACATAAATCATATATCATACGTTCCAATTCAGTTTCAACAAAATATTATCTGTTGACGAAATTGTGTTGTGTACCATTAAACTATTTCTGTTAATGCCTTATATGAATTCCATGGGGATATTTCATATTCTGATGAACAGTATATTTAGGTACTGGTGAAAGTAAATTCCATGTTTGAACAATAGGTGGTGCTACTTCATCAGTCAATATGGTCTCAAAATGCAAGCATGGATTGCTAAATTATGGGAACGCATCTTATCAACAAAACAAAAATCCCGCTTCCCCCTTCCATTCAAGTCTTCTGATATGGAGGACGTGTTATTGACATGAGCCAAAAACTCCCCAATCTGTAGTGGAGATGGAGAGGATTATGTCAACGTCAAGCAATTGGATGAGTGGAGTAACATAATAAACTCTACCTTTTCATTCATTAATTAGGTATATGCGCCAGACATTTATCATACCATTTATCACATCAAATGCTTCAGATATCAGAAGTGAAATGTAGCTCTTTGTCCCACCTTAGCTGTGATATGGATTGAATCATGTCATTGTTAGAATAGTATAGAACAACACTTACTCATTCACCACTCATGCTCTTGGCCCTTGCTATTTAGGTCAGTTGTCTCCTGTCCATTTCATGTTCTGTTGCCTCCACAGAGTCCAAATTGCCCAGCAGGCAGGTGCCATTAGAACGGTTTGTTTGCAAGGTAAGCAGCTATGAGAAGTGACAGCACTAGAATTACTAATGCACTTTGGCTGTCATTTGTATCTGAGAGGCCTGCAGGGAAGACTTGATTAAATGGATATCCCACCTCCTGCATGTTGCGGGCCCTGTCTTCATTTGCATATGGTTGGACTGGTGTAGAGAGAGGTTTGGCATTATCCCTGTACGAGTCATTTAGACACTGCAATGTAACTCGAATGCCACAAATTCTAATTATCTCAAATTAATGTTTGAATATGTACTTACTTGTAAATATTCAGCTATGATTTTTGTTGTTTACAACAAACGATAGAATGAAAGATGGAAATGGGAAATGTAATACAATGCAACATATAAGTATTCTCTGTGGTACATTAAATGTCTTACTGTACAAAATTATGCAAGTAATATAATAGTGAATAGAGTGCTCAGAATGGCAATAAGTAGCAATAATCAGCAATCTTCAGTTTTTTACTGTAATGGCGAGGAACTCTGCAGTTCAATGGTCATTTTGCTGCTGTGTGAGTGAGACACACTCCTGCTTTTCACTCTGAGGAGGCTGCTACAGTGATGCAGTAGGAAATCCATTGCTCAGTGACCTTGCGTTAACCCATACGGCGGATCCAGCGGTCACACACTGTGACACGCTGTCCATCAGGAGTAGACTCCAGGAAGGCTGACCCGACAGGGCCCCACTGACAAAGTACATAGGCTTGACTGATGCTTGGCGCTAAGGGTTTAGTGTACTTATCACCGTTTAGAGTGATGTTCACAGAATGGGTGTCTTTTTCTTGGTATAAATAGAATATAATGTATGTTGAATGAAGACTGATGCTGCAGTTGGCAAACTAACATGATGTCTACAGAGGTCTTCTACATCCTTGCTGCACTTTTAAATACGCATCAAAATGTGCCCTCAATCTCCCAAATATTCCATCGTGATATGAGCATCTCAGAAACACGGCCACGGCTCTCGTTAACGCTAGGCAAATATTTAAAGTCACAGCTAAAGACATCATCACAACTGCAAATAAATAAATTGAATTCCTCTTATAACTTCCCCCACTCCTAAATGAATCCTGTATCCCAGGGGAGCACCTTAGCGTTTAGCAATCTGCACCGCCTTCCTGGTGGTGCTTCCTCTTCGTCGCACGGAGACGCAGACTCCGACTTTGAAGTCTGTGGGCCCGATGATAAATATGCTAATGTATCTGGAGGTGACTCCACATGGCAGATAGCACTGTGAGGAGAGTTCCACCTATTTTTTCATATATGGAGCGAAGGGAGGGAGGAGGAAGCGATGCTAGACTCACAGATACGTAGATGTTTAGCAAAAATAAACTATGGAGATTAAAGAACAATGTATTTACTGTATCGTCCCATAAGGGCACTCTGGTGCTGTTGGTGTATGGCTGTGTGTGCAGTTATTAGGTGGAATTTATAAAATCGGGTTTAACATCACTTTTGAAGTGTGTAGACATGTGAAATACATGGTGGAGATGTTGTATCTAGATGGTGCTGTGTTAATGGATTTCTTACAGAAGGTGGGGAAAGTGTGTGGAAAAAAATGCTCTTGTTGACTGTTAAGATGGCACTAAAGTAAACTGTTAGGATAACTGTCAACAATGATGCTGCTATGTCATTGGGATCTTAAAATTGCACAAAATGTGATGTTTCATAGATCATCTCTGAAGTCACATAACCATGCCAAACGACTTCTCAGACAGCTATGAATTATTTAGTGAGTGTGTGTGAGTGACTGAACCTGCAAAAAAGACATGAATATTTCTGCTGCAATATACTTTTTTTAAGTCTTGAAAACTGCATATGCATTTCATGGATTTTGGGAATCATGCATCCTCAGCCTCAGGGCTTTTGCTATTCTAAGGGTATCTACTCCTGTTCTCACTCTGATGGAGGACTTGTATTTGTCAAATACTTATGGAAAGTCTCATCTTGTCAGCTCTGCAAAGCAAACCGAACTTGAGTTTCACCACAAGAAGAAAGAGGTTTGAATCTCCCAGCGTGACAGGATATTTCTGTGCAGGTTTTTGGGGAAACATCAGCGTTAAAAGTATATATCTTTGAAAATGACTCAGATACGACACAAACTGAGATGTACCTGGGATAGGGAAGTGCAGGTAAACATATTTCAAAATCTCTCCCCACTTCCCTCACCAAAACATGTCCCTGTATGAAATATGTTGTTTGCAGATGTAAAACAACTTACTTTCTTTCAGCAGTACCTGAAACTGAGAAAAGAAATATTTAATTCCATCGGCTCCCTCCCTTACTCACTTCTTTCAAGAGACTTGTTTGTATTTGAGGTGTAATCACTCACTCTGAATCTACCGACAGAGCTGTAGGTGTCACTGTAGACGTGGCTTTCTGCAGCAGCCGTGTGATAGCTGTCCCAGCCCCGGAAAGGACAGCCACCCAGCCCCCCTTTTGTTGGGAGACGTCGTAAGTCAGATGTTCAGAATGCATGGGGCATTGTCTGCCTGGATGTTGGATGGGCTGGCAGCAAAAGGTGACATCTGGTGACTAATGTGCTCGGATGTGAATGCTGCTCCCTCAGTTCTCTGGGCAGCAGCTGCTCTGCAAAGGCATAAATGAGACAGGGGGAGTGAGAGAGACAGCCAGGGAAAGATAGAGGCGGTGGAGGGAAAGAAGGAAGAGGGGGGTTGGAGGGAGGCATGGGGGGGGGGAGTTGGGAGGGTGTACTGGCTGGGTTTTGCGCATGTAATGATGTGTGCGTCTGCGTGCGTGTCTATATGTGTGCACCGAGCCAGCCGTCTGTGTTTGGAGGGGGAGGGAAAGGGAGGGTTAGGCTTGTCAGGAAAATCAATGAGTTTCTGTCTGATTTTAGAGGAGGTAAAACATGGTCTCTGCATCCACCTCCCCCCCACCCCCCACCATGCCATGGCTGACATTCAACAAAGAGACCACACAGAGCTGAACCAGAGCTTGTTTTGCTCTGCTCTGCATTTTCTGCATCTAGTGCCCTCTCACTGAGAGCCACTACACACTATGCTACATGTAGGGTATGTAACTACCCTATGTGTCTGGAAATTGTCTTCACCTTCCAAATGATCACTAATAAGTTCAATTCTTCGATATCTTTCTCAAATGTTTTAACAGCATATAGCAACTAAGAAATTCAACAAGCTGGAGTAAAAACACACAGATGTCAGTATCTTTAGTGCTCTCAGGGAACAAAAAGAAAACACAGCAGGTTTTGAGTTGAAAACAAACAACAAATCTATGGTGTGATTTCTGTAATAAAACCTTATCCACCATCATGGCGGTCCACTGCACAGCTTCTGCCTCTCTCTTGTGACTCCCCCTCCCCCTTCTTCACTCCTCATGTCCTTGAATTAACCTTGAGACCAGATACCGGGGACCTGGGTGTCACTGCCAAGACAGGGTGAGATGGTGTCAGTGACAGCTGTAGGAGAGGAGACCATGTATGCACCCAGGCCACAGGCCCCATTAGCCTACAGGTCACATGGTGTGTGGTGTCCCTGTGACCTCTGGGACTAACGCTCTGCTTCGTTGTTTATGAAACCCCTAGCTCTCCTGGCCAATGAGCAGAGTTCAAAACATGGAGGAAAGTACCATACTGTAGATCAACAACAATATGCAAGGCTACAGAAAGGGTGATTTGAAGAGTACAAAAAGAGAGAATACAAACACTTAAATAGTTATGTTTTTGTTGAATGGGAGATCTGTTCAAGACTACAAGACATTACAGGCCCATATTCATGTCAAAGCATAATGCTGTCTCCGTCAGTGCCTTGTTTAAGACTTTTCTTCTGGCGAGGGGATCACATGAACTTGTTATGAATCAACACCCTCCAACATGTGGACATTTGAGGCATTTATATGAACATGCTGCTTCTGAGAGGACACTTGAGCCCCACTTAAAAGGCGTCATGGGCTGCTTTAGATTAGGGAGCGGCAGGCTGCTTTAGATTTGATGAACAAGAAGTGCATATGCATCCCCGAAGAATGTTAATGAAACACATTCCTCCTTGTTTCTCATGGAAACCATGTTGGACTTAGAGGATAAGGAGGTGGAGAAAAATGGGGTCCCTCAATACCCCTGGAGAGGAAAAAAAAGCTTCACAACATGTGGTGGGGTGTAACTCTTCAGTTGAGATCGAAAGAGAGGAGTGCGTTGGATTGAGTGTGCATTGAGAATTCCTTATTATGTTCCTTGTTTGGGTCCCTGGGGCTACCTGTAGCTTCCTACTTACTATGACAAGGAGGAGGATAAGCTAATGCATACATTTACCATACAAATGGGCTCTGATCGACCTTTCTGTCACAAAGAAATGGTGAGCTTATCAAACAGACATGGCAGAAGTAGATAGTTACCATATGAGGAAGCCCATTTTTATTTTATTTAACCTTTATTTAACCAGGTAAGTCATTAAAACAATTTACAAAGGCAGCCTGCAAGTGGCAAAAAGTGAAAAGTGGGACATGACTGCTACTGCCACAAAAATGAATCTATTCACTATATTCTGATTATTTCCTTGTGTATTTAACCTCTCTCTCTCCCTGTTTGGTTGCCAGTTCGTCTTGTGTGTTTCCCGAGTCGTCCCAGACGGTTTATTGGTGTTCCCAGTATTTATATCTAGATTACCCGTGTACTGAACCTTGCCTGTCCATCACCTTAGTCAGCCTGCCGATTTTGGATTAATATAATACTGTTTCCTGTTATACCTGCCTCTGCTGTCTGCATTTGGGTCTTGGCCTGACCCTGAGTTAGCAAATTGTGTCTTTTATAACTTTCTGAACTGTTGTAAATGATGTCTTAAACCCTCAATTTAAAGACCAGTAAAGACAATAAACTTGTGCTGAAAACTGAAAACTCTTGTACTGAGTTTTTCCTCACTACTAACATACGCTACTAATGTTGTAGAAATTCTCAGTTTCAGGCTTGAAATCTAACGGTCAAGATGGAGGAGGGTTAAAAGTGTACAGTCCAGCTTTCTACACTAATAAAATAATGCCCTTTGAAAAACCACAACTAGTGGCAACTGAACATTGGCAACATATTGATGTGGGAGCTATGAAACAGGTGTGTTTTATTACCATAAACAAGAGCTGTGAAACGAGAATGAGAACAGCTTCATAGAATAAGAGGTCCATCACTGTACGTTAGTATTGGAAATACAACTAGTGTTTTACCATAGTCTCGGTTGTTGTCCCCAGTATTTGTTGACTATGGTTGAAAACCTCTGTGGTTGTCTACTGAATACTGACGTACAGCAATGGACCTCCTATCATATGGGGCTTATGGTTTTTGCACTGTCATGTGTAGATTAGGATCCCTCCTTACTCTTTCGGTTGAAAATTAAGACAAATTATGTTTATAATTCTGTCATGCGAAACCTTTTGAAAATGTTCACTGTTCATAAATCAGTTATCACGGTTTCAGATTCCAATGTCTGTGTTTGTGTTACTTTTAACAGTAACAATACATACTATAAACAACATACTGAGCTGACAAACTATTAAAAATATATATATGCTCATTGCTCAGCCAAAAAGATTACTTTTCATTTAGCAAAATCAGTATGAAATGCTGCTATACATTGATCGGTTATGAGCTGGCTAGCTGGCTAATTGATGTAGTTACTTAAAACCTGTTTCGTAAAAAACAGTGCATTATGTGTGGGTCTACATGTTTGCAGTTGAATAATACAATTATTAGTTTTCCTTTCAAACGCGATCCTGCTTCAGGATTCTTTAAGTGAACTATGTACTGTGGAACATTGTCTCTGATGTTAACGCTTTTTTTTTATTACAATGTGATAATTATGTGATTTTTATGACAATGTGAATGATTACATGGATTGTAATCATTCAATCAACAATTGTAATTCATGCTATTAAAACCAAGGTGTTTACACTCCATGCAGTAGTTGTTGAGGAGCCTGGTGGAGCTGTCTCTGATCTCCCCTGTTGTCCTCGGTGGACTCTCAGAGCTCAGTTGTCTGTCACACTGAGACCCCTTAGTTCACCTCTGTCTGACGCTTTTCAGAGAGTTTGACACTTTCTCCTGTTATCCATTATTGAAACACAGCCGTAGGGTTATCCCTGTCACGGTGGCCTGTTATTCCTCCTGAATGGCTAAACTGGAACTACAGTCTTTGGTCACTGCGGTGTACTGTGATCTTAGGGAAGGTAAAATATGCCTGCTTCTGAGGTGTAAGAAGTAACTGTCATTGTTATAATCATCAAACTGTTTTACTAATTGTTATGTTTTATCATTTGGCCAAAACTAACATCTAAACAACTCAAAGTTAAGTCTTTTGCCGTGTACAAAATACAGCAGTCCTAAATGCCTATATAGAAGAACTCAGCACATTTGGAGACTGTTAATTGCTGTCTTGATAGCATATATATAAACCATTTGATATATGCATGTGAACTGTAGTCCCCATTAATTAGAAATGAATTAATTATTTTGAGTTAGCATAAGAGTGGAGAGGAGACTTTATCTTTCATGGTCATTAAATATTATTAGTCATGCAATTCCAGTCGAGCCTCGCAGCTAGTCTAGTTTGTTCAGAGCCGGACAGAGCTTTTCTTGGTATCTGCACAGAGGACCAACATGCGTGGACTCCCAAGTTGAGAAACAGTTTAAAAAGAATCAAATTAGACAATAACTAAAACAAAGTGCTTTAAAAGGAGTAGTTACCACCTCAGAAACTTTCCCCTTGAACTAGGAACCTTTCCACAGAGGTGCTAGTTTCCTCATTTCGTATTTGTTTAAAACTAATCGGTCTTCAGCAGAAATTAGCTATGAAAAAGCTATTATTTTATTGCCAGTTTTGAGATAGGTTTTATAAATCTCTGGGGGTATTACTTTCCAAAATACCTGAACTTTGGGGGTGGGGCTTGCAGTGCTGAACATTTGTGATTTTGTTTGGCATTTCTAAATTGAACATTTCTGCTGAATATGTCTGATTGGCAACCAAGACCCGCTCCTAGCTCCTCAGCTTGAAGCACTGCATATGCTGTACAGTTAAACAATGTTTTGGCTCTTGTGTCACACCGCTGGGTAATGCTCTGAGCATTTGATCTATTACCTCAGGTGTGTCTGTGTAGATGTGACAGTTTGTAGTGATGCTATTACAGCACTACTTGTCTTCATCGGGGATTTCTCAAACAACTTTTAAGTCACTGACAACCATTTTTTTTTAAAGCTGTCCCACCCTTATTTGAAAAAACATAACTGTACATAACTGGATGAAAGGTATTCAAAATATTGTCCTAAGTTGTCATAAAAATCATATTTTTCAATCGAGGGAGGGGGGGGGGCACAACAATACTGTCCTAAAAAATCTAATTCATAATGAATGCCTCTTGGATATTACAAAGGAGACATTGCAGCGCTGTAGGCAACATGATGGACAGCTATGTGAGCCAGTGGCAAACGCCCAGACCACCGTTTGACCCAAATGCCACCGACTTCATATGAATTGTGTTAACGGGATACCAAATTATTTTCATTTTTCAGAGAGTTAGACTATACCCAGTGCTCTAGATGGTACCCCGGTATCTGCATTAGATACTACCCCAATGTCCTGCTATTCTATGACATATACTATGTCAGGTATAGTGTGTCGGGAACACAATGGCATAAACTTTTATGGAAGCGCCATGTTAGAATAATGACAACCAAATTAATACAAGGTAGCTCTGCATACAAAATATGTCAAGGAGGAAAGCCTGCCTCGCCGAAGGCGATTGCCTGGAACAGTATTGGCTAAGTAGTGGGGCACTCCAAAATTCAAATTGACAGTCCACTGGCACTGAGGTGTTGCTAAACAACTCTCAGAAGACCTCATTAGATAACACAACACGTCTATACAGGAAATAATGTTCTTGTTTCACAGAAAAAATATCTTACCTATTGTACCTACCATTAAATGCCATTACACATGTTCACTTGTTTTTTTTGTTTTTTTACCATGGTCAACATAAAGTGGTATTAAAGTGGTATGAGCATCAGTACCAGGGTCAGGGTTAGCCCTATTTTGGTCATTATCCTACCCATACCATGTGAAGTCGATGTAGATCGGTTAAACTCACTCCTCGGGTATGTATTCAAGCCACCCACACCAGATCATTTCTAGCTTTTAGTTTAGTGCTCGTGCTTGAGATGTCGGATGTTGCGGGTTCAATCCCGAGTGGAGGCAAACGTTGGCCGAGTGTACTTCAGACAGGGGCGCGGCCACGTCTGTTACACATGTACAGTATGTATGTGACCCATCCACAGAATATTAACTTTGTGACTGTATTTGGGTTGTTTACATCGATATGCAAATGCAGACATTTTTCATACTACCAGAAGTGTCAATTGTATCACCTTTACATAAAATGTTACACTTAGCAGGCACTTGTATCCAAATAGTGCAGCACTCAAAGACTTAGAGTGCACAGTTCTGGAAGTGTTACTGTCGTAAGTGCTAAGGAACAGACTGTATTTTAATCAGATCCAAATCCAAATCAGAATTAACTTTATTTGCCATGTAAATGTAAAAGGAATTTACTGTGAAAGGAAAGTGCATACGATAAACATACAGTGCAACAATTACATCCTTTCAACTACAATATTACATATCTCAAATAAGGCCAGGAATCTCTGTGTATTTTTGGGAATGGGATTTTAGGGCAGCGAGTTTCCCACAATTATCTCGAAAACCAGGTACTCTGCAAAGTTCATATTTTGCAGGTGTCCTTTTTATAATCCAACGGAGTGCAGTGAATTGACGTTGGATAAGCATTTTGGTACTTTGAGAAAAACATTTTTGCAGACTGTTTGGCGATGGATCTTTTAAATCTATGATGAGCTTGCACTATACGCGCCACAAAGCGATTGGCCTAATGTGCACTAAAGGTAGGAGGCAATAAAAATACATTTAAAAAAAGGTAGGCTGTATGATAACTTCAGTTATTTTTGTTTTGTGTATGAACTAATGTGATTAAAGAAGGCATTTAAGCGTCCATGGTCCACAAACGGGCATATATATATACGACAGGAGCAAAAGTTTTGACAAATGTAGTCTCCTCTGTCAGTTGTTGTGTCTTATTTATGCGAATGCGATAGGCCTACAGAAAATACAAGACTATTTTACTGCATTGCATAGCACAAAGGAAAAATACAAACATTGATGAGCAAACACCCTTAGGCAGAACTGTACATGCAAGTGCTGTATGGTGAATTAAGGCCACAATTATGACAACTTGCTCAACCATTGTGCATGTAATGACCTCTGTTTCTCAATTTCTAGATGTTTTACTCGTAACATCAACAACATAACCAGTTGATAACGTAGAAAACAGCAGGCTACATAATAATGTGCATGAATATACTAGAGCATTGGCAATTTGTTTGTAATAATTACAAATAGCTTTTGCATGATGTGCATAAGTGACTAAAATAGATTATGTGGCGGTTGAACAAGTCCTTCAGAGATGATAGAGAATTTCAATTGTGATCGGAGAAATATAAGTACCAAAGCCACTGAGAAGAACTGTCATCACAAGCTGCATCACGGGCACTGCACTATCCACGTATCTATAATTCCATGAATCTGTGGGTCACAGACATCATCATGAGCACTGTGCCCCATCTATAATTCCAGGAATCTGTCTGTCTGTGTGTATGTGTGTGCCACCAATTTGATCACAGACACTGTGCACTATCTATAGTTCAAGTAATCTGTATTTGTGTTTGACATCTTAATCACCAACTGCATCACGGGCACTGTGATGGTATTTCTGATGATAGGACAGTGCAACAACAATAACAAATAATTCGGAAAAAGTGCAATGTCAAAAAAGAAAATGGGGGATTGCATATGTGCATTTCTCCAACATAAAATTCAACATGCCGAAAAGATTGGTTTTGCAGGTACCATGAGAAGTAATACACAGCTAAGTACAGTTAAAATGTCCTTTAAAGTTGTAACTTCAGACCTCGTTGGAAAGACAGCAGTGACTGAGAGGGGGCATATGGCTGGATAATGTCCAGGACTGCAGCCTGTTAAGGTAAGGGTCAGGGTTTTGTGCCTGATCCTGGCAGCGCCCAGCAGTGTGAGTTAGGTGTGTGAGTTATTGGGACAATATTTTATAGTTTAATTAAATATGAAAAATGGTGACACTGTCAATCATGTTTGTTATGGTTCATTATCTAACTATTTTATAAACAAAAAACGACAACTACTCAGACTAAACTGTGCTGTCTTTGTACATTGTATTCTTATTCAGTATAATGAAAAATATTAGTTTATGTATGTCTTGCCATTTATGTCCTCTTGAATCTGTAATTTTACATATGTGTAGTGACTTCAGACCCTGTACAACCATTTCTAGAAGTCAATATTTCAGTTACATATGGATACAAATGGCTGCTCTAAAAATGCCCATTTATTGAGTGGGCAGAAGAGGAGAAAAGAATAGCCAGATCTGTTTTAGCAGTCTAGGGTTTCATCCCATGTGTCACGGTGAGTGTAATTGCAATCTCACACTTCAAGGACTTCTTGGGGGTGGGTGGTCCTTCACAAGAGAGAGGACTATAGTCAAAATACCAATTAATGAAGGCCAGAGAAATATGACCTGCTTTGCCGTAGGTTCGTATACCGACCAATGTGCCTGTCGATTGAAATTGTCAGCCCTCAGTCGTGGGTCAGTGCTCCGTGCCAATGCTGGCAGATTACTGGTTCCCTCTCCAAAGATTATACGCATGCCCTTGAGCGCACGTGCCGAAGTTCATTGGCTACATCGTTCCCATTAAATATACCTAACAAAATAAACTGGAGATAGGTGTCAAAAGTATACTGAGGTGCGGTATGAATTGATCCTGCAGTTTCCTGTCCGGAGGGCTGATATACTGACCACACATGTGAGCCACCTGGGATGGCACATCTCAGAAGCCACTGCTGTCAGAATTAATCATCGCAGCGGGCTCCGCCGGGCTCCACCGGGCTCCACCGGGCTCTCTCGTGCGCCCCAAACCTGCCACGCCAGCCTCGGCCTTAGCTCCATTTAGAGATAAGTCGCCATTTGCATGTCTCGCCAAGTAAACGTCAGAACTGTAGTCTGCTTTATGTAAATTGCCTGGCTGTACTCTGGCAGGGGCGAGGGAGGGCCACTGTGCACCATCACTGCCATGCAACAGATCCCTGTAAATAAGGAAACAGACAGAGCTCTGGTTTGCTCTGAAATGTATTTTCGAAGAAAGAATGGCAGAATGTCACTGAATATAACCAATACTGGTTGGATCTCAGTGTAACACTATGACTGCAAAGAAAATGGGTTGTGATTGCCGTTTTGAATAATCACAAACAACATTATTTGGGAGACTCGTGGGCCACGGGTGAGCTCAGTCTTGTCTGAATGACTTGAGAGTTTGACTGCGTGGTGTGAGGTGCAGAAAGGAATTTAATGAGAAGAGATCCAATTGCCCTCCTGTTTCTCACAGCTGGCGTGCATTTTCACCAGAAACCAGAGCTTACTTTCTATGTCTCCAACCAGCACATAACATGGCTTGGTTATCTAAACAAAGCAAAGAATCCCTTCAAACCTTTTCAATGCCAGTGTTTCGTATAAAACTATGCAAAATAAAAGTATACTCAACAAAAAGTACAAAATATGAAGATCGCTCATCCAGCATTGTAAAGAGCTGATGTAGGATGATGTAGGATGATGAAAGATGAAGTAACATTGTGGTGAATTTCCCTTCTGTTTGTTTGATAGTTCAATCAAACGCGGCTATGCTGCAGTGGTTGAAAACCAACATTTTCGACTTCAGAACCTGCAGGAAGCATTATTGGGGTGGAAATCAAACCAAGTGTTCACATTTCCTATCTAGCCAAATGAGGATGAAGTCGATACGTTAGGCTATGAATTGTTCCACATGTATCAGGTCGAGCGACAGTCTTGTTCACGAGAAGCAGATCAGCTTATTAAGTCTAATTAACGTCACAAGCTGTCAATGCATACCCTACAGTATGCTCTCCTCTCAAATGATCATACAGTAGGGAAAGAAAAGATAGTCAAATGATGGCTTGATAAAATAAGAAACAAAGGGAATAACTTGGTTTGGTTCCTTGTCAGAAACCTGGCTGGAAATGGAAACCTGGGACGACCTTAGGGAAGGAGTACCAGACTCTACTAGCTTTCCAATGCTGGTTTCCTGCATATAAACCAGAAAGAAACCCTGTAGGCCTACTGTACAATGTATTTGTCTATATCATCAACAAATATCATAACAAATATATTTGTTGTTGTTGTTAAGCCATGTGAAGCATATCAATAGATGACTGAAACAAAATGTGACTGAATCAATATATGATATAGATGTTATCATGTGTTTTCATCAGACAACAGCATGCAACTCAAGCCATCGTTTTTGATGCTGTGGGAGCAGCCTGGAAACAGAGATTCTCCACAGAGATGATTTATTGAGGCCAGTGACAGTCTCATGTGTGGGATGAGACCCTGGTGCTATCTTTACCTCCTCCATTTTCCTCTCTCTGTCTCTCTCTTTCTCTCTAACACTCTCTCCCTCCATCTCCTCTATTTCTGGAGCACTGCGGCAGATGTGACAGTTCAGGACTGGACTGAAGCCCATGGGGGCCTCCTTGAGTCTGGCCAACCTGTGCCAGTCCAGACTTGCTCTGCCCAAGGCAGACTACTCCGGAGGTACGCAGAGAAAGAGAGGGGGGAGAGAGGCAGGGAGACGGGCATCCGGCCCATACCGGTGGCAGAAAATGAACACACGTACTTACAGAATGTAAACACATGCTAGCCTACACTTCCTTCGTGCGCTTTTTTTCCCTCCTAAAAAGCACTGCCGTCAGTGACAAATTACCGTGTGGCATTAGTACTACAATGAAGGATGAAAGTGCACTGAGCAAGGCAAACAAGCATCCCATTACAACTGCCACTTAGCAACAAACACATCTATTAGAGAGGCAGAGCTGGGCTGGAGGTGAGGCAGCATGCACCTCCTACAAGCTGCTATTCAGGGCAATGAGATTCCGAATGAAATGTGGGCGGGGAGGGGGTTTCAACAAGTATGAATGGGAAAAATAAACGCTATCCAGTACCATCCAATAGATTCAAGGACTGTGGAAGACGCCATTGGCTCCCTTAAGTAGCTGCTTCTTTACAAGGGTAAAAACAAGGCTGGTGGTAATTTTTTAACGTGTAGACATACATGAAGCACGACATCATGTCCACAGTGAAGAGCTTCTAGACTCATTGGCTCCACCGCATCATGGTGATTCATGGTTGTCCTCTTGCAGTGGAGCTACCTGATATAGTGAGGCTTCTGCTTTCCTCTTTTTATGCTGGGCTTCTGCTTTCTCTTACCAGCTACCCACAGGTCCATCCCCTGGGGCTGCACCCTCCACAGTGTGATGAGTGTCATATCAATCCACAGACAAAGATGCATAATTCCCTCTCCTTTAAACCACACTAATTACTCTGGTTCAAATCCTGCAGTTGTCATGGTAATTGCCTATCTGGGGGGTTTCGTAGCAGTTAACGCTCAGATGACTGTGTGCTTGTGTGGAAGAAGTGAGGACCGGGTTGCAAAAAATGACAGATGTTGCTGGTAAATCGAAGACAACATTTTTCATGTTTTATCTTGTTAGGTGTTTTTTTTTCTCTTGGCAGTTTACCTTGACCTGAGATGATCCGTTTGTTGTATTACTCCCCATACTGATGCCAGAAGATGAATTTGATGTGGTCCAGCAAGGATAAGTGTTCCTTTAGCACTGAGCTGAGTGCCAGAGGTCCAGTAATAGAGACCACCTTCTGCAGTTTATCCACTGCACTAAATGGATGGGCTGGGTTCAAGGAGAGGTCAGGGGAATATGAGAGACAACATATGTCAAACAATACATATAGAATCCCAAAAGTGGGATCATAAAAAGCCTTTTATCGCTCGGCAAACTGCCCTCCCAGAGGTGGGGAAAGAGAGAAGTGGCATGGACCAGCGTGCTTGATCATCATTATGGAACAACAAGAGCCACGGCTGACGCTCTGGCTCAGATATAATGCGCAAAACGAGAAGGGTTTAGCATTTCCAAGGTCTTTCAGTTCAGATCATCAGTGTGTGTGTGTGTGTGTGTGTGTGGGCGCTCTGTGTATGCACATGTGACAGAGAGAGAGGGAGAGATCATGCGTTTGTGTGTAGGCATACACGTGTGTGTGTATATCTGAGATCCTGCTGTCGCAGTGCCCTCAGGGTGTCCTTGTATGGTTAAAGTGCCCTTTATGCACCTCTATAGCAGGACGAGCTTTCTGCTCTCCCACTGGTCTTATTCACCACTCATATTGGTCCTTGACTCACCAAAATGGGCATGTTTGCCTCCCTGGGTGTACCTTTATTATACAACACACCACTGTGCTTCACATTGAAAGAGAGGGCTACAAGGTGGTTATGTCTTCGTACTCCCTGTTAACTATGTCTGCGGTTTGATGACTCCAACTTACCAACAAACCCAAAGACAAGGTTTGAATTTAGTACCTAAAGCAACATGAGTTGCATGTGATGATTGTAGACGTGTGTGTATGGCTGTAACCGTCACCGTGGAGGGTAATTCAGCTTTTCAGGGTGAGCTTGTTTGACTTATGTCTATGTCGTGAGCAAACAACTGACTACAATAATGGATTCCATGGAAGCCAGTTCCATCTAATAAAAACGATTATTTCACTCATTTAGGGGAGGCACATATTTGACCTATAGGGAGAGCCGTTTGTGTAAGCTATGTCATATTGAGGTTATTGAAAGAACAAATGGATGCTATGCACAAAAGGTCTAATCCATACCTAGAGTATACAGTATGTTGATAATAATAATAATAATAGATTTTATTTGTAATGCACTTTACATTTGAAGCAAATCTCAAAGTGCTACGTTACACGTATGTGTTACTGTATATTACTTTGATACTTTCATAACTGGATTACCACACATGGAAGGAGTTTAATACACGTATGATTGCGGTCTTTAAATAAGCACTACAGTGTGCCACATGTTAAATCCCAAAAATAAATTTAGTCAACTTTCCTCTTTTTTGTGAAAAATGACTTTAACAAATTCAATTTTCATTCGTCCTTTTGCACATGACCATTTACAATATTTTGAGCAATTAACGGAGCATAACTGTTTTTGAAAGGATCTTAGAGAGCAGCATGTTAAATCAAGCAGAGATAATTCCATTTGAGCAGATTATTAGTAATTGCCTCAGTGCAATGTGGACAACACCATATGGTACACAATAAACAAAACTAAATGCAAATCTGAATATGTGTAAGTGTAGATGGGATAAAATAGTTAAGTACTTTGGCCACCAAGAACAAACCTACTGTCGGGTTGGGAAGAGTTCACACATAATTAATAATATTACTCTTGGGGTGTGTTTCATAGCAGTATCATCCTTCAGCCAGGAATCACTGAGAAATCTTCTTTCCATCACCATCACAAGAAAATAAATCTGCTCACACATAATTTAAATTAAAAAAAACCTGTTAAACCTTCAGGAAAACCAATGTGACATTCGAATGAATCCAGAGAGAGGGAGAGGGAGCGGACGGAAGACGTTGCCTTTTCATGCTATCTCTCCCTCTGCGTGTGAGATTCATTCAAAGGATCCTACTGTCTGGGAAATGACAACACTGAGGGAGACTGCCTGAAGTTACACTTTGATGGACACAGCAGCCTATCTCCCCCGTTTACTTCAGTGGGGAAATGGTGACCCCCCTGGTCATTTCACTAGGCCTTATCTGCACTGGCCAAACGTAGGGATTCTGATGGAAGGAGGAGGAGGAGGAGGAGGGGTGCGCGGGGGGGGGACAGAGATTTGTGGACAGAGAAGTGCGCCAGTGCCCTGTAAAATCTGGACGGAGGCTCAATTTGATCTGTTCTGCCAACAAATAACAACACAAATATGCAAGCTATTTATAAGCTATTTAAAAGTGAGACTTGATAAGAAGGGATGAAAAGTGAGACTTGATGCAAATGCCCAACATTTCATTACAAAAACAACAAAACCTTTGGCTAACTGTCTTCCACTGGAAGATACTCAGCTTCCCTTCACAACCGTAGAGCTACCTGAATCACTAGACGAAAAATCAATATGTTCTTCAGGAGGAGGAGCCCTATCAGATCATAGACATGCAATATATCCTGTTTGCCAACAATGCCTATTACAGTACTGCAGATCAATGGGAGAGCAGCTGCTGAACTGAACACAAGAACAATAAAATGTCTCTGAGGAAAAGACAAGGACATTAATTCAGTGACAAAGCACGCCATTTACTATCTTTGTATATTTAACTAACCTGATTGTCGGATGGTATCATAGAATGAAGGTAATACTGGAGATCAAGAATGAACCTTTCCTCTCTGAATTTGCGTCTCATGCATGCCTGGATTCAAGCAAGGGAGATTACTCTCTGGTCCTCTGTACTGTTTCGAAACTACTACACATGTGCTGGGTGTGTAACCAGAGAGTGTGTAGCTATGCAGACAAGTGCTCCAGAGAGATGTTGGTCTCCCTTTCCACATGTCAGGTGCCCTGTTGGAGCAGCCTGTTGCCCGGCAACCCATGCCAAATAGCTTGGAGGATCAGTGAGGAAGCTGCAGAGGTGTGTGTTGCTGTGCTCGTGTGTGTGCGTGTGTGTGTGTCAGCAAACAGAGACTGCTGCTGCCCTCCATGGGGCTTCATAAGCTGTTGCACCTCTCTCATCTATAAACAAACTTGCTCATGACACGAGGTTGATCTATAAGAGTGGAGTCTGTGGGCTGTTTTAAATGCTTTACTTTTTAGATTGAAAGTTATTCCTTTGGCCAAGAATGTGCATAACATGTTATTAAACCCCAGGCAAGGGGTCAAATGCGATCATTTGATGACTGATGCCATAACCTGTTTACAACTAATGTTTACAGTAAGAATGCTTGAGTCCTTTATAGATTATGTATTAGAAGACTGGAAAACACGTTCACTAAGGTTTCACAAACAACCCTATAACTATATAGCAATGCCTATAGTGACAACTTTAGAATTATATAAGAACTGCTATGTAGTTACATTTATTCATTTAGCAGACTTCATTAAGAATTAGTTAGACTGTAGTTAGACTTCATTAAGAATTATGTACAAGGTTTTACACAGGTGAAACTTGGAATCGGGGAGATTGAGCATTCAAGGGGGAAGTGGGGCGTTAACATTTATCCTGGTAACACAACCCAATTGCATCTTTACAACCTCCTCTGACCCCTCAC
Organism: Mallotus villosus; assembly: GCA_903064625.1. Taxonomy (NCBI): domain Eukaryota; kingdom Metazoa; phylum Chordata; class Actinopteri; order Osmeriformes; family Salangidae; genus Mallotus; species Mallotus villosus. Next base: position 524,084 of record CAEFZP010001430.1, on the reverse strand, counting down.
ACCCCTCCCCCAAACTGTGTATTCTCACACTTACCTAATGACATAAAGTGCCAACTCTTAAAACAATTTAAGTACATGGACATTTTTATGTACCTATAATGTTATTCCTGTATGTATGGCTATGTAGTTACATAGTAGTCAATTAACGTTTATGTACAATGTTGCTGAATATGTTGCACAGCAACCATTCAGTTGTCAGAACCATACCTGGTATAAATAGAGCGAGGGCATAAAGCTACAACCAATTAAAAGAAAATAAACAAGATAATTTGTTCTGGACTTCATACACTTACACTTGACATTTAGTTGTTGAGGAGCTGAAACCCATCTACTAAGACGTGAAGCGTAGCTTAGTAAAACGCTTAAAGTGTCGGGTGGAATCTCTCAGATATCGTGGAAGGGTTGCTTCACTGAAGAGATAATTTCATGTAATTCAATGAGTTCCATGATTACTATTGCAATTTGCTGTAGAATTTAATTAATTCAATTTTAAGATCTTGCTAATAATTAAACCTACACATTTAACAGAAAAGAGTTCTGCAGAGCATGCCAGGACGTGGATTGTGACAAACAGTAAGTCATGCTTTGACTGTAATTGACTTTCACTTTGCCCTGGAGTAAGAGACGAATAATGGGGTCTGGGAGTAGCTAGTTAACCTTCTGTCAGGTAATACATAAAAGGAAAAACAAAAAAGCCTTCACATGAATATATCTAACCTTCCCTGTGAGACGAACACAGAGATGTCATGGTGGGAAATGTTACAGTAAGTGATTTTATTAAGTGGAACACCTACTGTGAGTTTAAGCTGCCAGGCAGGTATTGTTTGACACATATTCTACATAATACTAGGAGCCTGACATAATCTAGGGCTTTTCTTTGTACAGTTGTGCAATAACAATAAAAGTTATTGATGTATACTAAAACACACATAGATGCAGCTGAAATCTACAGTATGCAATTGTTAAGAGAGCACGGGGTGGAGGGTGGGGGGGGCTAGATGTACCTGTTTAATGTGAAGAAATTATTGTTTTGATCGGACTGCAGCTGTATTTTTGTTGCTGATGCTGACAATTTTAGATTACTGAGCATAACGAGGAGATTACACAGTAATAATAATCCTCATTCTTCCCTATGAAACACACCTCTGGATAACCAAACCTACAATGTACAACATATTACATGGCAGATTTGGAATCAATTTATGTTATGTACATGTCAGAACATGCCATGTAACTCACTTTGTTTACTCACTGTCATGTCAATGTTATTGGTGTCAGATACAAACCCCAACTGGGGGGTATTCCAGGTAGCGGGTTTAACAAACTCTGAGATTAACCCATGAACTCTGAGTTGAGTTACTCTAACATGGGAAACTCTGAGAATTTGGTTCCAGATAGGCTGATATGAATTAGTTAACTCAACTCGGAGTACGTCAACTCAGAGTTAAGCGCGGGCATGAGAACTATTGAAAGCCAACATCAATGGAGCTCCGATACTAGGATCCACCATGGCACCCGGCGACAAAAAACGTTGTCCTACTTCACCAAACTTCAGATTCAAGTTTTATTTTGTGTTAATGGTCGAGTACATATTCCGGAAAAAAGCAACACGGCTGTAGCAGTGTATGCAAGTGGCGTGGGAGACAATTGCTGCCGAGCATACATTTGAATGTAATAGCCAGTCCATACATTGAACATTTAACCCCACTGTTCGTTAATATTAGGCTACAGGAGAAAAAGCGGTGGCCTTAATAAAATAGCATGTTCAATGTTTTATTAAATATAAAAACATACTACGAACAGGTAATGCATAGTTTGCTTAGGCTATACGCTTGTGATTGTAGCCTCGATGTCACCTTGGTTTTAATAATATTCGACATGATACTAATTAAATATGAATTGGTGCCTATTTCCCCCAACATAATGCTTTCCATCAAAAGATGATGATGACGAAAAGACATTGACTGCTGCCGCAGAAATGGATGCAGAGAATTATGTGGTAGCTGGTAGTTCTCTCCCCATGTAGCCTACTATTATTTACATCGTATAAAAACGATGTGCACATTCTAATCCTGTTGAACAGAGAATGGATGCTACAGTGAGATGTTCATTTAATGGCAGGTGTAGCTATTTTGCATGTGGAACTGTGAAATGTAGCTAATGTAATCTCATGTATTCGTATATAGTTACAAATAAATGAGTTGTACAAACTGTACCTCATGAAGAAAGTGCCAAAAACTGACCAAAAGATGGTGTAGGCCTACTTAGGGTAGACGAATAAAGACTCATCTCGAAAAAGATTTACTGGAACTCCAGTTACGGGAGGATGCATGGTCACAGGTGATGTTATTTGTAGGAACAATAACCTATATTAATTGTTGAATTTGCTGAATTTCTATTTTGACCAAGATATGGTGTATTTAGGGCAGAAGAATAAAGTCTGACCTTTTAAGGTATCAACCTGCCCCCACCTCTCATATGGTAAACTATGGAGTTACTGGATGGAGTCTCAACTTGATGGCTCTCACATCTCATTGTGTAACTTACTGTAGCATTGTCATGTTGATAAGAAAGGGTCAAGATTGTGGTGTGATTGTAGTTGTTCTTGGGTATTAAAAGGAATTGTGAAGTATTTTTCTGTGGATGATTGATCTCCTGAGACCTTCTCCTCAGCTCTGGCTTTGTATCTCTGGTTTACAATAGTCATGTAGGCCAGTTAACCATGTAGGCCAGTAGGCCTAGTTAACCTTCATTGATTTCATTCATTTGCAATATGATTACATGATTAGGCCTATATGATTATATTATTTCACCTTAATTTGACCATTCTTGCTTTGATTTAACCCAAAGACTCAAATAACTGCAATTGGTAGGCTATTGGCATTATTTGGTTAATGTTAATACACTGTTCAGTTTCCCATCTTCCTTCAAACCAAGGCTAGGCCTACTCATTGTTAAATTTTATTTGTAGGCAACGAAGAAGACCAAATCCTACAATTTCAATGATTTGTCTTTATTTCAGTGCCAAAAAGCTTTTGGTCAATTCTGTGTGCACGTCCACGGCGTATAACACTAGCGATGAAGACCCAAGGGCTGAGAATCTTGCTCAAATAAATTACAGATTGTGACGGGAAACGGTAACGTTAACTTAGGCATTCATCAGGGAATTAAAGCACATCAAATCGCAGTCTTAAAATCGTCTCCTGGCGTATAACTAAGCGAATTTAATTTTGTTCGAGATCGCTCGGCTGACCCAGGAAACGATATCCCATGTCTTCCAACGCTAATAAACTCAGAAAGTGGGAGGGGATAGGTAAAACTCAGAGTTTGGCATGGAACTAACCTGCTAGCGACCAGGTTAGTTTCACAGCGTAAGTTACCATGGCAACTTACCAAAAGGTTTCGTTACCTCTCTTTCTGGAACGGAAACCTCGGAGTTTGCCTGTTTTCAGGGTTAAACAACTCAGAGTTTTCACAAAACCGGCTACCTGGAATACCCCCCTGGTGACATTATCCCCCTTGGTTGAAAGGGAAACATGTTGTCATCTTTCCCCTTTCAGTGTCCTCTCTCTCCATCTCTCTCTCTCGGTCTCTCTCAGTCCCTCCTACCCTCATTTCTTTTTGTCTTTTTTTATTTTTTGGCTTTCTGAATGCTCTACCCCCTTTGTGAGGACACATTGATTGGCTCACCCCTCTGCAAAGCAGAGCAGCATGGGGTGGAGGCAGCCAGCTTTAGCTGGTATTGCTCACCCTCTCTTGTTGAGATGAAAAAGGAGGGAAAAAACGGGGAAGGAAACCATCGAAGGGCTCACACATCACTTTCAGAAGCAGTCCCATGGCGGCCACCAATACAGTATGTTCACTCTCACCCTCTTGCTGTCTTTTTCCCTTGCCCCCTCACACACTTTCTCTCTTTTGGCCTGTCTCGCAGTCTCTTGCTCTCTTAGGTCCTCTAATGAGAATCAATGGTGCTTTAATTGATTTCCCTCCTGTCTTCTTGTCAAATGTGAACACCAATGCCCTTGTTTCCTCTCTCCCTCCATCACTGCCTCACTCACTCTTATTTTTGGGAACAGTTCTGTCTAACATTTATCCGAAAAGATATACAAATATATTCATACATACATATAAGATATACTCTCTATATAAAGTATACTAAAATAAATTGAACTCAAAACACATTAGTACACAAAAATATGCCCAAGGGGAAAAGGTCCTCTCTCAACATCACCACCTCGCTCCCTCTTTTTCTCTCCCTCTTTCTTTCATTCTTTGGACCTTCAGACCCACCACCCAGCAGGCATCGGCCATAGCACAAGCCAGTGTGCAGTGAACATTTTGACTGGACGGCAGCCAGTGGTTGGATGAGGAGGATGTGGGCTGGTCTCTGGAGTTTGTGGTTGTTCATTCATAAACCAGGTGGGAACTGTAAATGAAAATACAGACATATCCCCTCTGTATCAAAGCTCATATTGTGCTTTCTGTGCAAGCAGCAGTTTATAACTGTTCATTAAATGAGGAACATTTTATTTAAAAAATAAAACACATGCAATGTCCTAAACCTTTTAGTTTGACAAGACAGTGAGAAATAAAATGATATGTAAATGTCAGATTTTCTTGAGAAATTAGATTATTAGATTGAGATTATGTTGAGAAAAAGGGTTAAGCAATACACATGTCCACACAATTATGCAAAGGATCCACTCAAGGGTCCTCCACTCCTTGTGGAGTGGGCAAGGAAAAACAATAAGTAATAAGTAAATAAGCACTGTGACATCTTATCTTCAAACAAAAATATGTCACTCAGTTCACCTGCTTTTGTCATCACAACTGAATCTAGGATAGCATTATGTAGGCCCATACAGTCTATTCATCCATCTTCATGAGAGACAGAGAGAGTGAGAGATATTTTATTTTTACAAAGCTGAGTAGAGGACATTGGACAAGGGATAAAAGTGCACAGTGAAAGAAGCACGCTAGCTATTTCAAACAATGGAATGCCCTATCGACACACAGGGCTGATTGATCTTGAGGAACTGATGCCACAAGGGCTTTTTCTGGTACTCAAGTATATCACTCTGACCACGACGATAAGGAAAATTCCCCCTCCTATATTTGGACCACGGTGCCTCCTGTGGAGGATCACACACGTCATCTCAAGAGCTGAGGTGTCTCATTGCACCACACATTCTGCAAGTACAGTGTAATAGTGCACTTATAGTGTGTGTGTGTTTGTCTGTTTTTTTATAATGTTTGAAGCTTGGCCTCTCATTTTATAATGATAAAATAATCATAATCAGCAACATCCATATAATGTTATAGTCGTAGATAAGCTATTTGCTACCTTGTAATTATCGTATTCTTTTGTATTCTCTGAAATTGACATGTATACCTGGCCTCAGAGATGAGTAGGGTGCATTTAGAAATCAATGCTGCCTGTCACCTTTTAGCAGGACAAATGGTGCCTATTGTCGCTCCATCCCTCCCCCTTACTGAGCCAGCTGGGCTAAATAGGCTACCAAAACAGTGGGTGGAAGGTTACTGCCAGGCTAATAAGCCTTAATAGTGTACTTCTACCAATAGACGTATGACAAACTGTGCTTATAAAGGGCCAGGTCAGTAGTGTGGTTAGGACTTGAGGGGCAGCAATGTGTAAAGTCTAATGCTGCTTGGCACAGTCATAGTTCCTTGACGTCACCACTCAGCCAAGCCTGCTGCTGATGCCGCTGCTGCTCTCAAACATGTCTTTGTTATTCAGAGCTTTCCATCGGAGACTGGAGACCTGCAAAACACGGAAAGTGGCACAACACTGAGGTGGGAAGTATGCAAAAGGATGTTTCGCTAATTGCATTGCAACATGATACATTTTTATTAACCATGCCAATCATAATAAAATAAATATGATGATGTTTAATAATAACAATAACAAGGCCTAATCATAATAACAACGCAATAAACACACTAATAATTCTAATATAGAAATTATTACTTAAAAAAATAATTTATAGAAATACATTTAGGCTATATGAAATGTATTGGGAATAGGTAGCTCAGTGGTAGAGCAGTTGACTGCAGATCAAGAGGTTGCACACCCTTGTATACTGCTTTGGATAAAAGTGTCTGCTAAACGAATAGCCTACATTATTACATTATTCAAAGGTTTAAAGCACTATAGGTACATCTTCACTGACATCAAATGTGGGCCTACGTTTACTGTATGAATATTGACAACCATTAACTATTCAATATTGTTTAATTGTTCTTTATACAATAAACCCAGTAAATATGTAGAGTTGTGGAACATATTTTAGTTTGTTCCTGGGCGACACGCGCAGTCCAATCCCCTGTGCTCTAATGGCTCCTGACTGTAAATCCGCGACACATTTTGTTGGTAACCAGCAAGCATGGCCCTTCTGTAATAGAATAGCCAATGTAATTTGACACTTCAACTTACTGTGCTCCCCTCTAGTTGATTCAGTTACTCACACACTGACGTTGAGCCCATTCTCAATGGTTGTGACGGGAGAGAGGAAGATATTAAAAATCAAAATCTAAAAACATTGAGGAGTTTCTTCTGCTCACCACTCTCCGATAAATCTGGTAAGTAAAGTTACGTGATTGTTCTCGTGTAGCGTTGCGAGCTGCTTGCTTGCTATTTTGTTTCCAGTTGGTTGGAATTGTTTCCCAACAATGGGTTGACCACTTGAAGAAACACTGTGGAGATCGTCTTATCTCAAAGGTACGGTTTAATCATACGTTCCTCTCTGTAGTCGGGACGAATGGTCGGTTCCGTGGCAGGTTGTGCATTTCGTTAGTAACAGATGCCGCGTTGATCTTGACGGCGTCGGGTATCATGTAGCCTTTGGTTGTAGAATGGATCAAGACGGAATCAGTCAGAAGTCAGTGCGGTGCAATGTTTAGAGATGGGTTCCGGTCACTTTTGAGGATTGCAGTATAAACGAGACACATGGTTTATTACCTCGGCTCTGCAACAATGTTTATTTGTTATGTTCAAAAATTCCATTGAGAAAATCCGACATATTCTATAGGTAGGTCTTCAGCTAGCATCGCAGTGTCTTGAATTGCGTTCACTGTCTACACGTGAACAGCCTAACGCATTTATGTGTATGCATGATAGACTGGGATTAATTATTTTCTCGGAATTGATATGCATGTTTTAAAGCTCAGAGGAGCTGGGTTGTGCTAAATGTGTGTGTTATTACTGCTTTACGTGGTTTTAACAAGTTGACTCCCCAAATTCCTGTCGTCTGGATATGCATCCAGTTGGGACTAAGGGCCTCTCATATAGAACTAGGTTCCCTTTCATTGCTGTACATCTGTCCAGGAAGCCAAAGAACAGCCAAGTGGGAAAAAATTAGCGAGACAGGGCTCCCTGGTTCAGTCTACTATTGTCAATGAGTAAGTGGAAAAGAGAGTTTTAGAAAGAAAGTTTACTGGTTTGAGTTATGAAGAGATATAGTACATTGGTATACGATAATTCCATCATACATGTTTGCTAGAAGCAACAGTTAATAGTTTAATTGTATATTTAGGGAGTGTCAACAGTGCTTGTAATTTACGAATAAAAAGAACTACAAAGTTCAGCTGTTTCGTGTATTTTTCTTTATCTAGTGCTTAGAGTTCCAAAATTAGTTTTCTTGTTTTAATTTTGTACAGTTCCCTGTACACAATCAGAGGGATGCATCTGAGAGGAATTTGTCTGTTCCCTGCATAGCGGGTTGCACTGTTTGGACACAGCTGTTGTGTGGGTCATTTGAAATTTTGTCATTGGTCATTTGGAGCACAAAACTATTCAGTATTGTTTAAGACACTTGGAAAGGGTGTCTGCACATGTGTGTGTACATTTCTGTCACCCACGATAAACAAATTGTTATTTTCTTAACAATGCTGTTTCAAATATTGTGTTTTTATGTATGTAGATATCCGTCTAAGCGATTCAAAGCCAGGCACTGTGAGCGAGTGCTGATGGAAGCCACACAATGTGTTTCTTTCTATAAAGAAATGCATGCATTTTTTCAACCCCTCAAATGTCTCTGATTGTGTCTTAGGGACTTTTTTCCCCCCTTTTTCTCCTCCACCCCTTTTTTTTAAAACTTCTTTTGGGCCCCAGGTTGAGCTCCTGAATTACCATGAGGGTAGACCCCACCATGCTGACCTTCTTCTATTCAACTTGATGATGTTGAAACACCAGTTGTCAGACAAAAGACGCATTGAAACTAAGATCTGCATCCCAGCACGTGCGTCTGGGAGCTGCAGTAGATCATTTATTAACTCTTCTTTTCCTACAAAACCATGGATAGCCCCTTTGTAGCAAAGAGAAATACAAATCTAATGGACATTCTGCTTGTTTTACCTCAGCTGAGTCCATGGGCTCTCCACACATTACTAGTTGTCTGTGCAAAACGTCATCTTGTTTTGTTTACACACAGCAAACCTGACGCAAGCCTCGTTGCCCCCGAAGGTCAGTCATTGTATTATTTTCTAGGAATCCGTGCTGCAAGAAAAGCTTGACTCATTTTGTCTAGTTGGCAAGGTTGAGGTCTGTGTGTGTGGCACTGTGGATTGACAACAGCAACACGTTGTCTGAAGGCGGGTGGTGGGGGTGGTGGTGGTAGGGGCCTCTCCACTAGTGCACTGAGGTGAGTGCACAGGCGGAAGCTGGAAATGGCCATGCCACATGGGAAATTATTCAACTCTGAGATCAGAGAGGACACACAAGAGGGCTCATTACCTCCAACAGGGCTGGCTCGGGAGGAGAGCAGCAGAGTTTCACAGGATGTCGACATCTTACCCTGCTGTTAATACAGTATTATTAAAACCAAACCGTGTTCAAAAAAAGTCACATTCTTTGTTTGCTTTCTTTTGTATAGAATGGTGAGATGAACCTGTTCAAAGACAAAGTGTTCATCCACTGCATGCAATTCTTTTTTTATAATTGCTCTTGTTTGTCTGTTCGTATAATAGACGTACATTGTAAAGTAAATCTTATGGCGAAACATCGCAGAGATCTTGTTTTTGTTGCAGAAATGAATCCTCCCTCTGCTCTCTGTTTGGATTCTTCTAATCCGTCTTTGTAGATTTGCATCTTGGTAGTTCATTAAACCACAACGTGTTCTAAAGTGGCCAGTAAACAGGCTGGTTAGAGAGCGTGTAATGTTATAATGTAGTTGGATTTGGCATGGGTATTCCCCTGAGCAAAGGAAGCCCTGAAGAATGCCTAAAGAAAATCCACAAGTAGTGTAATAACACTAAAAGGGCCAATATAAAGCAGGAACCCAAGCACTTCACTCTGGTTGTAGCACGTGTGTGTGTATATGTAGGTGGGGGGGTTGTGTAGGTTGTTCTCAAGGTCCTTTTGTTTTGTTTTTGCTGGGCAGAAAGAAGCATTAGGATGAATCACTGCCTCGGTGTAAGTACCTTTACTGAGTAGGAGGAATGGAGGAAAGGTTGAGAGAAATACATACCGTATCACTTGACAGTAGTCATTTCTTTTGATGGGAAGCTATACAGACAGGTATCCTGGAGTCAGCTTGCATGCCAGTGAATCTACTTATTTAATTACCTGTGTTATTACCATGTTGAGCTACAGCTAAAGCTTATGATTAACATGTGGTAGTCCCTCTGTGTGACTCAGACTGAAACTATCATGTCACCATTACTCCACCCACATGCACCGTTAGATGGGGTCTCAATTCCACATGACTCTGTAAAATATGTCTGTAGGGATTTGGCAACACCCCACCTTAGTGTGACTGAGGGATGGAGACATACGGATGGCACAGAAATCCACTCTGCAGCACATCGCCAAGTTATACAGGACGGTCATACCTGTCAAGTTGACTGTTGACTGTTAATATGGAGGTTCTATTTTCAAAACAGTGCTGAGAGAAGAGAGAATCTGTGTGTGTTTGTGTGAGAGGGAGATAGAGAGGAGGGAGGGATAGGAGAGGTGGCTGGGAGTGGCGCCAGACCACAGAACATTTAATCATATTAAAGTGTGCAACCACTCTGTGTGTGTTTCTGGGTGCAGTGGTGATGGGAGTTGTTATTGTAGCCTACAGACTGAGCCTTTGCAGACAGAGGGTCGGGCAGGAAGAGAATAGGGGACAAGCAACACCTGACTCCGAGAAGAGTAAAACCATACCAATTTGTTGGTTTAAAAATACAGTAGATTTTATTAGCTGTAAACTTGGCTGTCAAATGTAGTTTAGCTAATTTTGTGTGAAGACAGATATTTGTGCCTGGCAGTTACAGTGGGATGCACTAAAATCGACACATCTTGAAATTGCAATAATGTTGGTTGCATATGCTCCCGAAATTGTATCTGTGTCCCCTCAAAACATATTTGGGAGCTTTTGTTCAAAACATTATTATGGTGCGACCTGTTTTAATTTCTTTACAAAACACTCGCTAATTCGCATACTGCACAGTATGTGCCTGATGTGAGCTGATACAGTGACTGGTCTACCGTTCTATCCAACATTATGTAACCAGTTAAACTTCATCTTTACGTTCTTAACTTTAATGCAGATTTTAGATGCCAGTCACTCCTTTTGACCTGACAGGGAGATACTAACCGTGCTCAAAATTTGAGCTGAAAAAACAACATGAACATTTTCAGTGGGTGCTACTTCATTTTTGCTGATGCTCCTAACTTTTTAGAGTTGGGGGCACCAGTGCTACCAAGTAAAAAAGTCAATTTCAGACCCTGTATAAATCGCCAAAAATATTTGATGCGGTTATACAGAAGTTGAGCTTGTGAAAAGGATGACCATTGCATTGTATGTGTTGTTGAATTTGAACAAGTCGTTTGGCCTAATCCCACTGTTGACTTGTCTGCTAAGTATCGAGTGTGTTATTTCAGATCTTTTTGGGAGCCCCTCTCCAAGTAATCTCACTTAATCTAATCTATCCCCTTCGAATAGACTGGGAATCATGGGGACTTTATGAAAAAGCTTAAGTGTAAATCCACACACAACCAACCAGTGGCAGGTCGCTTTCTCAACCCCTCCAAGCAAAGCTCTTGTGAAACATTTTAGTGACCTCTGCACACCCCTCGTTAGTCTGAACAATGGGACCGGCCTTCACTACTGCTGGAGATGTGCTGGAGGGGTGAGGGGGGAGGCAGCAGCCGAACAGAAACAGAAACACACCGCTTTATTAAACCTCTTGATCATTTGGACTGAGGCTAGCTGGTTGCCAGGCAGGATAATATGGGTGTGAACTACATCTCCAAAGTGTTTGTTCTGAAACCTTTAATAGGTACACACAGACAGTAGATAATGAGTTTCCTGTAATGCACAAAACATGGGTCGGTAGTTTTGAGTTGAAAGCGTCTTCATGATCATCTCTGTTCCCGTTAACTTCTTATTTGTCTCTGTATTGTTTCCGACAGATTTATCAAGCGCACTGTTCAGTTCTAGTTTCATTCCAACAGAAGGAAGCATACTATTGTACGGGTTAGATATCAAGGAAGTAAACAGGCTAGTGGTCTTATTTGACCCGTGATCCTAAAAAGCTCACTATTTCCCCTTGTGGAAAACATCATGCAGTCACTTTAAATTCACAAATATACATAATTATGTACACAAGTATATACTGAAGACTTTGTTCATTCTGGAACAAATAAGGGAGTACATGTTTGTCATCAAATTAAATCAAATACGAGTAAGGAAAATTGGGTTGTTTGTCTCTTTAATTCCTCATGATTGAGGTCTACTTCTAAGATTCTCTTAGCGGTTCCACCTATAGGACATGGATAATTTGAAGCCAGACAAGGCTTTGAAATGTCAAATGCTAAAGCAAAACAAGTTAATGAAAGCAGAGCCTACCCAATACACTTGAGTCAGTCTTTGTGGCACTCTGCCTATCCTTCCAAGAGATTTCTTAAAGGCCCACACCAGACATAGACGCATGCATGTTTGATTTGACACACAGCGAAAAAACACACGGTGGATGTCACAATGCAATGTCCCATTGCTCTGATTAAGTGAAAAGCTTTGAATCATGAATAACATGCAGCTATCCCAAAGTCTTGGACTGCATGAATTAAACAGAAGCCGATCCAGATGTCTGCAGTAAAAGTGATAGTCAAACTTAAGATGTCTGGAAACTGAACTTATTTGACTTCCAAATGTGGACCACTGGAGCTCATTCAGAGGGAAGCTCACACTAGTTTGAGGAGTCGAGGCTATTAATTCATAAATTGCGACTACGATACAGATCAGACCTCGTCTTGAATCACAAAGATGTATAATATCACCACCAGCGAAGAGAGTGAAGGAGCTCCAAGGCTTCATCAGCCACCACACCACCCCTGTCTCCGCCCCCACTCTGGTGTGTGTTTCTGAGTTTGGGAGGTGAGAGAAACCCTCGCCTCAGGTGAGTAATGAAGGCGATTCTCTGGAAGTGGTGGAATTACATTCAGCTGAGCCCGCAGGGGGTCCGTATCTCATTGTTCTTTGACAGGGCAAATTAACTGGGATTTACTAATACAGAGGGAATGTCTTTAACCTCCCCCCACTCTCCTTCTCGTCATCCCCAGCATGAGCAGAAGAAAGGCCCTGGGGTGATCTGTTTCCCCAGCAACACAGGGCCTCCTCCACCGGCAAGGAGAGAAAGGCTTTTTTGTCCAATGTTTTTTAGGATATGCACTCAAAACACAGACACTGACAACACGGTCTGCGATTTAAAATCCCAGCAGTGCGATCCGTGTCATACTTTTAGTTAATCTCTCGCAATGTGCTTGCATGCTATTTTAATATCTGTTTGCATGTGACCTGTTTCCTTTTTGCATACGCAACGTAGAGAAGAGGGAACAGGGGTGGAGCTCTCGGCCTAAGGGGACTTGATTTGAATGAAGACTGTGGTTAGACAACATTTGCAATCGTTTTGTTAGTGCGAAGTTCATCCCAATTTTTACACATTTCTCACTCGCTCCTTAGAACTATCCTGCAGTTCATGGCTGAAATCTTGATTGCCCAGCTATATTCAATGTAATTCAACAAATCTTTTTTAGATTATGTTATTTAAACATGGATTCTAAATGGGAGAGTGGGCAGTACACTGTGGATGTGCAGGTCGTGCAGCAGCTAAGGTGGTGAGCCCCCATCACCGTCCGCTGCCGATAAGCCAAGGTGACAGTTAACAATAAATAAAGAACATAATAGAAGTCTTGGTCACTGGATGGAGTGGAATAAATAAAAATGGTTCTCAGCCTTTGTGTGTCCAGTATTGCAGGATTTTCAGTGTGTGTGTGTACAGCAGAGAGGTGACTCTAGGCATGTGCCCATGTGCCTCCACTGTCTCAAGCTGGGGTTTTATTCTCCAAAAGACACTTAAAATAACCGTTCTGTAAACACTGCCTGTCCATTTCCTTATGTACCTCATCCTGTGACTGTCCTCCCACTCACACACGCACACAAACACACACCTCATCAAACCCATGATGTACCTTGACAAAACAACAAATTACAAATGGATTCAACACATTATTTGTTCTGGTGTTGAATTTACCGGTCACATTGATATATTTCCAGTAGGTGTTTCAAGTGATGGAAGGAAAATCTACTTTGAGTAAAATAGGATATCAAGGTGGGAGTGGTGTTCAAATAAATCAAGGATAACATGAAGCTGCTCTAGTGCTATTTGGCCTGTCTCTCCCTAACACACAAACACATCTATTTATAGGCACACATTGCATAAGCCTTTTTTATGACAACAGGGTGTTCTCACTTAGTCAGTATCACACAGAGTCAGTCTGTAACTGACCAGATTATTTTTACTCCTGTATGACACACACACACATTACACCTCCGTTTATTCTTCGGAAACTGTCAGAGGCCCAACGGGACCTTCAGGTTTCTTAAAATGTTGACAGGAAATGCTATTTTTGACCATCTGCTCTAAAAAGGAGGGCATTTGTGAGTCAGAGCCGCCATGGCATTGGACTGTGTGGTGCTCAGTGTGAGGAGCCTGGCATGAGGTGTGTGGACCTGGTGAAGTAGACCCCTGGCTGGGGAGCACGCATGCAGCTGCACACCAGTCATGGATGTACAATCGATGTACAACTTTGGGTCAGGATGGAACATAGGAGGCTGGGGATGGCACTCCTTGGCTAGACTGTAAGGATTCATGTCCTCTGAAGCAGAGGTTTGAAATGTCTCAACGATATAAAGTCTGTCTCTCATCAGACCTTCTTCCCCTTCCCTTCGTTCCCCTTTTTTCCCTTCCATTTTTTGGGGGCAAGGTAAGAATGTGAAACTTAATCTGAGCTGTGCAGTGTGTGTGTGTGTGTGTGTGTGTGTCTCATGTGTTACCACTTGACATTGTTGCATAGTTTAGTGTCCTGTCTCAGTTCGGTCCAGTTTCATTACTTGGTTTGAAGACCAGTTGGGTTTCTGAACCTTTTCAAACATATGCAGAGCCATGCAGACTGGCCTCTCTTCACTGGCTTCCATTTGAATGCAGAATGTATTTTAAAGTTGTAATAATTGGTTTTCAAGCATTGCATCTATTAGCACCACTTGACCTCTTGACCTTCCCAGCCTCCAAAACACATCAAGGTCTCTTGATCCTCAAACCAGATGCTTTTGTATCCTCCAGGATCTAGATTAAAGTACTGTATAAGGGTTGTCATGTGTTTTCTGTTGTTACCCCAAGGCTATGGTAGCTAGCTTTTTTTCTGTATGTCCGGTCGTCCCCTAGCCTCCAACATTGTATCCTTGCTTTTTGGCTTTTGAGTTTAAGGCATTGTCATAGTTGTCCTGTCAGGTTATAAGCTATGCCATGTGTATTTGGGTTATGTGTACATTTTGTCTTATGTGTGTCATGTTCTATGTACTTATTTCTGCTTATTTTCTACTCTTACAGTACTGTTGGCACTAGTGTTTAAACGTGCTATATAAATAAACAGCATTGATTGATTGATTTCTCACCCACTGACGCTTGTCCTCAGCACATTTTCACAATAAGCCAAGGCATCTATCCCTAGAACATCGTTGCATTGCTCAAACACTTATAGCTGCTGCCTGTTTATGAGAATCACCACACACAATTTGGTTTGTGGTTACAGTCTACTGGCTTTGATTTCCGATTGCACTTCTAGGTTTCGGGGCACAACTACAATGAACCTAATTCAGGTAGCTTCTGCTTTTAATGTTGTGCCACTTGCCAAAAGGCTAAGCTGCTGTGTTGGCAGTGACACAGACTGATCTTGATCGACAAACTGAGAAAGTGTATTACTAGAGACTGCACAGTACAGCTCCTTTGTGAAGCAGACACTCCAGACAGTCACTGGGAGGAGAGAGGTGGAGATCACGTGAGCTGTAATTATATTTATGTTAGGTTCCTATCAGTCTGTCACTGTAAATGTGTCTTGTCACACTGTAAATCATTACTGGGGAACAAAGCCTTGTTACTGAACTAAAAGGGAGGGAGAAAGGAGCACTTTTGTACCTATGAGAACTCATTTTGATACACTGTTAGCTGTCCACATTTTGGGGGTGCTTTTTCTTGGGAGGGAATAGGATAACCTCAGTTGCAATTGCTGTTAGGGGTTATCCTTCAGCAACCTTCGCAGAGTGAAAGATTTCCTTAAGATGCATGTTGAATAGTTGGTTCTTAGTTGCTTTTTTGTTTGTTTTATCAACCCTCAGTTATTTGTGGAAATCAACAGCCTGTATTGAGTTGGCTCACCGCTGGTTATTATTTTTTAGTTTTTCTCACTGTCAGACTTTTCTTCTACTATGACTAATGCTAATTAAACTGTCGGTGTGTTGTTGTTACATGGTACATAGATGTAATACATGGTGTTTGTTTGAATTATGTTTATGAGCTTAATTTGGTTAAATAAAAGGACCTTTTGAATTGGATCTGTGATTCACGGCTCCATTTGTATGCACATTTGATCTAGTCTCTTGCAGGGTGGTTTTACAGAATCACTTCTTTTAGATACCTGGAGACTGGATGTTTATTAATATTCAATAGCCAAGTGCTGTAACTATGGTTTAAACCAAGCGTGGGGTAAGAAGGAAGTATATTGTGATAAATTGTTATAAATATAAATGCAGTCCATATTGTTTGTGCATTTTGTTGCTGATTTAAATATGTAGCAATATAAATACAAACAGTCCACAGAGGAAAAATAATGAGCAAGATTTATCAAAGTTGTTGGTAATTATAATGATGTGTGGTTCTGCTTGCTGATGACTAAGAAACTCCTTTAATCTCACTGGGATGAATGTCTTACATCAGTATGCATTTTTACACTGTACCATATGTGCCCTTAGAAAAGAGAGAGATTCGGGAAGCCATGAATTATGACATCAGAATGTGGTAGTAGTTCTACTTTCTTGCTCTCTTGTGGTTTCTACTTTGTTAATATTTAGCTCCTGTCAGTTAATATAAGAAGTTTCCCACTTTCTCCATAGCTTGGAAAGAGAAAGAGCGAGAGAAAGAGAGAGAGGGAGAGAGAACTGCTTTACGGGTGAAAGACCTTGCACATGAATATTTATTGGTTGCATTTTAACCAGTGTCATAAAGTCCAAAAGGATATAGACAAGTAGAAAGTAGTGAGTGAAGAGTGTGCAAAAGAGACTACATTGTTTCTCTATAACCATATTACAAGCCTAAAAGTTTTAGCAGTCTGCTCAGGCCAAACGATGAATCAAATATGTGGATTGTGTCAGACTAATTTAATGCCCGGGCCAGGTAAAATACGTGTCCTGGCCTGTTTTTGCCAAGTAAGCAGCGTGTACGACCGCATGCAAAAAGTCTGGGATGTACAAGGCTAAATTGAAAATGTTTCATTTTGACACTTCTTCAATGCACTCAGCAAAATGGATTTGATACACTTAATCCATTTGGCAAATTGACCAGAATCTGAATGGCAGGATGTATTCAAAACGCATCAATTTTAGTTAATGAAGTTCTAGCCAAAAGAATGCTGTGCATGTGCAATGTATAACGCTAAAACTTCTACTGTACTCATCAACTCTACTATACTCTCATTTTGTATGTACAATGTAGTGAACTACAATGTCTGGTATGCTATTTTAGCATATTATCTCAGCGAAGAATCTGTACATTGTTTTATGTGAATTCCAGATTAGTTTTATCCTGTCTGGAAATCTGAAGCAAGTATCTCTTTATTTGCCAGTCTAGGAATGGATAACCAACTGTGTAATGTAAAGCCTAGCATTTGTTGTACAATTAGCCCCAGCAATTTCCTGTATGTAAGCTTTACTTCACATTCCCGAGGTAGTCATTTGTCATCCAATATTGAATTGAGTTAAATAGACACATAAAATTCAATCACTTAACATAACTTGACGATCATGTACAATATTGCTTTGCAGAAAAGGTCAGCCAGCAATGGATCTAGTCCCAGAATCTGGTCGCGTACCAGAGATAATTCACTGTCTTTTTATGATTCTGAGTTCATTTGTCAGCCAAGGAAATTATAAGCTTGCGGGTCAGCCACGTGTGACTTGAAGACAGAACAAAAAATAACATTGTTGTGCTATTTCTCAAAAATCAGTTTCCGTTAATCGTTTGCAAAGTGCAGATGTGGATTAATGTCCAGTTCTGGATACAGTACAATACAAGGGTGGCCCTCAAGGGAAACACAATAAAAGGCTTCCAATGAAAGGTCCAAAGTGCAGTTGTCCTCTCTGCAAGCCAACAATGGAGTGCTTGTGCAAACGGAGCCATCGGACGAGCTGGTATGCCTGGCAGACCAGATTATCGGGAGGCTGAGTGCAGTGAGCGGGCTTGGTGTGTGTGGTTGTGGGGGTGGGGGATGCAGCAGGAGGAGGGTGGTGTGTGCCCTGTGCGTGCGTGTGGCTTCTCATGAGCTTCGTGATTGGTAGTAGTGGCACACAACCCTCTCGATTCATTACGCAGCCAGGCGGTGGCTTTGGGGGGAGGGGGGGTTGTGGATGGTTGTGGGGTTGATGTCACACAAGGGCCCCCTGGGACAGCCGAGCTGCAGCTGGGTAGGGAATGGCCCACAGTCTGCCCAGGGCCCCTTTGTGCATGTAATACATCAACGCACTGTGTGTGTACGTGTGTGAGAGTGTGTGTGCGTATCCAGGGAGCATCCTGCTCACCACATTAGTACCTTTCCCGGACCATCAATGTGCAGATGTTAACTGGTCTCACATGGTCAGGTCATGTAGATGGGAGAGGTGAGAACAATCAGTGTGTCAATATTGACAGGGTCCTCTGTAATGCCTTCTGCCCTCATTCTCTAGATGTGCTTTGTCCCTAAAACCCGACACCCAAAAAGTTATTTCTTTACATTGCATAACACAGGACATGAGAGCGACAGTGATTGGACAAGTTTAGACTGTTTATTGTTGGGGTTTGCCTCTCAACCTGTTGTATACACAAGGAGTTTACTCAGTTGTAAGGTAGTCCATAGTGCTTTCACTGCCTTTTCCTTTGGAACACAGCAATACATTAATGAATTGTCAAGGTGCTTAAGACCTTAAATGTGACTCTCTTAGTAGGCAAACATTTAGAGAGCAAACATTTTGATACCAGTAGTTCAACTTAGGTAACAAAGGAGGAACGAGTTTGACTAAGAATGTAAATGTCAGCACACAAGTTTTAAATTATAGTGCTATTTTAGTGCATAAACTCCAAAGTAGAACCTGTATTTTTTTTACATTGAAATGACACTCTAAATTTCCATATCCGTTTCTGTGTTAACCTATTTTCATGTCTAATACATTTCTCTTATGATCGGTGGACTTATCTACAAGGCTTGTTCCCGCCCACAAACAACTGACATATTTGTTCTGCTTCTTCACCTTGTGGGCTTTGAGAACTAAAGGTGCCAAAGGTTGATGTTAAACATGTCAAGTGCTATCTGCCTCATTTACTTGGTTACTGAATATTCATGGCTCCCTGATCTCCCTCTCACTGGTGTCAGACACCAGCCAGCCGTACAAACCCACAGCAGTACAGGCAGTAGAGAAGCAACCAGAGAAGCTTCAAAATGTGTTGGCTCGTTTGCATATAAAAGGCTTGAAGTTTTTCTCCTGTCCGCGAGCCTTCTTTTTGTACGCACAGCATTTTTGTTTGTTTTGTCCGTTTGAGATTTCAGGTTGTCATTTCCGCGACTGTGATGATTGTTTCCTGTGCCGATTTTTGTGAGGCGAGTGTGAGGACAGGGTCCAGGCGGCTACCTTATTTCACTCTCGTGCCTCTCTTTCCAGTCAGGAAGGCACCATGCCAGGGGAGAGGGGGCTGCAGGGGGGTTATAGGAAAAGAAACGTAGGGGGCAATCCCCATGTTCTGCAGTCATGCCCCTTTACTCCCACGGACATCTTCAGGATGCACTCTGACCCCCCAGGAGATCTTCCACTCCCTCTTTTCCTCTCTCTCATGCGTCTTCTTCCAGGGAACCCACACCAAATTCTTTGTGCATTACAAGAGTTCTCGGGAGGTAACAGTTTCCTGCTTGGCCGTGTCCAGACTGGTGTGACTGGCGTTTGGCTGCATCGCCGAGCTGTGATGCGGGTCTAAACTCACTTAACACAGCAGCAAAGATTGCTGTGCATTGCGGTGCTCTCATGAAATGTTTCCTCTGTAAAAGCAGACACGAGAGGTGCAGTGCTAAACAGGTTTGCACAAATCCGGATTAAATGGGTCCTTCCTATGCACCGGCTTTTAGACACTGTCATGTCTAATGCTGCAGATCAATGGTTTAGCAGTTATTTTTACAATGAGATCATAAATTGATCATGGATCTGCTATGATGCTGTTACAATAGCAAGGGACCCCCAAATCAACCCTCCTCCTACTGGATAGATCTTAGTCTGTGATTTTGGCTCCCTTGGAGGGGATTTAAGCGTTGTCGGATATTGTGGGTGCCAACACGTTGATTAGTATTGATTGGTGGAAGAAATGGCCCTCTTGAATAGATGCTGGATCAAATAATCCTCTTCTTTTCGTCTCCCAAATCTACGGCGAGGATCATCAGATGATCCTATTGAAGGCTATGCGGATATCCACCAAAACACGCAGGAGCAATTCCTTCTGAGGGAAGGTTACCCTGCCCTCTATGTTTTCACCTCGGAGAGATTTCAAGACAGCTGACCTACCAAGTCACTCTTTCAAGCACATCTAAGGGCTGGAGCTGGGGCTGGGGAAGCGTTGGAGAAGGAAGGGGGGAAGGGGGTTGTCCTCTCCCTTTATAGACGGGTGTTACACCTGTGGGTTTGTATAGAAACAGATCTTTTCCCAGACAAATCCAGGAATTTGCTGGAGTTGGGAAGGCCCCCCCCCCATGGTGCCTGGATGACACGGTCCACTGTGTAGCTGCCGGGTGGCTTTCGGGGTGGGCAGCTCGAGTGTAATGATGAAATGGAAAGGTTCCAGTGCAGTGAACACTCGCACGCAGAAGGTAATTGGAGATTGCCACCGAAGGACTCTGCACAAAATGCTTTCAATTCCACTCTGGAGAAAGACCACAAAGTTTGATTATGCTTGCTGTCCGCTAAAGGCCCACTGTGGTGGAGCCGAAATGGAAGCTTGTTCAGAAACTTAGCGGGGAAGAAATTAGTATTATGTTGGGACATAATTATTTGTTTTTCTATCTAAGAAGTGTCATTATCATTTCAGGAGTGTGAACAACACAGGAATCAAAGGTATCCTTCTGAAACTCAGACACCTCTTGATTCATGAGAACAGAATGTGAATCCTTCTTTGGTTTAGGTATAGCTTGGAATCCCCATATTAGCATTACACGGTTCATAGTTTTGGGGTGCATATGTTTGAGAAACGCATGAACTCATCAAATAAAAGTACCTCTGTTCTCCTTCTCACCCCAAGTGTGACTGGATATGGGAGGATTAGAGTGTTTTCAATGGAAACCGCATCAATGATTGATAAGAGAAGTACAGAAGTCCTGCACCGAAGACATCAATAATTCAGCATCCTCTACGTGTTTTTATTGTGGCAGCAGAGACCAGAGATTTTATCACCTCATGAACTCAACTCTTAAGCTCTTGCAAAAGGAATGCAAGGTCAAGCTAGATTTCATGTTTAATTAAAATTAATACAAGGTTAGCTAATGGCACAGCACAACATTACTTTTCTTTTCACCAATTTGGAGACCCAATCTGTGGGTCCTCAATCCATATACTATTGTTTATTGTTGTTTATCTCTTTGTATTATTTTGGCTGTAGTGTAGTTTTACGCTGAGCTTATGCCTTTCATCACAAGCCACTTGGTTGACTAGTTTCCCTTGACAAGGGTGTGCTCATATGACATGTTTGATTGTTCACCCTTGAGTCATAAATGGTGGAGGTGCCAAAGCACATAAAAGATGGGGAGGAAGAGGAAAAAGGAGGAGTGTTAGATTTTTTGGCAGTATTGTTTCTCTGCAAAGCCTTTTCCTCCTGTCTGCGGAGTGGATCCTGTTCCTGCAGTGGGCTGTCAGGCTCCATGTCATCCTGCCTTTGTTTAGGGCCAGAAATCAGCCCAGACAACCATTGTTCTGCACCCAGACCCTCAGCTCTGGCTTGTTCTGTGCTATATCTCCGCAATGTCAACTTTGCAAAATTGTGTGTCACCGCGTGCCATCCATCAGCAGGTGACTTGTCCGATAAGACACCATGCATTCTTCTTTTTCGGCTGCCATGGGTTTCCCCAGTGCTCTCCACTCGATGCTACGCTTTTGTGGTTTACAAAGCACAATGACAATGAATAACCAAACCAACGTAAGGAGTTTGGGCCTCTTATCTGAACGAAGGATTGAAGGGTGCATGCAGAAGACAGTTTACTTGGGGGCGTATATCCCGGGTGCACACAGAACCACGGCAATAGAGGAAGACATGACTCAAAGTGGATCAAAGTGATTTGGCCTGGCCCTGTCCAAACAGAGCGCCACGATGACACACTTGTTGTCCCAAGCTCCATCGTTTGTGGAGGAGGCTTTGGACTCGTGAGAAAGAGCTGTCTCCTTTATGAGAGCTGCAGAGACTGTCATGACATTTCTCTTTTTTTCAAACATTGTTTGTCTGCTTCACTTTAGGGAAGGGATGGGAGCTGTGGACAACAGGAGGGAGCCTGCTTTACTCAGTAGTTTGTCTGCTGAGTTGGAGGGAAGCATAGAGTGCTGTAAGCGCTCTCAGTTGGCGTTAGGGCTGGGCAGTTAAGGCCTTAAATCAAAGTGTGAATTACGGGGGGGGGGTTATGGGGGGGTCTGACTCCCCTAATTAAGACTTGGACCCCCCCCAAAAGAAGTAAAAACAACAGGTCGGTGGGGTCGATACACGCCCTGGAGAAGAAGTTGACCCCCCCGATTGTCATTGTATAATTCACACTCTGCTTTAAATGTACGTATATCACGGTATAATTCAGAAGCACGGACGGTAATGGTATATCGCGATATATACGTTTTTCTTAACATTTCATGACAATGCAATCTGCACCGCTGCGTTATTTGCGTTAATAAAGATCCGTACAGTCATTTTCTATCCGTGCCTGGTGTGAATGGGGCTGTGACAAACCTTATTTCTGGAAGGGTCTACCGCGGTTAGCACAGTATAGTCAAAATCCATATTGTATGCCAAATTGATACGGTATATTTCTATACCATTCATACCGTCGACCCCAAGGCTGTAGCCAAGGAGTCAACATTGGGGATTTAGCTACCTGGAAAATGTATTTGCAACACATCCAATACATTTCATTTGCGAAAAAGGTTCTGTGTGTGTGGGGTGGGGTACCACAGTACTCCCCCACAGTACTCCCTCCCCATAATTTATTTTGCATTTGAAAACTAATTTCTTGGATGTGTTGCGAACAGACTTTCCAGGTATCTAAATTAATGCAAAGCTTGCGAGTGGAATATGGTCAAAGACTAGAGAGAATAAAGAGCTAGAGCTAAAGGTTCTAACAGGAATCAAGCATATCATTGCTAGACAATAACCTTCATAAAATCACAATCGACAGTAATATAGCCTATGTAACACTCATATTCCATTCTAGATTTCCACTTTTTAATACATTTGATAGTAATGCAAGCAATAGAAAGACAGTGTGTAGACATGAATAGTACTCAAAGCCGTAGAGTTGTAGGCTAGGTACCCATACCTACCCACCCACAGCAGTCAATCAATGGCTTCTACCGGAGAAACCGCAAAGTCTTTTTATAATTTCGGACGGCAGTGCGTGGTGGTTGCCTGTCATAGCATAGCAATAATTTTTTGTATATACTTTTATTGGGGGGTACATATTGAGCATATTGGAATATTGGAGGGGGGGGTGTCCTCCCCAATGTATATTGCGGTTACGGCCTTAGTCTCCCTCTAGTTGGCGTCCATATGTTGTCTGTTTTCATCAGCCCAAGAAGGTCTGTGTGCCTCACTGAATGGCTGCCCAGAACGTTCCCTCCGTCAGCAACAGTAACTAACCTTTAGTTTAAACCGTCAAAAAGCAATTTTACCAGGAAGAAGGCTACTCCTACACCACACTCCTCACCAAGGCCCCGTAGTGTAATCATTAAATGATTCACATTTAGTTTGAGGAATGATTGCTATTGCAGTAAATCACTCAATTATTATGCAGAGCTTATTAAATGTCGACAGAAAAAAAGGACCGCTCGATGCCCCTAACTTGCTCCACTAGAAGAACTACAGCACAGTAGGCCTACAATGCAGCACATGTATTTGTTCTCTCAATACCCATTACTGACAATGCAGCCATTATTACCGCAGTTCTCTCTTTCATGGGGGCACATCCCCATTATTTAAGCCCCCTGCCAAGGCACAATTTAAACTTAATCATCTAAAATTAATTGAATCCTTAATTTGTCCTTGATTGATGCCGGCTGGATATGAACATATGGCACCAATGGCTCTAATGACCTCCACGTACAGAAGTTTTGCCTCAATAAGCCACCAGACATTTATCTGCTAGCGTTGGTTTACTCAAACGTGTGGAGAGTGGCCAATGCTGAGATTCACCTGTGTGCGATCAGAAGCGGGCTAGACTGTGTCCTCTTGAGTTGGACGACCGTGGCGGCCATTAAGACTAATGGCGGGCAGGCGTTGATAAGCACAGTTAGCCGGATTCATGGAACCGAGCGGCCCAGCGCGAGGAGATTATTTCCACTTGTGTGTTTTTCTGCTGATGCGTTTCATTTTGATCCTGTCCGGTCTTGTGACACCGGAGGAAAACTCACGGAGTGGGAGAGGGATTTAGAAGAGAGGGGGTGGGAAAAGGGGGGCGAGGGGGGGCGAGGGGTGACTTGGCTGAAATATCTAGAGGTCCTGGCCCTGTACAGGGTGAAGGCATTGTGAATGTTTGGACCAACACCAAGACAACAGAATGTGCATGTGTGTGTGTGTGAGGGGTCTCAGATGGCACAAATGACGTGAACAGTATCAACGTGATTGCTTTTTGTATTGTCGACTGCGTAGATCTTTTACCCTCCCTTAATGGCTTTTCAAATAAACAATTGATCACGGTTAGATTGAGTCCATCCCTCATTGTCACATCATTCCAACTTTCTCCCCCACCCATATCTCTTTCTCTCTCTTTCTCTCTCACACCTCGTCTCTACCCCCACCCCATCCCCACCTCTCTCTCTGGGACCACGTCAATGGGGAGGACCAGGGAGAATCTCAAACGGCTCCATGACCACATGGCTGGTATTAGCCGATTTGCTGGAGATCACTGGAGGATGCTTTAGGAGTACTTGTGCCCCCCCCCACCCTTCCCCTCATCCCCCACCCTCTCTTCTCCCTCTCTCTTAAGAGGGCGCTACTAATGCATTGTAATGGTTGACCATTATTTACGCAGGGGATAAACAAAGAGAAGTGTGGAATTGATGGAGTAATCCACTTGCGGAGTCATTAGGCATTGAGATGAAGAGGCTGGCTCGTGGAGCGGGGATTGAGGAGTGCGTTGTGTTGTGTGTGTGCATTTGTGGGTCTTCTTCGTGTAAGTCTCTGTGTGTGCGGTTGTGTAGATGTGTACGTGTGTTTGTGTAATCAAGAGTGTGTGTCAGGCTGGTCCTTCTTCTGCCTCTCGAGCAAGAGAAGGAGGTAATGAAAATGCGACTCATTAAGACACCTCAGTCTGCCGCACCGAAGATCATGAGCAATTGCTAATTGATTGTCGTTAGAGCTTGGCGATGAGACGCTCTGCCTATTTGCTCATTTGTTATAAAGGGCTTTGTTTTCGAGCCTCCTTCACGTCATTATTAATGTAGTTTTTTTTCTCTCTCAGTAGCCTTGAGAGTCCTCATGAACCAGGCGTTTGCCTGACATCATAACGGGCTACTAGTAGGAACATGGACAATAGTCATGTGACTATCTTGTTTATAATTGCAGTGTTGTAGGAAATCACTTGGCTATAATGATGGTCATAAGCTATGCGCTTATTGGTAGAACCCACTTGCCGATGACCCGTCGATTTAGTGTGAAATATGCAGGGTGCAGGGTACAGCCATAATGTTGGAGCTGATGCATTCATTGGGTCTCGACTGCAGGTTCTTTGTGATTCACCGCTGTCAGACAGTGGAAATTCCATTTCAGTGCCCCTTGGATCACCAGATCATATTCGTCTTTATCTTGATTCCCTACGGTAATGTTCTTTCTTTCCTCCCTTCATTCCTCGATGTATATGTCCGCTCCCCTCCCTCTCTCCAGATTTCTCTTTTCTTTCTTTCTTTTTCTCATCTTCATGAGATTGAGAGGAGAGAGGACGAGGGGTAAGATAAAGAAAGGGGTTAAGAATGCAAATCTGGGTTCTTAGCACTTCCCAGTGACAGATCAAGGCTCATTACATCCACCTCGCCATTGTAATCAGGATGAGCACACCCTCACCGTATTTCTCATTACATTATGGAGACTCTCACCTCTAATAAAGCCACCCCCCACCACTGAATGTAGGAAGGAGGCTGAAGGAAGGAGGCCTTAGACATCCATTTTTCAACTGATCAGGCAGGTGGGAAAGACTTGCATGCATCTACTGTATTGTTTGCGGCCACGTTTTATAGATTTGCTGCAAATGCACAGAGCTCACCTCTGTCTCTGTCTATCCCAAGGGATTCACCACGGCACTACTCTCTCTCTCTCTCTCTCTGTGTAAACAAAGAAACAAGAGCAGACACCTCTTAAATGCTGCTGTTGCTCCTACCTTTTGTGACTTTTGTCTGTCAGGATGGAAAAATATTGATAATAATAAAAATGTTCGCAAATTCACATCATTCATGGAAAATAAATCTTGAAGATTGTGTTTCAGATGAAAGATATCATTCATATAAATATGTGTTATGCCAGGTTAAATTATTGTTTGGATTGAAACGGTAACAAATAAATGAGTTGAAATGAGTAATGTTAGGGGTTGAAGGAATGTTAGAGGTTGAAGTCTTTGATATCACGTTTGGGAGGTGTACAGCATCAAGCAAATTACCTGAAATTGCAAGTTAAAGACACAATTTGTAGCTGCTGTGATAATGGTCCTGTGTGTGTGTGTGTGTGTGTGTGTGTAGGTGGGTGGGTGGATGGGTGCATCTGCATGTAAGGAGCAGCAAATAATTACTGGAATGGTTGCTAGAGCTAACTAACGCCTGCATGTGCGCTAATCATTAGAGATGGAGAAATGCAACAGCGCTAACAGAGACTACGCTTCCCTCTCTCCATGTACCAGGCTTTAATCATTATCCTTGAAAATAATCACTCTAAAATGCAGATTAGCGAGGAACATGCATTAATTCACACAGAAAAAAAACGTGTTTATGATGATGCCCCGCCATCAAATCTTGAACGGTTCCTACAGTAAACGCAACATATGGCAACTGATAGAGACTTGTGCGTTGCTTGTGTTTTGGGGTTGGGGGGTTATGGGACTCTTGCGTTTCTCTCGTGCTCCACCACGGCTAAAGGGGAGACTATTGTGACAAGAGCTGATTAGAGCAGTCACGGCAGGGGCCCTTTAGCGGGAGAGCTTGCCGTTTGTTTACGAACGCCTCATCTTTTCAACCTAACTCAGTGAAAAGACTCCACCCTCTAGGCCTCCTTTTATTCGGGACCCTAACACATCCCCCTACCTTCAGTCTGCCTCCTCCCGCTCCCCCTCCCCAAAAAACCCCAAAGGAGACTGGCTTTCCTACTTTTGTTGTTGTCTAGTGTTTTGTTTTGTCCCTCTCTCCAATAGTTGGTTGATCTTCTATGAGTTCCTGTGAGTGTTGGAGTTTTGGAAACCTAAAATGTGTATCATGGTATCATCTGGCATGTGAGGGAACTGGTGTGCGGTTTTAGGGGGCATGGTTATGATACACAGAGAGCTGCTGTGGAGGTAATTGAAAAGTGTTTCTTGTAGTTGCTATTTAAATCCTTATATTTTTTTATCGTCATCCCTCTCTTTATCCCAATAATTAGATAATCTGGGAATCGGGCAGAAGCTTTTTTTCATTTGTCCTTTTAAAAATGTTGTGCTCAAGTTTGTAATGACAAGGATACAGGCCACAGACCCCATACTGAGGTATCCACCACCTTTTTATGCAATTTATACCATGAGGACTATTTCTTTGTACACTTGTGAATGCAAATAACTCACAGCACCTGCAGCACTTGCTGTTCCATTTTAATAGCCCCTAATGTTTCATTTTGTATCTGCATTCACCTACAAAAACATACTGTAATTAAAAATGTAAATGCAAATGTTGTCCGGGGGGATCAATAGTCAGGTAGTTCTGGCTGGCTGGCTGAGAGATGTTTAGTGCAGTTCTCTTTCTCCAAGCTCCGAGAGATGCTGCCAGGTGATCTTACTCTCTGTGTTCCTGTGGGGGTGAGGGTAAGATAGGTGGGGATGGGGTGTCATTGTCCAGCCTCTGCTGGTGGCATCCGCTCAAGCCAGCAGGCTTCGTGATGCAGCCAGGAAGCTGTCGGAAGAAGCCCATTTTCCACAGGACAGCCGTTTGTCACACGGGGGGGATCCCTGTGTTGGTGGGTTTGGGTGGGAGAACGGTGGGGGTGGGGGTGGGGGTGGGGGGGGTCAGTGTGGGTTGACTGAATAGGATGACAGTGTCTGGAGGTTGATTCCACAAGGACCCAATTAAACCTGGGAGGGCCTTACGTGAAAGAATAATAACAATGATTAATGCTCCTCTGGTGCTGTCTTGAATGCGGCTCTGAGACATGTTTTATTGTTTTGGGCTGTCTTTTCACGATTTACGCCAGGACCTTTTTCTGCCATATCAGGAGGATTCAGAGGCATCCCCACGTATAACTTTCTCTGGGAGGTTGCTGTTATCTCATGATCATTCAGGTGTTCTGGACTTGCATGGGCGACTTCAAAGCGCTTTCTGCCTGCCAAAAACAGTGTGTGATTAGAGGAATTTGGGTATCGATGTTTATCTGCTTGTGTATAGGCTTGTATGTGTGTGTGGGTAATACAAGTACACTCCATTGGAAAAGTCTGGAATCTACAGTGTTATTCAAGTAAAGGAAAAATGTATAATAGCCATTTTATTTATTGTACTATTAAACCTATTAGGTGTTTAAAGCATTGATTTCTTACAGTATTAATTATCTTGAGACAGTATTTAATTGTGTAAAGTATATCCTGTCAACATCTATACATAGCTTAAAATTTTTTCTCACATCTCAGGATTTTTCCTACTCCTTTCTAAGCTCCAGCTACATCAGATAAAATAACTCTTTAATGAGAACATCCCTCTGTATTATGTATTTGCGGTTAGCAAGCAGTTTATCAATTACTGCTTGTGGTTTCATTCTGTCAGTCATTTTGTTCTGGGTGTTTAAGGCCCTGCTCTCCAGACTACAGTCCTGTGTTATTGTACTTAAACAAATCAATTCTGTTGCAGCTGGGGTTTTTTCATCCCCATCATTATGAACTGTTTGCAGTGCAGAGTGTATTGATTTTTTTCACAGCTCTGAAAAAGCAGTTGATGAACCCCACTGGGGTGTCTGGGAGAAAAGCTGGTCAAAAAATAAAAAAAATACATTAAAAAAAAAGAGTCACCAAGCATCAAACCTCCCACCACCTTTTATGTCACCCTCCCTCCCCTAACCCATTGAGCCTTCAGTACTCCTTCACTTTCTCCGGGATGCAGCAATTCCGACCAAAGAGAGAAATAATGCTTAAAAAAGAGGATAAAGAAAGTGTAGGGCACAAGGGACGGCTGTCTCCCACCAAATGTGAAATGATACCTTGGTGGTTAAACAGCGTTCATAGGCTATATTAGCCCTGTGCTGTCAACCAAAGCATGAGCTCAAGAGAAAAATCCAGCCCAGAAGCCTTCTGGTCAGATTGGAATGGCTGGCACGCTGTGTGTCAGTAACAGACTGTCTGATGAAAACGATACTCCTTAAATGAATACAGTCAGATAAGAGAGGGGGATAAAGGATGAAGGGGGATGGGATGAAGGAGGTGAGTGGTGAGGAACGATGACATTTCGCACACGTGCACACACACAAACCTAGAATTACTGTAACACACAGCGGATGGTGGTTTTATCTGTCATGTTTTTTTATCGCCACACTAATATTTCACCACCTGTGAAGTAGGATCCTAGTGAACGGCTCTGGCCAGTATTGGTATTTGAGTGTCTTTTTATACTTTTTTCAGTGTTTTTTAATGACCTCCACAATGTAGATAAGATTTGTTGTATATTCTACAAGATTCAGACAAAGCATATTGAAACACTTTCAGGCATGCTAGTCTAACTGAGTTGAATTGGTTTAACATACTCACTATTAGTAGCACCCATTGAATTCAGTTTTTTGGTGGCACAGCTGGCTAAAGTGTGGTTGTCATGTGTGTAAGTCAGAGGACCCTGGTTTGAACCCCCGAGTGGGCAGGGGAGTGAGGGAAGTGATACTGACGAGTGATATGATGACACCTGTTAGATTAGCAATTACAACCACTCCAAAACAATGACTTTGTCACAGAAACAACCGTTTTTGCATAGTAAACTCGTATGATCTGATATTCTGACCATTAAAGGCAAAGTTTTAAAGGCCTCACACATTAGATGATTTTCCATTCTAGCATAACATGTGTTGGGTGACCTGGTTCTGTATGCTAATTATATGTATCACATAGGCTTACAGCTCGTCACTTTGGAAAAGGTTGCCCTTACCTGATGTCGAGATCTATTGGAGGTGGAATATTGTTGGGCCGTATGTGGTCCTGTGCCATGCAAGCTAAGTGCTAAACTACGGAGCAGGCCTCCCTTAATAGGCTTATCTGTCAATCTGGAGTGAGTTGTGGTGCTGCCATGAGTGTGCCCTGGAGCTGAACTTACTCCGCTGTGAATGTTCACAACGCTCCGGCCATCACGCGAAGTGTCACCCCTCTCTTCTGATTTGTCCTCAATGCCAATGGAGTGTGAAGGGGCTTATCCATGCAGTCAGGAAATGTATCACGTTAAGCTGCATGGCATGGAAGCCTGTATACAATGAACTGAAATAATGACTGCATTTGGCTCTTTGCAATATCCGTTGTGTCCAGTGAAATGGGTTGATTGCAAAATGAATCGACTAGTCTTTTTGTTTATTGCCTAATTAAGCATTTATAATACTTAATTTCATGTGCGTCTCGTCTCTGTGTTCTAGGGGGCGGCAGGCTCGACCAGCAAACCGTGGGCTGGTTCTCATCCTGACATGTGAATGGGCGGGGGGCCTCGCGTGGCACAGGAAACCAGGCTTGCAGTGATCACAGGTGGGTGACATTCATCCAGTGCAACTATGTGACAAAAGCCCACCCTCCCCCCTTCCACTTAAGGCCTCCTCAGAAGTCTCCTCACTCAGTCATCTCCACCAAGACTGCCTTGCTACAAAATGTCATGAATTGCTTGGGGTGGGAGAGGAGACAACAGATGAGGCACGTCACTGGAAATAGATATCCGCTTGTCAGTGGATGGTTCTCAACGCAGTTACAGTATGTTTGGTCTGACAGGCTCTGCCTGTACAGAGCCAAGTTGTGTGGATTCAAAATGTCCCCCATAGCAGAACTGCTAGAACCTGAGTGCAGGGCATGGCTGGGTATGGCCTTGTGCTGCTTTCTGTGGCTCTCCCAGCCCACCTTGGGGTTCCACCAATACATGCACACCTGCACAGAGGGTTCATGGCCTCCTGCACGAAAAAAGGAAAACACAAAACACCACATACCTGCCATGAGTTCATCCCTCTGTGTACTCTTAACATGTAGTTCAGTGTCAAATATGTAGCTTTACCAATAGAGCGCCATGGCGGGAAGGGCTAGTATACAGTCGGCTCCACTGTATTATACAATAGTTATATTACGGCTTAGGAATTAGGACATGCGGTGCTTGTTGCACAAACCCCAGACACTGGAAGTACGGCGACCGGATGAACATCTGCCTCACACACAGCGGAGTGGGATAAACCCCAGCGATTAGCAAGTGGAAATGTTAGAGAAGACAGGCCGACAGGCAGGCACAGGCACGGGGTATATGACATGAGTGACATGGTCTTTCACAGCTGCCTCTCTCTCAGTGGTGGACCGCCCCTGCGCCTTCCCTCAGCTGTGAATTGAAGGTTCGTTTAGTGGAGGGAGAAACTTAACACAATGGATGGGTTGCTTTTAACCACACAAACAACAGTAGCAAAACATAGCAGCAATAAAAACACCAATTGGGGAAATGTAATCTTCGAGGTTATTGACTTTATTGACAAAGTGAGAGAATAAATATGTTAACTTATTTATATACAATACACATATCTTTACACAATGTCATTGTGAGTTCTCTCTCGATCGCTATTCTTTAGTCCTTTAAGAGTTGTACTTGATTGCACTTTATCAGTGCATGCCCTAATAAATAATTGCTTTCTGCTGTGACATGTTAGGGGCACAGACATTCAGTTAACCTAGCTAAAGGAAAAACTTTTTAAAAGAGCTGCCTCCCCTTCCTGTCAGTGGTTTCTTTTTCTGTCTCTCTGTTCTGTTCTGAGATCTGGTATTGATAAGAGAGCAGGCTGCTTGTTACTGAACAGGAAGGAGAGGGCCTGGCTTAGGAACCCCTGCCTACACAAACACATGTCCACCTCCATAACACTAACCATTGAAAGAGGAAGGGAGAGGGAAAAATTGCGGGGAGGAAGGGATGGAGTGTAGAAGGTAGAGAAAAAATGTAACTACTATTTTTGCCACAAGTACAATTCTCAGTATTACAAACTCATGCTCAATTCAGCTCTGCTTATGAGGGCGGTTTTTCATAGGATGCTCAGGAAATACAAAGAATTAACAATCGTCTGGCACTCCACGACATCTACTTAGACACACCTTGTTTGTGCGATTGACTTTTTTATCAAGAGGAAGTACTTAGTTGTTCAAGTGTGGGCTACATCATCTGAATCACCTTTGGCTGTGACGAACAAGCTGTTGTACAGATAAGCTTGATGGTTCTCTTGGTGGTTGTCTTATAGCTGCCACTGAGCTTTGACACTCAACCCTGGTAAGGATTCAGCACAGTCCCGCTGAGATAGAGATTTGTTGTCAAATTAGAGATGTGTGCGTGTGTTTGTGTGGAGTGAAAGAAGTTGCTGCTGGTGCACAACGGCACTTAATTACTCCCGATCACTTGAGATTATCTACTGCTGTAATCAAAAGAAAATGGCTTACCTATTATAAACAGTATGCTACGTTAAGATAAGCATGAGTGGATGCTAGCGTACATGCACACACGAACGACAGGCGATGATAGATTCTTGCCTCTTCATTATCGTATTTATCATGTCAAACTGTTTCTTTATCAACACCTCCCAGAGCGAAAGCTTTACTTTTACCACGTCCCTCATAGCACCCCATCTCACATGCATTTGACATGCAAGTAACTATGTGGATCTCAGGCATATCTTTTACAGGGTTAGGCTTTAGCAGAGACATAGCTGAACGGTATATAGTCAAATTCCCCTGAGAAACTGCAAAGATAACGTTCCAGGGTGACAGTTGAATTATTAGCCCATTAGTCAGCCAAAGGGGGGGAAGAACATGGCATCCCTCAATGAAGCGCCTCCATGCTCTATTTGAGATAGCCCTCCTAACTGCCACAGAGGAATCTTGTAAGACTCTCTCCCGGAGCAGTCAGCATCGGTGCGGAGGTCAGGGAGCAGAGTCTTGGACAGACAAACAGACAAGCAGGCAGACATCCAACAAGGCAAAAGATAGGCACTCAGGCAGATTGGCAGGAAAGTCTACAGGCAGGCAGGCAGGCAGGCAGGCAGGCAGGCAGGCAGACAGGCAGACAGGCAGGCAGAAAAACACAGACAGAGTTGGACAGATAGACAGGCAGACAGACAGGCTGTCCTCCAGCAAAGCAGCAGAACACAGAGGCAGGACTCTGTGTCCTGGACTATAAATAGATCGAGCGGCATCATCCCCGGACGACAGGGACTAGCTTACTGACCGCCAGCAGGGATCCACGGGCGGGGTCAGCGAGTCACTGTCAACAGATAGAGTCAAGTGCCTTTTACATCGGTGACATGGACGTACTAGACCAACATTGACGTTTGAAACATTGGTTCCTGACGAACATGGCCTTATTACCAACACACATAATATTCTCTGCAGTTGTCGTTTGATGTTCGAACCAACTAATGCCAAAAGGAAGTTCTGTAACAACCCTTGACCTAAAATTGAACTTTCGCTTTCCTTATTCCCCAATCCTCATTTAAACTTTAAACTGGCGCCAGAACTTGTAGACATCTGTGTGGATATTTCTGTCTTATTCTGCAAATAATAATTAAGAACAAAGAGGACTAAGCATATCAACAAATGAATGAACGCCCACTCTCTTTGATATGATAGTAAAGCCCCTTTGAGACCAGCCTTCTGATAAGTCTCCGATTCCCCTATCCATGATGGATGGCCCTATTACTAATAAGCTATGCTTCACAAGCCAACAAACAAATCAACAAGAGACTCCATAATGTGTTTTAAGAACGCTTGGCATGAGTGCACTTGGCTTATGAACGAGCCAGCCCCATGCTGTTTCAATTGCACAGCTTTTCGATGGCGTGCGACATCAGCTAACACGCCTTTCTCTATCCTGTCTGTCCCTAATTTGGTTTTAGTACGTTGTTTCCTTTTGTCAATTTATCCAGCTACAACTTGCTTGGCCAGGGCCTTTACTTAACGATATTGCAAACGTTGGGACAACCTTGGCTCCCCTCTCCCCTGAGCTGTGTGTTGCTGCTGGCCTGTTGTAAGGCTCTCTATAAAGCAAATGAGGTCATGACAGACAGCCGTGGCCTCAGGTCCCTGAATTAGCCGTCAGCTGATCGGGCCTCAGCGCTCAAGTGTTCTAGGTTGTAGATGTATTTAGCCGTACAAATTAACACCCCCCGGTTCTTGTAAACGTAAACCTGACGGCTGTTTGATACTGTGAAGTACAGTAAGCACAACAAAAAAAGGCTTGCTCCAAACAGAAGGGCAGACTTTAGCATGAAAAGGTTGAAGGTTCGAGGTTGTTGGGAAGATCAAGTAAGTGTAGCAGTTACAGGATAGGAGTCACCAACTTGGTTTCAATGCGTTGGTGCTTCTTCGTCATGAAAATCAGCCTCTTTTTCACACTGAGGATGATGATGAGGATACTCATCCTGATGATCAAGTAATCACTGTTGTAAACACAGCTGTTTTAAAAGCCTCCCTCCTCATAATACTGATGGTGATCATGATGTCAGCAACCGTAATCGACAGTGGAATGGGCTGAGAGTCTCTTCAGGGAGGTGAGGGGCTTGGCTCAGACAGGGGAAGAGAGGTAAGCTGGATATGAGGAAGGATGGTGCCCATGAAACAGTCATGCACCTGGGGAATCTCAGCTCACTTCAGAACCAAGAAGGAGAAGAATGGGTGTTTATGTCGCAATTAAACCCTGTGTAACCAAAATGTGCCTCTTAAATAAATACCAATATATCAATGTCATAATTTTTGATAGTCTTTTCTTATCTTGATGTGTGGATGTTATTGGAGTTGAATTCAATGTAAACCCTGACTCTGTGGTTAGGGACATAAGGTTTAGTATTGTTTTATAAGACAAATAACCTCTGAAGGACTCTGCTACAATATCACCGGCCATAGTAGCCGCCCTCTGCTCCCACCCGCACACCAGAATGCGAGCTATTCCCAGCGCTCTGCCCTCTCGGGGACGGACTGTTGACACAACAGTGCACCAAATGCGGACAACCCCACTTGCTCTGCTTGAACAGTTGCCCCCTCCAAAACTGACCCCGCTCTCTCACTGCAAGACCCAAAAAAAGAGAATGTGCTTACCCGGAGATTGAGAACGACAGAGAGGGAGAGAACATGATAAGAGGAGGGAGAGCGAAGCAGAAGCAATATTTAGACAGCTGCACGTGTAGTGGCACGGATCCTTTTTCTTTCTAATGGCGGGGTATATGAGCCATGGGGGGAGGGGTACATTTGGGTCCCCTCAGTGAAGTCTACAATAGCCCAAGACGAAGCTCCCACTGTGGCGTTGATGTCATCACACCCTCCTGACAATGGTCCATAAACCAAGTGTGAAAGCTTCAGTGGTAGGTCTTAAATCAGATGCCTCGGTGTACTGAAGAGACCAAATAGGAAACCTGCTATTCACTGCTTCATAGATCATCTGGTAAATATAGTCTCAGTGTGTGTGTCTAGCTTCCAGTGAACTGGAGGCTGTGAGTGAGTTGCTGCAGAGGGCTGCCCCCAGCACTACGTTGCAGGATCCTGGTACAGAGTCGTTGTCTGTGTCAGCTGGCCGTGTGGGTTACGGTCCTGTACTAGACTGGCATTGTGCCCTGACCATGAGGTGGTAAATGGCAACCGTCTGCTCTTATTCAGTGAGAGTTGAAGAGACACACACACTTGCCTTGTGTATTCTGCACTCCACAAAAGGTTGACTCAGTCCATGTCAACATGCAGCTGTGTGGGGCTTCTCAGATCCATTTATCTGATAGAAAGCAATTGATTTGAAGTATTATCAACCATTCAGGGTTGTTGGTACAGCTTTGGAGAGGATAGGTGTCCTGAAAATCCGACGATAAAGTCAGAACATTGAATTTAGAGGGTAGGGTTGTTGTTTTCAGTCAAATTGTATGATCAGATCATTCTTTTTAATTGTACTTTTGCGTGATCGTGTCCAATCTCTCCGGTGCTGCCTTGGTGGAGCTCACAGCTCAATTATCCTTATTTTTCTCCAATTCAAGGTAGGTAGCCTACACTGGAGAGAGTGGATTCCTTCATCTTTACCATGAATGTCACTCAATCGTGATCAGCGCTGAGCAATCATTGTCTGCAGGTTTCATCCGTCTCAAGTTTAAAGTTGATTTGCCATTTGTAACAAGTAGGCCTACAGGTAGGCTACATTCAAATGATTTGGTCCAGGTTTTGTTTGCACATACAATGATATCAGGCGATCGGTGAGGGAAAACCTTGACATTAAAGCGCTCGAGCTATGGTGGGACACACGTCCCTGTCACACAATACACACACCGAGACTCGCGATAGCCACTAATTGCTACTGGATATTAGAACAAGGTCTCCTAAGACGCTGACCTTTCTCATGCCAATCATAACAAAAGCGTGTTACCGGTATCCGATGAAAGCAGTCCCTGCAGCTGGAACCCAAATGAATTATTCTGGCTAGTTTTGCTTGTTTCGCCCGCCGCCAAGTTGAACGGCATCTATAATGGCATCTCAGAGAGATTAATCCTGATGTAAAACTATCAAAGCAGCCATGGTTTGAGTCCAGTCCAGACCTCTCCCTGTAATCCCTGAGAGAGAGAGAGAGAGAGAGAGAGAGAGAGAGAGAGAGAGAGAGCGAGAGAGAGTTCCACTCTCAAAGGAATGGGCTAGTTTCTTCCACTGTTTTGTTTGTCTTTTGAAATCACTTTCTGAAAAAAAGGGTTCGTTCACACATTTAAAGATCCCATGACATGCTGTTTTGTGCTCTTTTATATAGGCCTCAGTGGTCCCCTAATACTGTATCTGAAGTCTCTTTCCCAAAATTCAGCCTTGGTACGAGCAGTCCCACAATGAGCTTTCCTCAGGACGTGCCGTTTCTGTGTCTGTAGCTTTAAATGCTATGAGGAAGAAAGAGGCTGGGCTAACTGCCATGCTTCGGTCGTTTGCAAGCCATGATGTCCCGAGGAAAAAACAATATCACGCTTGCACGGTCGTAGCTCATTTTCTCATTGGTGGGCCAAATTCTCTGTGGGGGGAAAGCAGAGAAAGGGGAGTTAACCTTCCCTATTGTGACATCACAATAGGAACATTTTCAAAACCGAACGTTTTAGCTTTCATTTTCTCAAAGGCGGAGAAGAATACCCAGGGCTTGGTTTACACCTATCGACATTTCTAGCCACTGGGGGACCAAAGGCAGACTAAGGTTAAATAACCTCCTAAAGTGTACACTTCATGTCATGGGACCTTTAAAACCAACTACATCTGCGACAGAGTTCAAAGTGTTTTATATCTAAAGGTGACATTTTAATAGTAAAATTCAAGCTTCGGATGTGTTTACATCATTGCTGATCATAGATGATTGTTGCCTTTCATTTGTATGTAACTCAAATAAGAAAGGGTGGTTATGTTTGTTATGTTGCAAATGATATAGAGGCAAATGGTTGAGATGTTACGACCAGATGACAGCGATGGTTCCATACTGACTCTGCAGCCTTGCATACATCATATATTCAAATAGTGCTGAGCAACAAGGAGGTGGGAGATTTTAGTTGCATCTGCATTATGCTAACGAGGGCAGTAAGCCAATGAAATGCTTGAGCATAGACTGCTGAGGGACACAAAAACAAGACCAGCAAAAATGTACAATGTGGACCGACGCTTTAGACTATATGTAAGAGAGAGTAACCATGGTTATTACAATTAAATGCAACATTTGTTTGTTGTTTTGACTTCCGTTACCAAATGTTGTCATCGTGAGCCTTCAGCATACACAAAAACAATCTGGCCTGTGTGTTTCCCTGTCACATGGAGAAGTGCTGAGGAACCAGCATGCATGCCCTGGTATTTCCTGGGGCTGAGTAAACATGCACAGTGCAGGTTTTAGTTCATCACTACATCAGTCCCACAATGGCCCCACTGAGAGAAACTTGACACACACATATCCACATATATGGACTATATGTTAAAGGGACAGTTCACCCCCAAATCTTTCAAACTAAATGTCCTCTTACCTGTAGTTTCATTTATCCATCTAAATTGTTTTGGGAAGAGTTGCCGAGTTTTGGAGACATCGGCCGTAGAGATGTCTGCATTCTCTCGAAGGTAATGAAATGAGATTGGGCTAGTCTTGTGCTCAAACGGTGGATGAAAATTGATAAATAGTAGCCTACTACAGGTTTATTTTATTTTGGGGGGAACTGTCCCTTTAAGATGCCTGACATGTTTTTTATGAATGATTTGACCAGATGATTGGTGTACTCAGGGAGTCAAGGACAAGATGCAAACTTATTTTATGTTGATTGCTAAATCTGTGGGTGTAAATCTTTCCTTTGACTCGTGGCTTCATCTCAACCTAAAATGACACAAAAGCAAGTGCACTTTTCTGCCTTCCAACTGTATGTCTCCTATTCTGTTCTCCCCACACACAGAAAGATAAACAGAGCTGGAAATATTCCCATTATA
This sequence comes from Mallotus villosus, assembly GCA_903064625.1. Taxonomy (NCBI): domain Eukaryota; kingdom Metazoa; phylum Chordata; class Actinopteri; order Osmeriformes; family Salangidae; genus Mallotus; species Mallotus villosus. The sequence goes on along the minus strand of CAEFZP010001430.1, from coordinate 485,419 downwards.
AAAGGATTACTTGATCTAAATGGTACAACTCACAAATCTCTATACCAAAACAGTGATAAAATTCCGTCTTTGCATAAAGATCATATTGTTAGCATTTTGATCTCCCTCCTCCATCAACAATTTTTAAGACATTGAGGGAAAACATACATGTGTTTGTGATAAATAGGTTATGAGAAGGTGTGTTAAATCAAGTAAAACCATTGAATGTACTACTGAGTTGTTTCTGAACTTGATTGAGTTGGAGTGTCATAGTGGTGTGTTTTAATGAAGACTTTGATCTGAACCTCTGGAGACTAAAGAATTATCAAATATGTCTGGTTGATTTTTGATTGACACTGTTTGATGTGCTGTGTGTTTTACATTTGAGCTTTGAGTTGCAATAGTTTGGAGAATGGTTTACCTCAAAATAAGAACATTCATTTACAACCAACTGTTTTGATACATTTATAAAATTCATAAAATAATTATTGGCCTCCTGAAATATTATCATGTGTGCATTTAGTGGCCTAACTATGCATCACATCACCGGTCTGACTGTTTTTGTATGTTTAGTTGCCTTCTCACATAATTTCATGGTGTTAATACATAATCAAAGAATCTATCGGTGAAATTGTATGCTATAATTTGGAGTCTGTGTGGGGTATATAGGTCTGTATGCCAGGACTCTAGTTTGGAGTCTATGTGGGCTATGTAGGTCATACAGAAGAGTCCATTTTCTTTAATTTTGTAATCCCCATTTGTTCTGCTTTTTTTCCGCAGAAATACAGCTCTAGGGTCTTTGTCAGGCCACCCCGCCCTGGGGTTGAAGCTAGGTCTTTCTACTGTTCTGTCTCACGTGCTTGCAACATTTGCTTGCCAATCTTCTTTTCTACTCAAGTAATAGTACATGCTCACTCTTCCTTGAGTCTTGTTTGAATTATATGTTAAATTTACACACACTTCATTGTAGAACAAAGACTGACCGCTCTCATGTAACCATGTTATTGAACCATGGGTTTGGGAGGAGAGAGGGTGGGGGCCCTCCTGTGCTGAAACAAACCAGGTCATGTTTATAGTAAAACGGGGAAAAGAGGTCAGGAGGATACACTCAGTTAACCTTGCAAGAGCCTTGTGGTACACAGGAAAGGAAGTTGTTCATTTAAGTTATACTAATGCAGGGTGAATGGTTAACTTTGTGTGTATAAATACTGTATATACCACCAGGCTTTAGAAATAGCTTGGCTAAACAATGCATGATGACAATTCTGATTTACATATCTGGAGACCAAATTGGCTTTTTTGCTCAAATCAATGAAAAAGGCTACTAGCAGGAAGAAATACATGCTTCATAACGTACATTTCTGGTTGCTGTGCTAACCTGAGCTCAACCTGACAACAGGCATGGCATCAAACAGGCCTGTCCATGAAAGTCTTCCCACTTCTAAATCAACTAACAGCTCCCACTAAAGGACATAGCGCACACAGGAATAGGGAGCCTGTCAGAAATATGGCCGCCTGAAGTCGAGCAGACCAGACGCGTAAACGTGTAGGAAATGTACACCGGCGTCTAGCGTTCATTAAATCATGTGTCCTCTGTCAGGCTGCATGCCTTTTCATCACCCTGCAGTCAGGCCATATCTGCCTGTCTGTCTGGCTGCAGACATGAGGGACCATGTGGAGCCTGTGTGTATGTGTGTGCGGTGTGTGTTCTGTGTCTATGTATGCAGCAAACATTTCCTCCTTGCTTTGTCCTCCCAGGGCTGGGATCGCTTCCATTTTTGAGAAGACAACACCTTTTTATTCATTTATTTTGATGACGTTTGAGGGACAAGTTTTGGGGGGGCAGAAAAGAATGCAAAAAAGAGACAGTTGCGTGCTCTGACAACAGACTCTCCATCTGTCTGCGTGATTGTGAGGCACAGGGAGCCGTGTGGTGGTTTTGCTGGAGGGGGTGAAGGGAGCGAAGACAGAGGGGGCAGGGAGAGAGTGGACAGGCGTGAGGGCGGGGGTTCTGTAAATAGCCCACCCTGCATTAAGAGCTGGAATGCAGGAGGAGATCTGTGCTGTGTAGTGGCTTTGACCTCACCAGCTTGGACACACCGCTCACATTTCCCAAACCACAGAAAACCGAGTCAAAGTCAGCTCCGACTGTTTCTCCACTTCATTCGGGTCAAATCTGATCTGATCTTGCTGGCAAGGCACTGCCACCCTTGCCACCACACTGCCAGGCAGAGTCAAAATAAGACAAGTCAACTCTATCAGAGCACCGACTCTGTTTGGCTGTATTTAACAGATACACTTAATGTACCATCCAAGATCGGTTTGGGGATTGGAAATACAGCTGTATTGAACAGTATGAAATCTGTTTCACAAATTAGATTTTATAAATAAATCTGTTTCAGAGACTATAGTTAGTTGCCCAGCATGTGTATGTGTGCAGGGCATTATGTGTGTGTGCGTGTGTATGTGTGTGCTGGAAGTAGGTCATTGATTTGGAACTTGGACAGTGATTATGTGCTGGCCTAGAAATGGTCTAAAATCGGCGATCTCCCATACCAAAACAGCTTTTTATAAGTGGCAGTTATTCAAGGTCAGGACAACAAGTCAACTGATAATGGCTTGCAGACATGCTTCAAATCCTGCTCACACTATTGATTATGTACACAACAAGCTGATCATTTGCTTTGTTTGTTTTTATTAACACACTGAAGATGTACCCTGTCGTTGAAAATATCACTAATATTTGTATCGTATTCTATCCATAACTTACTTCTCAAACATATTTGTCATATTGTATTGCCTTTTTCACACATATTAGGATGTGTCTTACTCTCCTCGCATGCGGGAAAGCTCTGTTCTGTCATGTTGGCAAATTCCTTGACGAAGCCTTCATGTTTTCACCGAGAATCCGTTTGAACCAATAATGCAAATATTCATGGCCTTTAAATAAGCGGAGACATGATCTAATCCTCCTCTGACACAAGGTCTCAGCCAGTCATATACTCTGGGAACACATGTAAAAGGCAGTTAACATCATCGCTGTGCCAGGGTAAGTCTTCCACTCAAAGCCGGAATGAACTGTCAGCTTGCATCCTGACTCTAACTCTCCCTCCCTGTGATGGGTTGAAGCTGGTGCTGTAGTATACTCTGTGGGTTTGTCCGCTTCCCCTCGAGGGTGAAAGCTCTTGCTCTTGTTTAGTTTTTTTTCCACGTAGCTCAGTCTAGATGCACTTTGTTACTGTATTTACTGAATATTGTAGCTGGACCTCCGGGGGTTGTGTTCGGATTGGTTGGATGGGGTTAGAGGGCCATGTCTGCACTTCCTGTTGTGTCTGGCACTGCATGCGTAAACATAGGAACATACTGGTGTCTGTGGAACGCACGCAGTGTCTCCCTAGTCTGCAGTTCCAGACCTCCATGGCTTGCTGATGTACGCATTTTGCCAGACACTGAGCAGGCTAGGGAATACCTCCCATAACAATATCACGCAAATTGAGAGAATAATAGGAGTAGTCTGTTTGCATATATCATCAGCGGTTTGCATGAGAGCAATACCAAAATGAATAGCAAGCATGTTGCAAAGTACCCGTCTCTACTACAAGCCTCGCGCCTCGTTTTCACAATATGGCCCCTGTGTAAACGATCCACCGCTGCGTTTGCATTTGTTCGGGCACAGGAGCAGCAGCCACACACAGACACAGAACAGAATCCGATCAAACATGACATCACCCCGCAACAGCTGCAGGCTGCGGTAGAGAGAGACAGAGAAAGAGGGAGGGGGGGGAGAATGGGAGGGAGGGCTAGAAAGAGAGACAGAGAGAGGGGACAGGGATGGAGAACAATTGACCAGAAGCGACACGAAAAGAGAGGTGACCTGATTGCTCAGCTGGCCAAGAGCTGGGGAAGGAAACAGCAGCAGAGAAGCCTGGTCCCCCCTGTCTGGACTGGGTAGCTGGCTCTTTTAGTGGGCTCCTTCTCCGGTGGGTTCTCCCCTCCTACTCTATCCCCGCCCCCCCAACCCTATTCCCCACCCCTCCCCTCACCGCACTGCTGCCTGTCACGGCTCACTACATCGGAACAAAATGATCATCTTGCACCTTCTCGTGAACATGGGTCATCATCACACCCATGCAGGAACTGGGCCCCTTCTGTTAGACAAGGGATACAGAGATCTTGAAGGAGGAAAACGTGGAGGAATTGAAAACACTATACTGTTGTTTTCGTCATTAAGTATTTTCACTCTTTTGAGGTTTCACAGTTAGAAGTCACTGCTTTTGAATTTATTTAGTTTCACAGCTTCAAGAAATTACGGAACCAGCGAACATTTATCCAAGTATATTTTTTACATGTTGGGTACCTCTTTCACAGTTCCAGTGGCTGTGAATGTAATTAATTCTAATCGCAATCATCGTAATAGCTTTTCAGATCAAATACCCAGGAGCGGTCCTAATAAAATAATCAATTTCTAGCAAAAACAAACACTCTAATACTCCCCATGCTCCTGACACCCCCCGGTATCTCTCCCTCCCTCCTTGGATTGGGCTTTGGCCCGGAGAGAAGAGAATGGTTGGAAAAACAGAAGGACCTGTGCCCCATTTGCATACCTTTTTAGCATGTGGCTGAGAGAGCCTTTATTAAAACTCCCCCTGTGGGGGTGGTCCCACTGTGTGTGTATGTATGTGTGTGTATGTGTGTGTGTGTGTCGCGGAGGACATGTGGCACCATCTGAGCTGGGAGACAAACAATGTATCTACTCCAAGGACAGGGTGACTGCGAAGACACTGTTAGCAACAGACCACCGTGCCCGCCAATCTCCTTTCATTGCAAGCAGGGGGCCCTATTACTAAACAACCAAGGCTGTGGGGAATGGGAATACCAAGACGGCATCCATAAGGACAGAAATCTTAAACTCGACTAAACCTACAGCTTGTTGATACCTCCATTGTACCCTCATCAGAACACACTTAATAATCAATGATGCGTAAAGAACACACTGGTGCGTTCTCGAGTGTACTGTCAGACACTCACAGGGGCTGAACTGGGGCTAGCCCAACAAGCTGTTAAGTATCTGTTCAGCCAGGCTAGGCAAATCGTGGTTACTTAGGTGTTACTGAGGTGTCTTCCATAATGAACCTATCTAGTGGAGTAAGACCACAGCCCCCCCACCCCCCCTTCCTGGCAAGAAGGTTTTGGCGTTAGCACGCGCGTTAGCCTGTTAGCTCGTCTAATGAGCCATTCACAAACCATTCCACAACAACACGGCACTCACTGATTCAATGGTTCGCTACAATCAATTATCATACAGCAATGTAGCCACCCCTACCCCTATAATTTGTTGTGGCCATGCTTTTATTCCCCCGTAAAGTATTTGTTAGAAATGTTTACACAGTATTTCGACAATTAGCAAAAGCAGAAAACTCTCGTGCTGCTTATGAAACAAAAAACTCCTTGCTTTTAGCCTAGTTCTTAATTCTCCACCTACACATTTTGCTAAGCAGAAGAAGCTGGGGAAGGGGGAGGGGGGGGGGTGAAGAAATATCACAGATGTTGGTCTGCTGGGTCTGCTTCCCCTTTACAGGTTTCCTGCTCAATCTGCTTTGCTGAGGCCTTTCTTTCCAACATGACAAATGACTCTTGCTAACCTAATTTCAACTGTGGCGTTTGAGGCCTCATGCTTGGCGGTCAGAGGCATTCCCTCAGACGTTGAGCAGACTCCCTCAAGTCGCCCTCGTCTGAAAACCTTTAGGTCTGCCTGTCCACGACCTCTTGTGGCTTTGGTAAATTAGGTTTAACGAAATCAACTGCAAGCAATTTGTTTTGCCTTCATTTTCCTTGTCTTCAAAATGCATATGTAATAATAATACTTAGATACGTAATGCAGTAAACCTAATGGGTAATGCTTCCACTACCCAGAGGAAAAGTCCTATTTTATTTTTGTGTTTTTCTGTGTGTCTGTGTACTTTCTGGGTCACTCCACAGGGCCAGTTGTCAGAGTTAGGCCAGAATGGAATGGAAACAGCAGGGCTAGGGTTTCAACCTGTGATACCACCCAGCAACGGCTGGCCTTTGGCAGGGACAGGGGTCACAGTTGTGTGGCATGCCAGACGAGGGCCTCTGTCCTCACGCTGTCACTCACTCCAACCGTCCGAACCCCCACCCCGATCTGGCTGAAGACAACGAGTGGAGGGGGAGGGACTGGGGACTGTTGTAACCTTATCACGAGTCCAAACGCAGGCTTGCAGTGATGCGCTTGGCTGATAAAGGCCAGGAAGTGGCGGAGTGTCTTTGATTATTTCGGCCTTTTCTATTTCCCGAGGGTCATTTGCTGCCCTGATCTTAGCCGACAGTATGGTGCACGAGAAGGTAGCTTTGATTGGTTCCTGATGTGTAGACGGCAGCTCTGGTCCCTTGGGTTCACACCAATTTATCCTGGGGATATTAAATGACCTAATGGCTGTATTATTTAGACAGGATTAACCCATCCCAATCTCCATCCGTTTGTTGAGGCGTTGAGCCGCTGAGCATCTGGGGGTGTCTGGATATGAATAGATCACCACTAGTGTTTAGCTCTGTCCAATCCTCCATCATTTACTGTGAAAGACCTACATAACCCGAACCCCTTGAAAACAGCCAGCTGTTTGTAGAGAGTGGCTATGGTGGTATCGGGGAGGTTTTTGATTTCATCCTCCATTGTTGTGAAGATAACTGTTAGCAGGAGTGCTCAGATGGATTTTCAATCTCTGGGATTGCGATCTCTGTGTGTAACAGAGGGCTGAGATGTAGGGCTGTAAAACTGGCTTGTATTAGCTTGGGCCTCTCTCTTTCTCTCTCTGCTCTCCCTCTCACTTCCCCCAACAGGAACTGGCTAATTTCCTGAACTTGATATACCATTCGGTCCACACAGAGGGGAAACATCTGAGTGAAGATCTCAGAGAATTCTTCAGTTCGAGGGGCTTAATGAGTGTTCCAAACTTTGGGTCAACGCATTTTAACGTTTTACATGTGTCACACGTTTTCTCTTTCGGTGTTTGAAGCCCCCTAAAAAGGAAAAGCACGCACTCAGGAAATGAACATTTCACAGAGAGGAAGAATGTTTGTTTTTTTCAACACGCACATTCACTCTTTGACTTATTAACCATGTTTCAAACAATTCCCTAGTTTTCTTTTCCTGACGTTGTAAAAGGACATAAACTCAGGTCCCCATGATATACGAAACAACCGTCCATGTGACCCCGTCAGTCTTTGGTAAGGCCTTGTCACGGATCGATCCCAGCACATGAGCAGGGAAACTGTATATGTTTCTCTAGCGCTAGGGCCAATATGTCAGAGGTCGCAGTGTATCCCTAGCTTTTAGCTGAAGGTCATTGCTCAGCCCGACATACTGATTGTGGTTCGAGGTGAATCCCCCCCTCCCCCCTGCATCTGTCGGTCTGACCTCTGGTCTCCCCCCATGCCTGTCCTAACCCTACCCCCTCTCCCGGCGGTCCTACAGGATGGCGTTGCTGCTGAACATCCCTCATTGATTCTTCAGGACCCTGACCACTCTGCCGCCAATACCCCCTCGAAAACCTGAAAGGCATAGCTTAAGTTGTCCTTCTGGTCTCGAGTGATGTGTGTGTTATCTGTATGTATTTGTGTTGCGTGTATGGATGTTGGTATTTTTGTGAAGCCAGGGTTATAACGCAATACAAATATCTAGACAAAGCACTCGCCTGCCTCTGATGCACAACTCAAGCATTAAACTTGCGTGGAGTATTACTTCAGCTTATTGATCTGAAGCCTTTTCTGGAGAGAGGGCAGTGTGCAAAATCAATGCTTTATTTTCTCCTAGGCTACTGTTGTTCATGCTTGTTTTTGTCGATGTGTAAGAAAAAACTGAAATCCCTACAATCAGTGGAATACCCAGAAATATTTTAGGCACCGGGTATCAGATCAGATCAGCAAACTAAATTAGATCATATCGCTTATGTCTGTTGTCTTTGACTGATGTGTATGAAGTTTGTTATTCATGGTGTACAGTGGTGGATTGATGATGATCACTTTCATTGCCAAAGTCAGGGTTCAAAGGACACCTCCATGTCTCTATCTTCCACACAGAGGAATGTTCTGGAAACCACGCCTGTGCGTGTCTGTGTGTCTGATCCGTGCATGTCCCTGAGTAGAGAGTGAGAGAAATAAAGAGAGTGGAGGGGGGGGGGACCAGTGAGCGGCAACATGGCCGCTGACAGGCTGCCTGTATGTGCAGGTTTGTAACACTAACGAGGGCCATTGTGCCCGTGGTGAAGGTTAACTTTCTGATTCTGAGAGGCAGGAAGTGTTAGCCTGCCCTCCCCTGCACTTTTCCTATCCACAGCCTCTGCCAAGTCTCAACAGAACAATTCAGACCCTGTGACCAAGAGCAAGGGGAAGAGGGAGGGAGAAAGAGAGAGGGAGAGGAAGGGAGGGGGGGGGGAGAGACAGACAGACAGAGGGAGAGAAGTCCAGTCCTGCAGGGTAACGTCAGACTCAGAGCTGTTATGCAAGTGTTCCCTTTTTTTGTTGTTATTCTCACCCGGGATTTTGATACAGATTGCTATGAAGCAAAATGTTGATGTAGAGCAGTCCCTTTCTCTACTGAAGCAGAATCCTTGTAAGGTAACCCAGATGCTTTCTGTTCTGTGCTGGGGTTTTGAAATGATGGAAGCTGATGGAAGTCATCCGCAGGTTAGAGATTGTACACACCTTCTTGAAAGAGATATCTTTGATTCTTATTCATGGACACACACATACACACACACCTTCACGTACACACACCTATCACAGCTCCTTATGGCCAATCAGAGATTACATCTTTGTTAAATTATCCAGGAAATTGTTTGCGGGGAACTAATAACACAGGTGTTTATATGATAATAGCGTCTGGAGGCTGGTTAGAAAGGAAACAATAAAGTTATTAAAGTGTTACAAGATGAAGTTGGGATCCCTTTTTGTGCACCCCCACCCCTCTTCTCCAACTCCACAGAAATAGTCCGGGCTGGACGCTGCAGTTGATATCCACTATTTAGTCCTTTTTTGCCTGTCATCAGTGTATCATCTATTCAATGAAACACTTATGATGCATGTCCTTGGAATATCACTGATATTGACTGTCATGGAGGATTAGATGTTGTCGTATGAGTGGTGGGGAAATTTACAGCGGCCGCTTACAGCTGGTTTTCCTCCTGAGGTATTTGTGTATTGACCTGCCAGTAGTATCTCTTCTGTCAAACATCATACTCATGTAAGTCCATTATTACTAGTTAGTTGTGTGTCAAGTTGTATTCTGCCAGCTCAATCTTTGTGCTGCGTGTTGGCTCAACCTACATACGTGTAGGCTTCTTCATCAGTCCTGTCTTATCTTTCCCCACTCCTTTCTCCCATCCGCTCCACATGAAGTACACTTACCTTTGACTTCCTAAAATTAGTGGTTGTTCGTCGGAGGAGTGGTTGAAGTGTCAGACAGTGGTTTAAACAAAGATGTCCGTCCACAAAGGTGCTATAGCTCTTTTGATCCTGACACATCTCTCCCACAAAAGGGAGGGCTGTGCACAGCGGGCGGGCACGTGGAGCGAGCTGGCTCTGTTGGTAAATAATGAATAGGTCTCACCTGGTGGTCTCTCTGGGTCCTGCAAGTTGAAACCTAATTCTCAATTTTTTCTCTCGATGAATTTGTGTGCTGTGTGCAAGAGGGGGTTGGATGTACGGCATTAATCAAAATTCTCCCACAGTCACATTTTTTGCTGTGTTTTCTTTAACCTTTAGCTATTTGTGATGTCCTCTTGTGTAGTAACCTCTAAAGGAGGCATCTGCTGGTGTGTGCGAGAGTGGGGAGCATCTAAGAGCCGTGCTGGATTTGGCCACATTCTGAAGTGTTTAATGCTATTACAAGGTGGATAATGAGCCTAACGTTTCATGTATTTACCTCGCTGCCAGTGGTGTTTACTCTTCAATGACTCTCTCCCAGAAGTTGTTGTTCATTTTTTGATATGAACGAGGGAGAGAAAAGATGCCTGATAGAGACATTGTGTATTATCAGTCATGCTGGCGGTCTCTTTCTATCAGAAATGTCTGTCTCATTAAAAATACATGGGGTGTATTGAGCTGAAGTACACCAATTAAGCCTGGATTTCTATAAAAACTCCTGGTGCTCCGGATCAGCTCGGAATGACTGCTCATGGGCCCAGATTAGATTTAATACCTTTTACCACAGCCCTCTGGGAGTTACAGCACTCAGAAATACTCAATTCAGAAAAAATAAATATTCACCATTACCTCTTTTTCATTAGATGTTAATAGATGACTGCCATTCTCATAGTCACGAAGGTTGCAGGAGCTACAATAATCAACCCTTTGTTGGAGACGCAAACATTACTTTGATTCTCCATAGGTACGGTGGAACCCCACCCCCTGTACACACTCCCTAAACTATTATCGAGATAAGTCGTACGGAGAGAGTAGCATTGAAGCGGGAGTCGAAGATTGTGGTTTTTTTTATGTTTATTTCTGTGACCTAACAATCTCTGTGCAATGTGCCTCCGCACACAGGCACAGGGAGCTCTCTGCATTGTTTGTTGTAGCAACATGCTGGCTGTGAAGTGGTTTTGTGGTGCTCTCGGTTGTTTTCACAAGGTTAGTGTTATGTTGTCAGGGAAGTGCTCTGAGTTGGAGAACACACAGCAGACTTTCTAGGCTTCACCCTCTGTAGTTCAGTCATTGAGTAACTAAACCTTATGAATGGCTTCAGTACTGGTGAAAAGAGTCAGTACTATTATTGGTACTCCGAAGGGAATAACGGAAATGGGACTTTAAGCAAGGTGCTGGGTATTTTTTTCCTGAAACATTTAGTTCTATAGATAAACTCCCATCATCAAATCATTACAATGTCTCTGTTTTCTTCTGTATATCAGTTCTCACGTACAGCCCTAAAGATAAACAGATAAACTGGCTGTTTATATTGGGTGGAGGAGGACAATTGAAACTGAATTGAAACGTCTGCCAATTTGTAAAACTCAGTATTCATTTGGGCTTGTGTTCTCTCTGGGAGTTTGGGAGTCTATCATTGTTGCTTTGTAATAAGCGGTGGAAATGAAGACTGTGCAAGTCACTCCCTCTCTAAGTCTTTTAATACAAACACACCACCATCCACTCTCCTGCTTTGAATCCTGATATTTTACACATACATACTTGTAAGGTGTTTTGCTTATGGCTGTATGGCAAAACAAGTCATGATATTGTCACAACATATGTGTATCAGGTGTAGTTGAGTTACTCATCAGTGTCGCTTCCTCCCGATCTTGCCCGAACTGGGGTTTGAACATGGGTTGTCTGACTTACAATACAACCTCCCTTCATAAATATTGCTTTAACCAGCTACGCCACCAAAAAGTTTTGATGGAGAGGGTGTGCTGTATTTATACTAAGGAGTGAGTTTTAACCAGTTTTTTCATTTCTTTTGATGACAGGTAGTTAAGACTCCCTGCTCACTGTGTGTCTGCTGTATGATAAGGAAGTTAAATGATGTAAAGAGAGCATGTAATACTTGGCATGGTTCATGTATTAATATAAATTAATAATATTATTGTAATATTGTTATCATTTTTATTGTATTATTTTTTAATAAGTACATTGTGCTGTCCCAGCATCTGCTTCTCCAAGTCCTCAGCAAAATAGGTATTGTCGGTTGTGTTTATCTGGCTGTCAAAATGTGCAATTTATAGAAAACTTTGGAATTACCACGTGAAAAAATCTTAGATAGGCTACTGGTTTGGAACCTTACTCGGGTAGGAGAGGGTGGAACTGTGTAGATATGTCTCCTTTCCTGGAACTGTTAAGATGAACTCTCCATACCTCTTCCTAGAGAAACCCATCTAAATGGAAAACACATTGTCTTCGTTATTCGCCAAGCTAGGACTGAAGGCAGTTGCCATGGTTACTGCCATCCGAGGCTGAAGCCTGGTTGAAGGCCAGAGGAACAAGAAACATGGTGGCTTCTTATGTAGGGACTCCACTAGTAGCCCTTACACTGTCTTATTGCTGCTGGTATTTTTCACATAAGGTATAACAAAAAAAACATCTCAGAAATAAAAACACCACAGATGCTTTGAAGCAAAGCTACCACTGATATTAAGATGAATCACACACATTATGTTATTATTGTAAATGATGCGTAGGTTAAAGCTAAAGAAAAAATATATATATTAAAATAAGTCAAAATGGTAGTTAAAAAAGAGCGTTGGGGTGTTTTTGTCTTTGCGTTTACCTTAGAGCTTGTGAGGAAACTTCCAGCGCTGGCAAATAAAAATGCAGATTGTCTACACAGCATGTCGTCCACCCTGGAGAATCAGCCCTGAATACTAAGCAGGAAGGAGCTCCACAGTGATGGCTGTTTATGTATTTCTGAGTGAAAAATGGCTCCACTTAATTCATTTTCACACAGACCTAAATGTAGGTTAAATTATCGTTAAATCTCTGAAAGAGTGGCGTAGTGCAGGTAAACGATTTACGTCCACAGCTGATGAGCGTTAGCTGGAACACACTGGGAATCGGGGACAAGGTGCCTTTCGGAGACTGAAAGACACATAACTAATAATAGAGGAAGTGGTCACGAGGGACTCCTCTCATCTCATTGAATCATGTCAGATAGTAATTGGTTTACCTTATACAAAGCTCCATGTTTGGGATCTTTAAGGGGTAAACCGAATTACCACAGGGCCAGCCTTCCAGAACGCGGCACTGCTGACCACCCCCATCCACGACCCCCCCAGCTGAGGGAATGCCCGAGTAAATGGCCTAGCTGTTCTGGTCCCAAGAGGTGTTTTGTGTGTGAAAAGGGGTGTGTGCACTATGTGTATAGTAGTTGTCTGTTCGGCACAGTGTGGAGCTGGTTTTGTGAAACAGGCATGGGTAATTGTCTAATAGGACAAGGACTGTTTGATCATGTCTTGAGAGTGCTCATTTTCATTTCTATTTAGTTTGGTTTTGATACAATTATCATTATTTCAGTATGTTAGTGATACACAGCTATTATAAAGTATGGTCTATGGGGTTATTTTATGGGGATTTTCTCTGTCTCACTCAGACTCACACACTATTGAAGTGAATTGTCTGGATAATTCCCCCGTTCATGTGGTTGCCCTCTCATCAATAGAGACTTGTACGAGACGGTTGGAATACAGACAGAGCTCTCGAGCGCCTGGCGTGAAGTCCACAATATCCATTTCTCCGTAGATCAAAAAGAGATAGGCCCCGATTTGAATTTAAATCTGCCCTAGGAATCATCTTCCCTCTGCCAAGGTTGATTCATGCATAGAGTCTCTCGATTTGAGCAAGGCTTTGGCTCGATATTAGAACATCATTTGTATGTTAAAATGGTGGCGGCCATTGTTTGCATAGGTGTTTGTATATGTCGTTTTGAGGCAAGGGTCTTTCAGATGGCCAATAATGTGCCTGGGTGTCTATTGACCAGTAGCACGGACAGGTCAGTCGAGGCATGGTCTCTGGCTATTGTGTTAGAAGAGGGGGAGGCTGCTTTCCATTCATTGTGGACTAATCTCATTAGAGAAGGATCCCAACAGTGAATGAGCCGGAGAAACTGACTTACCAATTGACTTACTAACTAACCCGCCTATCTCAGATACTATATCCGTTCCACACACACACACACAAACACGGACACAAACACAAACACAGACACAGACACACGTTAAACCCCACTGCCAAAGAAAGAGGTGGGGGTCTCTTGTAATTATAGACAGCAGTTTTGAAAGAAAAGTTTTTATTGCTCTTAATTAATCATTTTAATTAACCGACTGCCTATCTCCACTTTCTAGTGGATCAGTTAATTAGCTGTTCAGACTTTGGAGTCGTATCATGCTGTATGTGCGTGCACCAGCGTTGTGTGTCTCTTTGGCAACTTGCATGTATCACCATGGTAGCCTTAGCTAGTCTCATGTGTCTTATTCTGGATCACACTACCTTGCGCTACTGCGCTTGACAAACGACAGATTTGCATAGTGCCACTGCTTTGACAATTCAAGGCTTGCAGAAGGACAATGCAAAAGAGCTGATCTGATTTACACAAAGACAGAACATCCATGGTTGGCTCTGGGTGCTGTGTAGGTCTCCTGGCCTGCTGGATACCCTGTGTGTTGGCCAGGTGACTGTTACAGGGCCTTGGCCTCTGCGGTAGCACACAGAAGGGGCAGGCCACTGCAGAGAAAGATTCATGACCTAGCCAGCCCCGTAATTGCTGATGGTTCAGCAGTTTTTCAGTGGCTGGAAACAGGAGGACATGGGATTTCTCAGCTTTTCCTCTACACCCTCTCGCTCTCTCTCTCTCTCTGAGCACCACGCGCTCCATTCCCCTGGAAATGTGCCTGCTGGCGAGTGTTTACGTTCTCCTGTCAGCTCACCTCGACACTCCTCACAGACGATGTGGCCTTCCCACAGAGCCAAGCCCTCATGTATACCGATGACTTGAACACACAGCCGACAGGACTCTCAACTTATGGAATCGATTGTTTGGAGTACAAATATGTTGGCCAGACACTGTATAACATAGATGGGACGGGATGATTGAAGCACCCTTCAGAGACCTGCTTTGAAACGTTTATTGACGTGACAGTTACTACGCGGCCTGTGCAAGTGTGCACACGTGTTTGTGGCGTGTGATCACCGGCCATCATTACTGTGCGACGCTATATTTGTTTACAGTGTGTGCATGGGAATGCTCATGTTGCTTAATTTGACAGTTAAAGTCTTGACTTACGTAAGGGCCCAAAACGCCCGCTCCATCCTTAGCATACAATATTCATCAGCCGCTATTTTAAGCCGCCAGTAAGATTATATAAAATGAGACGTACGGTTTCGCTAGCGAAATGTGATGCGCGTCGCGAAGATGGGGCAGATGCTGTGCAACCAGCACTGGGTATTTTGCGATACGGCACACATTAAGCACAGAAGACAAACCTAACAGAGAAAAGCAGTTTTCATAGCATGAAATATTGTGTGTTCAGAGTGAGAGAAAAAGATAAACATGAAGCTGGATGGAAAAAAAATATTTGTGCGTACTGTTTGATTGAGGACGCCTTGCCTTGAGCCCCCATCCTTTTTTTCCTCCCCTAGACATACATTGGCATTCTTTTCAACCCTGCACGTTGAAAATGAGAGGCTTCCTGATTCGTTTACAGAAGGACAATCAAAACATGGCAGCCTGCAATCTCTGGCAAATTAGAGGGGCCGTGCACCTCGGAGATGGGGTGAGGGGAAGGTGGCAGCGTGTCTGTTGCCTTGGATTCATCACATGCCTGTGTAGACACCCCCACACACCCCCGTCCCCTCCCCACCAACATGACCCCCGCACGCCTCGATAAGGAAGATTTGTGGCGTAGATTTATGGCGGCCCCACGCTGCCTATCCTTTAAATCAGTCCGTCTCCCACACGCTGCAATTTCCCCCCTCCCCCCTTACTTTGGATCAAGCATCCACCCATCTGGTAATGCGTTGTCATTGACCAATTAGGGGAAGCCAGATCAAACTGGAGTGTGGACGGCCCCTCTCAGCCCCTCTTTAAGCACTCTGCTTTTTCAAAATTAAGTACATTTGTGGAATGAGAGGTTTTGTCTCTGGAGAGGACTGGGAGCTGCAGATACTGGCCTGCGAGCATTACTCTCTAACAGCACAGCCAGATTCTGCACCGCATGTCGAACACACGCTGGATTCTTCAACGTGACCGCTTGTCTTCTCTGTGTGGAGGAGAGATCAGGTTGTTGCTGTCCTTCTCTTGGCAGGTTGAGCTCATACACTATTAAAAGCTTGCTCGCTTCCCATTCACTGAACTGCAGGGCAAAGTCACAATGGGCCAGAGGTCCCACAGAAACCCACAACGGAGACAAGGTTTCAGGCTGAACATCCCTAAATTCACCCCCTGCAATAATACCCCCCACCCCAACACACACGCGCATAACACCAAAGACACAACCCGACCAACACACACCGTCCTAACACATACTCAATCCTTGTCACTCTCTCACCACACAGACACTCACTCTGACACATATTTGCACACACAGCTGCACACACACAACACACACACTTGTACTTATGTTCTCCTCTTAGCCTTCTTTGAATTCCTCTCCATGTATCTAGCAGTTCGGCTGTCACTCCCCCCAGCACTATCAGTCTCACTCCCCCTCCTCCCCTCCTCCCCTCCTTCCCTCCTCCCCTCCTCCCCTCCTCCCCTCCCTCCCTCTCTCTCAGACCTCGTAATGGCTTCTCTTGGGTAGAGGCAGCGGCTGCTGCTATTTCAAAGTTTTAGCTGGCAGGATTAAGCGAGGTATGTAGAAAATGAACAGCCACTGACTGGAGGACACATGAGCTGAATGCATAACAAACCAAGAGATTGGCAGAATGGATCAGTTGGGGGGGGGCCCTCATACACACACGCACACACTACACTCACGGCAAGTTATCTCAAGGAGTGCCGGTAACAGGCACCAAGAATATCATTCACCTACAGGGAAAATGGAAATAAAACTCTATTTGTCCTCCAATCCAGCAGCTAGTGGAATACGGTTGTTTCAGTGGGAGTTACTGCTGCATTGGAAACACCAGCCACCTTATAGGTTCCAACGATATAAGCATACCTGGTAAGAACATGGAATTAAAACAATCGCTTTTCCTGTGGAAGGAAAGGTGTTTGTACTGATTTAGTCCGTGTGGAGCTGGCAGTGTGATCGTGGCAGCTATGGTTGCAAGACAGAAAGAGAGAGAGAGTAGGAGGGAGAGAGAGGAGAGAGAGAGAGAGAGAGAGAGAGAGAGAGAGAGAGAGAGAATGAGAGAGAGGGTATTGCAGGGCTGCTGGTGGACTGGAGCGTAGAGCGTCGGGAGCTACAGCGCCAATCTAGGTCTGCTAGGGCTGTTGAAAGTGACACACAGTCATGTGGCTCATCTGTGCTCTCTGCTGCTTCCACCGCCTGGGGGGGAATTGACCCCCCCCCACACACACACACACACTCCTCGTCTTTTTCTTTCTCCCTCCCCCTCCTGCTATTAGAGGAGGGGAAGGAAATGAAGAAAGTATCTGCTCAGTAAAAGGTTGCAGAGGGCAGAGGGAGAGAGAGACAGAGAAAAGGAGAGGGGGAGGAGAGAGAGAGGGAGAAAGACCCTTCTGATTCTCCTGATGACACCATGTGGTTGGCCAAGGAGCAGACTGGCCGCGCTGGCCCCACCCACCATAGTCCCCCCCCCCACACACTCCGGGTGTTGGGTGTCTGAGAGGGGGGGGCTCCTTGGAGGGGGTGTTGGGGTGGGGGGGGTGGGGGTTCTGGGTGAAGAAAGACCGCCCCCATCTGCTTTTATCCTCCTCTCTCCCAGCCGGAGATCGCCCTCTGAGACTTGGTGAAACGTTACACTTGGTTAGGGAGGAGATATTGCTTAGTCCCCTCCGTGATCCCAACCCTCTGTTTTTTCTCTTTCTATGGAGCGGGTGGGGGGGGTGACTTCTCCACTCTCCCTCCCTCCGTCCCTCCCTCCGTCCCTCCCTCCCCACACCACCATGCTCCCTTTGCTTTTGCAATCACGCTGCAGATGTGCCTGATGGCTGAACAATCTCTGTGTACCAAGCATGAGGCTCCCGCAGGAATCCAGGAGACTTGCTTATGTGAGCTGTCATGAAAAAAGAAAGGGGGAGATGGCAGGGCAGGCGGGATAGAGAGAAAAGAGAAAGAGAGGGAGGGAGGAGGGCAGGAGGGATAGTGAGTGAATGTGGGTCTGCGTGAGAGAAAGAGAGAGAGAGAGAGAGGGGCAGAGCTAGAGATGGAAGCATGGAGAGACGAGGAGGAGGCGGGGGAAGAGGGATGGGTGGGGGGGGTGAGAGAAAAGGAGATGGAGAAAGACAGAGGGGAGAGTAGGAGATCAGTGAACAGCGACCAATGCAGCAGGGCTCCTGGATCGGCTGGTGTGTGTGTGTGTGTGCATGCACGCGAGCGCGCGGGGACATGGCTGCGAGTCTCCCTTGCTCACGGTTACAGCTGGAGATGCAGACCGACCACATTAAATAAGAGAAATCCATTCCCAAGCCTGTTAAGGAGCCATGTGGGGAGGTGTGTGTTGCTGCACACGCTGCTGGGAGTGTGCCCATACGTGTGTGTGTGGCGGGAGGGGGGCGTGAGCATGATGGAAAGGGAGAGTGGGGGAAGGGAAGATGAGGTGAAGGAGGAGGGGGCGGATGGGGCCCGCGAGAGGGAGGTAGGTAGTGGAAGGAGTTTGGACAGACAGGCAGGACGGCAGGCAGGCAGGCGGCTCATATATATACCCAATGCCAGAGCTGTGTGAAGCCTGCTGGGGATTATGGCACATTCTGGAAGGCAACAATGGAGAGCAGTGAGTGGAGTACACATTTCCATCCTCCTGCTTCTCCCTGCATAACAAACAATGCTTTGTCCTTGGTGTCTGGCCACTTACCAGGCGGAGAGAGGCAACCAGGCAGGCACCTGGAGACGCTCACTAAACAACCCACAGCGATAAGAGGCAACATTTCCCTTTAACGTCTGAATAATTAAAGCAGAGCTTTTGGCCCCCGCCTCCTTCCACACCCTGGAGAAACGGACCTACAGTATAGGCGAAGGAAGGCTCATTAAAATCATCTGTACTCAGATACTTCCTCCTTCCTTTGCTTCCTCCTGCCTTTTAACACAATTAAGCGAGGGGTGCAAAAAGTCACTATGCCCTAGTCAGAGATCAGGGCAAGTTCGTTATTACCTCATTCACCTACAGTAGCCTGACACGCCGGGCATTGCCACCTCGAGCTGGACGTCAAAACAGTACCCCACGAGGCGTTAGCAAGGCGCAGAGTTTCTCTGGTCAGACCACCGTGCTCTGTTTTAATAGTGTCAGCAGTAGTTCAGGCTTTCGATTAGTGCTGTGTGTGTGGTGGGGTGGGGAGACCGGGGGACTGTGAGTGTGGGGAGGGGGTGGCTGTGTGCATGTGTGTGATTCATAGCCACGCAGAGGTGTAACACTGCAGTTGTGTCGTCATGGAGCACATTAAGGGCATCTGACGGTGTTGTTATGCTATCCTTATGATGCTGCTCTAGCACATTGGGGGAATGTGAGAAGGTGTGTGTGCGTGTGTGTCCCTGTGTACATGAGTATGGGTGGGTGGGTAGAGGATCCGGATTGTGGCCAATTAAACCCCCCTCAACAGCTTGGATCGGATGGGCATGAGGCGTGAGTCTGCTCCAGGGGGCGTTCCTCGCCCCTGGAAGAGCAAAGAGATTGTCCGCATTCAAGTGTCCCACGGACCAGAATGAGTGGCGTGTCTCCCCTTAGATGGCGTGGCCCCGGAGGAGCCTAGTTGTTTTGCTACACAAGCCATTGAAATGAATAAATTAAATTTGTTTACCACTACCCCCGTGCCTGTGACAGCTCTGCTGAGTGACTGTAAAGCTGGGAGGGTTCATGATCCATTTGTTCTGCTATGATGGCAGGATAAAGCTAATCATTGTCTACCGCCCCGCTACACCGCCCGCCTCCACCCACCCCCCACCCCCCGGCTCCCTACTAAGACGTTGGAAGAAGGTTTGGTTACCGACGTACTACGTATTTCCCAAAGATGTAGCTGGAAAACCTGTGAAAAGGCAACAGTTAAAAGAACTGTATCCTGAAGATGTTTGTTTGGGATTGTGAATGTATTCTGTGTCAAACTCTCTAGTGTATTATCATCCTGCTTTGTCATCTTATTAAATCAGCATCTTGTTATCTGAGGCACACTTATATAACACACTCACGTAACAGGACAGTGCAGGGTTCAGTTGGTGACTTTGTGGGAATCAGGCAGTACACCCACTGGATCTGCGGAACCTGTGTGGAGTCCCAGCTTCCAAGCCCAGGGGGTGGGGGTGCATGTAGCAATCTCAACAGCCCATTTGAAAATGTAGGCCTCATCTGTCAGCCAGCAGTAGGGAAGGCAGCCATGCAGAAGCCCACTGATTATAAAGAGATAATTTCACCCAATCCTTCGTTGGTGTTCCATTGCCCTCACCACCGCCCTCTGATGAGTCTGTTCCCAGCCTGCTCTTCTTCACCAGTTTCTCTTTCTTTTATTTCTTCTTCTTCTCCTCAGTGTGTAGCATTTCAGTTCCCCCCTTCAAAGCGGCAAGCTTTTCTCCTTTGTAAGAATCTGCCCATTCTAACTTGTTGTACAATGCCTGGCTCGCACTTGTGATTAATTAAGCTCAAATAACCCAATTTTCCTCACACAAAACACTATTTAGGAGGATAACTAGCTGAATCAAGTCTAACAAGTTCACGAAAGGTAATGATGCAGAGAAAATAACAAATGATAAAGTCTACAAGATCGGAAATGGCAGATAAATAGAAGAAAACATATTGTAATTGCATCTGTTCGTCGCATCTCTCAGACATAGAGATCCTAATCTTTAATTTGGCTCTTGTTAGATATTAAACATCTAACAGTAGACTTGTTTAATTACAGCGGGTAAATAACAATTGAATTACTATCAGTGCCACTGTCTCGCATCTGCTCCTTAAACCGAACAGAACGGTAACAGCACAGAGATATCAAATGTAATCTTAATCGTCTGAGCATGTGTCTGTTTAGTCTGTACTGATGTTTGACTTCGCAGGGGGAAGGCTTGGGGGGGTCAGAAACCAGAGACTATTTACATGTTGCAGAAAAAAGAAAAGAATACAATGATGACTGGTACTTTGTGTGTTTAAACCAGCCCTCCATCTCTCTCTCTCTCTCCTCTCTCTCTCTCTCTCTCTCTCTCTCTCTCTCTCTCTCTCTCTCTCTCTCTCTCTCTCTCTCTCTCTCTCTCTCTCTCCTCTCTCTCTCTGCTGGAGGTGAGAGAGATGACGGAGAGAAAAGGATAAACAGAGAAAGAGAGAGAGGACGGGGGGTTGGTAGAGAAAGCAGGGCGACTGGCTCATCAATAAGCACAAGGTCAGACAGGCACTGTTGGGCTGAGTGGGCCCTGTTAGCAAGCTGCAGCTGAGGATTTGTAGAGCTTGTAAAGGCTTAAAGCAACACCGCTCCGCCTCTTTGTGTGAGCACTGGCTGGAACTACAGAGGGGCAGAGAGACACCTGCTGGTGGCCAAGGGCCACATGGTCAGACAGGACTGAGTGTGTGAGCGTGTGTGTGTGTGGGTGTGTGGGTGTGTGGGTGGGTGTGTGTGGGTGGGTGTGTGTGTGGGTGGGTGTATGGTGGCAGGGGGGGTTTGCCACTGGACCGAGGCGGTTTGTGGAATTTTGCATTGAGAGAAAGGCATACATGAGTAGTTCTCGCTTGGAAGTAAAGCCAAGTGATTCTGGGCGCTTTGCTTTATTAAATTGCATTTTTTTGATGATGTGGTAGGAGACTTGTTTTTGGTGTTGTTAATTCAGAGCACCCCGTCCATATGATATGGAATTCATATCAAATATATTTGCAGTGTATCAGAAAACTATCAGCTGTAATTTGGGTAAATTGCCTCCTTCTCAATAAATCCTAAATGAAGATTTGCTCTTTTTGGTCATGAAACAGACCATCATTTAGCATATTGCTAAATACATATCACATATCTGATACGCCTTTTAGCCACAATGCCCTGTGAGCCACCTCTGGCCACAAAGGAGTTAACAAACAAATATATTCAATCTGTGAAGAAAGGAAGAAAGAGGGAAGAAAAAAACAGTCATCCAGTGTTGTTTTTTTCCCTTTTTTATGAGCTCTCTAATTTATGGAGAGGAATGCACTAGTGTGCCCTTCTCCCCCCTCAAGTACAGGCATGAGCAGCTCCAATAGGTAGCATAAAAGCTCTTTAGCTGTCTAGTGGAGTAGATTACTGGCCTGTCGTTAAATCTAGCCACAGACCCCTAAGTGAGCATTATCAGTATGGTGCAGCAGGCTGTCTTCTCTCTCTCTCTCTCTCTCTCTCTCTCTCTCTCTCTCTCTTCTCTCTCTCTCTCTCTCTCTCCCCTCTCTCTCTCTCTCTCTCTCTCTCCTCCCTCACTGTCAAAATACGCCCTTGTGGCACCAGCATTCAGTGTTCTGGAATGTTTCACTCCATGATGGTATTGGACAAAGAGAGGGAGATGAGTAAGGGAGAGCAAAGGGAGAATGTTGGGATGAGAAGAGAGTGATGAGGAGAGTGAGAAAGTGCACTGTGGGAGAGATGCACTGTGTGCTAGTGAAAAACAAGCAAGAGATAGGGTGAGACAGGGGCGAGATAAGAGAGAGACAGAGAAACAGAGATAGAGGGAGATGGAGAGGCACCTCTCTGATATGTGTTTATTAATTCACTTGGCCCTCTGCTTAAAGCTGTGGGTCACCGTGAGTTATAGCCAGTGCGCTGAGTGTGATATTTATTTGACGTTGAATGCAACATTAAATCGGCTCCCTCAGGGGAAATTGATAACCTTTAATGTAGGGCGTAATACTTTTAACTTGTGATAATGCTGTGTGGTGCATCAGATCACAGCCTATTGTTTGCGCAAGCCTTACATTTAAAAAAAAATCCCTGAAAAAGTTCCAAAATTAATTGTGGTGTTTTGACTTCAGGTAGCCTAGGCTGCTGTGTGGCTATGGAAAGATAGTTGGATGAAATACAAGTCTGAACTGAGGATATGGATAATTGTTAACTAGAGGTTACATAATGTGAGTATTGTAAACAGATCTCGCATTCCAAGCAAAGATAACCCTAACCCAAATCAGGGAACCCTTTTTTCTTCCTTGCAGCTCTGCAAATGCTAGTGGTGAGGTAGGCCTTAAATGTGATCAGGAAGAAGTATCTCCGAGGTCCACCCTCATTGGTCAGCCCAGTTGTGTGGCGGTGTTAGGGACAAGCGTCGAGGCTTGTTAAGGGTGTCACACCAGCTGCGAAGAATGTCATTCTTTAAGGTCTTGGAGGTGCTTGCGACCTGCCAAATCAATAGTGTCCCCTGCGCCACTCCTACACACACCCACACACACACTAACTTGTAATATCCTGTTTGGTATTGGATTGGCAGCAGAAGAGCTTCCCTGTAACATGTTGTGCTTGTCTCTGTTCCAGAGCGCTCCAGTTTAATGGCTGGCAGGTAGAGGCCTAAGAGAGGCATCATCAAAATGAACTCGATACCGTCGATGGACAGGCACATACAGCAGACCAATGATCGTCTGCTATGTATCAAACAGGTGAGTGAAATAATAACATTATTTAAGGAACTGCTATTTTGGTTTGTGTTTCCATGGTTAGAGTTTCAGGAATAGTCACAACTACTGTACTAATGAGATGATTTAAAGCTTTGAATGAGCTTTAAATCACATTCTTGGAAAGACACATGACAGGACACGTCACAGACAGACAGAGAAACAGACACAGACAGACACACACACTGTGTGGCCTCCCTTCCCTCTGGGTTACTATAAATGTTGAACTGTCCTTTCATCCTTTCATCAGCACTGCACTGTGTGAGGCTCAGGTTGCCGAGCAGGGTATGAGAAAGGATACTGTTCCAGGATTCCTTCATTCCTACCTCCCTCTCTGTCTCCATCCATCTATCCACCTCTCTCATTCCTCCACCTCACATCCACAGACACTACCCTTAGTTCCCCTCTTGACCCCTTTATCTCTGGGTGAATCTGGAACAAAATGAAACAAGCCTACCTGCATCAGTCCAGAGCGTGGGCTGCGGAACAAGCCTTTTCTAGGCTTTGACGGACAGCTTGTTTGTTTTGTTCTGCCTCAGGGTTGTGTTCTTAGCTCCTGGCCCAGAAGAGTACAGTGGGAGGGATATAGGAGAGAGATGGCCGTATGTGTTAACACGTATGTGAACACGGCCAATTGGCGTCACTCCAATGGTGGAGTTCCCTGCTATTAGGTGGTCTGTTAAGAGCTCAGTCCCCCCGGGGACTGTTGAGCAGGTAAAGATGGTGGAGAGGGAGTGAGTAGAGGGGAGGCTCTAAACGGTTATAGTGTAAGAAGGGTCAGCTGTAGGTGTTTAGATAAGATATAGATCAAAGGTAAAATAGAGATCTAATCTGAGTTTAACTATGCGTACACAAATACGTTGGAACACAGTCTCTATATATCACGTTTAATCTTAATAATAGTATCCATTTCCAGTTATCCTCTAGCACTTTTCAGGAAAGATATTTAAATTGTTGTTTGATTTAGATATCTACGGTGGCCCTGAAGTGCAAAACACACCCACTAATAGGAGAATATCCCCCAAATGAAAACACTCCCCCCAAATACGAGTAAACTCCCCACAAATAGGATGACTTGCTCACCTTGCTCACCTCCTCCCGAATACAAAGACACGCTCCCCCAAATGGGAAACAAAATTACATGAAAACACCCCCCCAGAGCTAGAGTGGACCAGGATAGTTGTTTGGCTATCGATTTTTACGTTTAACACGCAATTTATACTTTTGCAGACGTGTTTGCCACATGCTTTGATAGCCAAACAACTGTCCTGGTGCACGTAACCCTGTCATTATCTAATTTTGTACTTCTGTCGATCAATTTCTTAATTAATTTCTTCTTTCTTAAGTCAATCCTACTTGGGGGGAGTTTACTCGTATTTGGGGGGAGTG
This sequence comes from Mallotus villosus, assembly GCA_903064625.1. Lineage (NCBI taxonomy): Eukaryota > Metazoa > Chordata > Actinopteri > Osmeriformes > Salangidae > Mallotus > Mallotus villosus. The sequence continues at coordinate 460,840 of CAEFZP010001430.1, read as the reverse complement.
TTTTCATTTGTGGGAGGTACTCGTATTAGTGGGTGTGTTTTGCACTAAAGGGGCCACCGTAGATATCCCTATTAATAACAATGTATAATAGTTAATGGAGTATTGTTGTAAAGCATTCCACAAGGATATGGGGGAGGGGAGTCGCCTTCCGTTTTTTAACATAAATGTAACAATTCTCGTGTCAGAGGTCAAATGTATTAACCCCAACACCGGAAACCTAAACAAACATCAGCTGGCGTAAGTGACTAGAGAAGGGGATCGTGGGTAAACACGTCACGTCGAGAAATACACAGTGTCCGAAAAGGGCCTCGAGTTCATCTAATAAACGAATAAGCGCCGGGTCATTCAAATGAGCCATGGAGAAGCCTGCACCCTGCTAATAGAGGCAGCTTTGTGCTGCAGACAATCAGGGTTTGGAACCCAGTACAATAAATACCATTTATGTCCTGCCAATTAGAGTAGCCGAAAACCCATTCAGCTAGCTCCCATTCTCCTCCCCTTACACAAAGATGATCATCGGGGGAGATCAGAACAATTAACTCACTATATCCCCCCCCTCCCCATGCTCACCATTGTCAAATATCCAAGTCATTAAAATAATTAAGGAAATATTGTAAACCAATCCAGATGTTTGTTTTAATTGAAAGTGTGTGCATGCTGGAAATTTGGCGTCTTGAAGGCATTATTGCTGCCAGTGCATCAGGAATATAAATGAAGCTTTGTATTGTCTTGTTTTCATAAGACTTGACAGGTTTGACTGAATATGCACAGCCAGTCAGGTGAACAGGGAAACTAATTGATTTGGTTGCTCAAATACTGAATAACTGACGAGTCAGATATTGACGTGTTGTAAATTGTGAGAGGTTTGTGTGATTGTATCTAGGGTTAAGAGTTAAAAAATATAATGACAGCGTTGCCTTCCCAATAAGCAGATGATTAAACAACTGCATTTGATCTCAGATACGATATTAACTTGATTAACCTTAAGTTACACGTGAAACACTGTACCGTGAATGGTTCCCCAAAGTCTATTGGAACTTAGTTCCCCTCTTTTCCTTGGAATCCACTATTGAGAGCAAAGATAGGACAGCGTGATATTGCTAGTGTCTATTTCAGAGTAGAGTATTTTTTCTTTTCTCTGTGGGTTAGCCTGTGTGGTGTCTGACTCCACAGCACATGATGTGTACAAGCTCGAGTTGAAAATATGAGCCGTCCTTTCACTGCGGGAACACTTCCTCAAACTGTAAACGTCAATATTTCAAGAGTGAGTGGAGGAGCTCTCTAGTTCAACTGCCACGGAAACTGCAACTGTTTGCTACAACTGTACACTGCTGTATGTCTCAGGTGTTTTTGAGCCTGTGCACATTGCTCTTGGGTTTTTCTATGCTAATGTCGCATGGAGCATATTGTGATATAGTTTTGCACGTAACCCCCACCTCTATTTGTCATGTTTTGCTCGAGAAGTCTAGGTCAGGTCTAGGCTGTGAATGACTGTATCTGTTGAGAGCTGCCACCTCTAAACACTATAGAGAGCCTGTCTGTCTTTTGTCTCCCGGGTTGGGCTTGGACTGGGCAGCACTGGAGAGGAGCTTAGTGTTAATGTTGGAGGATCATTCTCACCCAGGGGATAGGAAGAGAGGGGGGAATGTCTCTTGGCCACTAGTTAGGTTTGATTGGTGGGTTTTGGCAGAAGAAGGGGTAACATCTGTGGCGATGCCATGCCAAGCTCGCCGTGTGACACACGCACGCACACACACACACACACATGCACATGGCGGGACCAATTGTTCAGAGTGCAAAAGAACCGTAATCTCTTCAAGCGACACCACTTGTGTTGTATTTTCTTTCAGTACATCACCCTCCCCACCACCCATTCCCTTTCCACCATCCAGCCATCCATCCAAGCCTCCCATCTTCCCTCCCCCATTTTGCTGTACACGCTCATCGCATGTTTGTCGCTTCCCCACACTCATCTAAATTTAGCATCGCTAGATGTGAGTTTCTCCAGCAGACTTTATCCACTAGCAGAATTCACAACAAATGCACCCCCAACCCCACAACCTCCCCCTAGACAAAGACTTACCCGGCGGGGAACGGTCTAGGACTGTGCACATAAAATAAACAAGACTGGTTTCATCCGGCCCTTTTCAAACGCTGGCTTTGTAAATTGATATGAAAGCTCCTTAATCAAACGTTGACCTCTGCTGCCCCCTAAAGAGCACCAGAGTAAAAAAAAAGATTGAGCACCAGGGACTGTGGTGCCTCCGCGCCTTTTTCCTTCCCGGTTGACGTGCGAATCAAAGCACAGAGACAATATCGGGAACTCAGGCTCTCACTTAAACATGACAAGCCAGTCACTTTAAAGCTTTGATGTTGTGTAGTGGTTGTCTATTTGTCTCATATTTTATACCCAGCACACCACCAAAGACTGCATGTACATAATCTCACCAAAGGTAACAAATTGCCCTGGAGTGGCTGGACGTCTCTTCCTCTCCTTCCGTGAAAGAATGAAAATAGACTCACAGGAGTCTTTGGAGGAGCGACATTCATTGAGATTCTCTGGACCTTTCTAACCTGCCGAGTACCACGTCCTTTTTTTACCTGAGATACAGTAGATGGAAGTCAGACACAACAGGATTGAGAGAGGGTAGCTAGAAGGATCTAGCAGGGGAAGACATGCCATAAAGACAGCCTGAAGGTCAAGTAGCTGGCTGTCAGATAAAGTCACACCAGCTCAGCTCAGAGCCTGCACGTCCATTCGCAACCACCAGAGATTTATTTCACTGTGAAGGTGGTGCTACAAAGACCTGCAAGAGGAGGGCAGGACTGTGACTGTGGCATGAAAGCAGGGGACAGACCCCTTCCATCCAGCCGCTGTATTAACGCCATTAACCAAAACCATATGTCGTATGTTCAGTGCCTTTGCGCTCCGCCGTTTCGGGAAATTGAGTTTGTAAAAAAAAACTACTTTTTTTTTACGTTTTAGTTTCATTTATTTTTATAGGGACAATGCACATTAATCAGCGTTTAAGTAAAAGTGCCGGCTTTAGCCAGTCGGCTAATTTTCAACCGCAGTCCCTGGGCAGGTTATTAAAAACTGTTACAATAAAAACAATCAGTAAACTATGAGCACGTAACGTAGGACAAGCAAGATGTAGCATACAGATAGAGCAACATAGAACAAAAAGCAACAGGACAAAATCCATAAAAGCAACAAAGTGTTTCCACACCTCACAAGCTACAGACAACATGGAAAGCGGCAATACACAGCTAGGGGTTATGTTCAGAAATCTGGTTGACCTTTAGCCATGTCTTCATGTTTTTGGTGAAAGTGTGATAGGAGGGGCAGTTATGTGTGTCTGATGGCAGTGTATTCCAGACATGGGAAGCTCTCACAGAGAAAGCGGATTTACTAAAAGTGCTTTTCCTTAAGGAAATTATACAGTCACCTCTCATGGCAGACTTTGTAGATCTGCTGCCATATGTTTTTGTTTTTTGTTGAACAAAAATACTGAGTGGAGGGGGAGCCAGGACATGAAGGATCTTGAATACAAGACATGCGTCGGTGTATTGCCCACACATTGTGCCGAACTGCATCTCCTTGAGGGAAATTGACATCCTACAGATCACCCCTCCGTTAATGTGTCTGATATGCAACACATTTGTCTTTTTCTCTCATCCTAATTGGTTTCTTATTGTGTTTTTTTTCCCATGCAGCACTTACAAAATCCTGCAAATTTCCAAACAGCAGCGACGGAGCTGCTGGATTGGTGTGGTGACCCCCGAGCCTTCCAGCGTCCCTTTGAGCAAAGCCTCATGGGATGCCTAACGGTAAGAAGCAACCTGCACCCCTCCACCACCTCACACCTCCAGGTTCAAAGAGCGCTTCAGATTCAAGGGACAGGAAAGGCTGCTAAAACAAGTACTATTTTCAGACTCCTGATATTCCCATATGGTATGCCCCGAAGGCTAGGCCAAGAAAGAAAAGTTGTTTTATTTTTAGACATTGTTGAGATTCAAACAGCTTCAGGAATTTACCTTTAAAGTAAACTTTATGTACTTTTAAAGTTCGAAGATGAATTGCACAATGCATGATCGTGTAGAGATTTCTAAATGATGTGCTAAAACCACCAAGCAATCAATGTTCTTAAAGAAATAAGACTTGAAAGCTTTTAATCTCAGAAAGCTGGGACTTAAGGATGTTTGTAAGCAGGGTAAACCTAAATGTCCTCCTTCCCCAATACACACATTTTTGCAGTGGGATATCCTCCCAAAAAACGCTTTCTTTCTTTGACTCTTTGAGATCTTATGCCAATAGGTATGTCATTAAATGACAATGTCAATTTGTCTTCAACAGCCAAACTAACCTTTATTCTTAGAATGATGGTATTGTACATTTTCTGAAAAGGTCAGTGCCAGCACACCCTTTACTTAGATAGTCAATTGAGACACGGATCAAGTGTAGACATGCATCACTCAAATGTCACCCCGGGTTACTTTATGCGTAACAGAGTGTCAATGCAAACCTCTCCATTATGTGTTGAGTGTAGTCATTTGCCATTCCTCAGTGTGTGTAATTCAGAAGCCTACGGAAGAATTGTCACCAAAAACACTCCAGCGAGTTCTATGGCAGTGGGGGCACTGGCAGATACATTCCTGCACCTAAAGATCTGAGCACTCAGCTTATTGTTTGTATTTAACGGTTTAATGCGCAGCAGCAGGTATCTTTTACTCCATTTCCCCAATTCAATTTGTGTCCTGCAGTGAAAATCTAGAAGCTTCTCCCGATACTAACAGCTGAACTGTCCTCTACAGTTTACGGGTAGTTCCTGACCGAGCCAGAGCGAGTTAGAGAGCACACGCAGAGCATTGGCATGGTTGGAAAATGACAACTGACAGTAGCCATGCAGCCTACTGTAGTACAATAACAGGGAACAGTGACTGTCATGCTTGTCAGTAGCAATATGAATTGCTATCCAGTTTAGCACTGGCTATGTCTATCAGAGCCTGTTATCTCTGTTTCTCATCTATGGCCACTCCAGTGCCGGGCATGGGACATACAAAAGCAGTTAATCTTTCCTTAGAAGGAGTCTTTTCGACATACACTCCCCAAAAAAGCACCACAATTCTTGTGCTCCTGATTGTGCAATTAAGGCACTAGAATTAGAACTGTGTACTGTACAGCTTAGACTAGAATTACCATTTAGCAAAATGCCCCTTGCATGTTTAGGTTTTAATTAGACAACTTACACTCATATATCTTCCTCATAATGTGTGTTTCCTATAAATAAGACAGAGATATGCATACTCTCTGTGGTATCCCATCTAAAGCTATACTTTACAAAGATAATTATACGTTTCAATGAACAGTGTTGTGCTGAAACACCCCCGGGCATGCCTTGAACTTGTGTCTGGGTGTAACAGCAGAATCTGCTACCGGGAAACGATGGGGAAGGCAAGGTTCCATCTCTGGGGAAGAATGTCTGTTTGCTGGCAATATTTCTTTAAGGTTGAAGAGATTGGAGGAGAGGATCTTTTTTTGGGCAATGTAATGGCAATGTTAAATCAAAGTTTTATGCCATTTAACAGCAGTTTACAGCGTTACCTGGGGCATCAGGGGTTTCAGTTCATCTTTCCTCTCAGCAGGCATCCGTATAGATTCACGTAAGGGCAGCAAGTCTGTCTCTCTTTGTCTGTCCAAATGTCCACCACCTTCAAAATGTGTTTTAAAAACAGACCTTTATATCATCTATCATAGGTCCATCACATCCATATGTCTGAGTTATAGATGTTATAGCAAACAGCCCTGAACGAGACTGAAACAAGACAGACACATTTTTTCAGTTACCCTGAAGGAACTTCCCTTTGAAGAAAAACGTGGGTATTTGACTGTTTAACTTGTTGTTCTGGTCAGGTGGTGAGTCGAGTAGCAGCACAGCAAGGCTATGACTTGGACCTGGGCTACCGACTCCTGGCTGTGTGTGCAGCCAACAGAGACAAGTTCACTCCCAAGTCAGCAGGTAGGACCTCAATTTGCTTGTCTCCTCGATCCATTCCATGCCCAAGAATCCAACCCGGTGACGGATAAAGTGTCTGGGTGTTGCTGTCCATAATGCAGTGTGAACCCATAGATAAAAAAAAACAACAACAAAGGCAAAGCTGCACAATATTTGTTTTGTAAAATGTTATGATCCTGTTGTCTTTGTTTTAATGCTGATACCATTTATGTGGACATCACACCACATATTTATGATACTGTTTCACTCTCAGAAAAAGACTGGGGTGTGAAACCATATGTCACGGAAAACCCTATGTTAAAGGTTCTAGATACTACCCGTTTCAGATAACTTAGACCCTGTAGGATCCTAACAGAACTCCATATTAAAGATTATGTCCAAAACCTTTTTTCCAGAGGATTCAATACATTCTGTTTCTTCTAGCATGCACTCTTCATTTCTAAGTACAATATTGCACACAGCAAAAATGACTTCTATCCAGTAAGAATAGTTGTATTTAGTGGGCTTGGACCATTAAGTCTGGAACTGAAAACATCCTCCTGTTCTTGTACATTTGTCAATGTAGCCACAGATTATTTGGTCAGATGGTGACTGCCAATTACCTTTGTAATCTATCTCCAGCATAATGTAGCATGCAGAGAATGAAGGTGTATTCCTTGTCAAATTGTCAGCAAATAACCATGGTTACTGCAAAATACTTTGTAGTCCTTGAACACTTGTGATTTTTGGTTTTCACCTGCTGTGGTTAAGAGGAAAATCTCATGTGCAATTGTTATGATGCAGATTTGGTCTGTGCTATGTTATTGCAGCAGTCTAGGACATAAAACAGACACTCACTGGACCTCACCTAATGTCTACCCTCTTCCTTGATCCAATTTTATGTTTGTATGAGGAATTGGATGTTATAGTATAATTTCATGTCAGCCAGGAAAGAAAAAAAAATCTTCTTCCAATTAACTTCCACTAAATTATATAATTCTGGATAATTCCATATCAAATGTTGGCCCCACTTTATGGGTTTATATAAGATTACTCATTGACTCTCAGTCTGAATAATTTCTTGCTACAGCAGTCATCTGGAAAGCAGTGAGAAGGCAGTCCAGACAGCATCCCAAAGTATATTTCATGGTCAATTATGTACATGCATAAATATTGTGAATGGTTGATTAGAAATACTAGCACAAGCCTAGGTATAAGAAGACAAGAAAAAAAACTACAAAGTCTCCACATTCAGGCTACAAAGGCAGGGCCCACACTGGCAGCTAGGAGACGGCTCTTAACACGCTACTCTCACAGGGCCCCAGGGGCAGGGTTTGTGCCCAGACATCCAGCAGCACTGTTGCCCAGCGACAGAGAAGGGAGGGAGTCACATGACAGGGCCAGGATGGCGGCAACGGGTCGGCCATCCGACACCAGAGACAGACGAGTCAGTGTCTGCGATTTGCAGAGGAGGGCTTTTTGGACACGCCTCAGAATCTAGCAGAGAACAAATCAACTCAGGAATGCCAGATTAGTAGACGGGGAAGAGAGGGAGATGGGAGGAGAGTTAGGTGAAGTGGTTTTAATTGAATACTGTTCTTTGCATAATGTTGCTCTAACAATAATTCATTTAGCCCAGTCTGCCAGATTTCCTGGACGCCGTCCAAGCTACTAGCTCAGTGACTACACAGTTCAGTGCTCCGAGCTGGGAGTTCCTCTCCACTCTATCACAAATATGACAGGAGCACAGCTTTGTTGCATAACTTGTCATTTTTACTTTCAGGATTTAGACATTTGATTGTTCCACCTCTTGACGCACTGTAAGTGCTGCGTTTTGTTCTCTATTCATTCTCCATATTTGTTTACAAAAGCAACAGTGTTGTATGAACTGCGGCCTTGGATATTGTCACCAGATCTGTCATATAACGACTGTGTGTTGTTATACGTTGCATTAGGGAGTGTCTCTGGAGTGTTTCTTCATAACCAGAAGTCTGTTCTATGTGCTACTGTGTCTTGCAATCTGTGATACCATGTAGGCTTCCAAGTGAGAGTCAATTTGCTCCAGATTTGGTGGTCTAGTGTTTTAGCCAGCCTTTCTGGTCAATACACAGATAGATTAACCTATTTGCTGGCCAGTTTGGGCCTGGCTGCACACAATGGCTATTTCTATTCTGCTACCTGAATGAAATGGAAATTGCTGGAAAAAGAACTGAGGGAAAAGCTGAAGTGGTAGTATGACAAATCAATGTTCAGAAATACATTACAAGTAGAGATATATTTAGTTTATCTAGTCATCATGTTTGTTTGAGACTAGTTTACACAGTTTTGTTGAAAAGAGTAAATTCATAATTCAAATATGAAAGATAACCTGAATCTGAAGAACTTCAGTGACATCTGTTGCTTTAACCTCATGAAATGTATTGATGCCTACTAAATAGCATTCTTGTATACTTTTATATTATATTCTAAGCATAATGTTGCATTGGAAACTGATTTACTAAAGTGGTTAAAAAAAGACCACTAGACCAGATACAAATCATTAATTTAATTTTGTTTAACTTTGTATAAAACACAAATAATCTGAATGGATAGTCAATTCTTTTGTGTCAATGGTGGGCACCTTGTGTCAATAGTGGGCCGACATTCTAATCTCATAGCCATTTAGTATGTGGGCCAGATTGCAAGTGAAGAGCTGGCTAAGGGGGAGGGAGGATCTGTCTGCAAGTTGTGACCTCTTTGTGAATGAGATTAGCCTGCTCTATTAATCTGTGATTACTAGGACTGTTTTACCACAGAGCAAAGCCTTGCACGTGGAGTAACACTGCTGTCAAAGAAGGGGGGTATTCATTGTGGGGATGAGTGCACATGGGCCTCTCTCTATCCAAGGCGAAATCACAGCCTGTGTAGGGTGGGTTTCATCAGCTCCAAGCATTCACTTATCAAAGACACAGCCCACCCCTCTGACAGGAGTATTGGTGCAGTCTGGTACAAGTGTTTTAGACAAAATGTTCAATCACAATTCTCCCTATGTGGGTCACAGTGGCACATTCCAAATTGACTGCGCTTCAGCAAGCACTTGGAATTCCTCAGTTCTAAAGAGCAAAAGAAGGCACCAATTTATAAGAGGGAGAGAGTAAGTTTAGTCTTTTAGGTCAATGTATTTTTCCTGCACAGTAAATTTATAATAAATATTTGCTGGTGGAATTCGTTACTCCATGTCAGGGTGAATTCATAAATGTCTTCCCGTTCTCAAAAGAGATTAGCATAGTCATGTCTTCACCAACATATCAACTTGTTTCTCATTCCCTCAGTGTATAGAGGAGTGTGTGCCTCTGTCTCTCATGCACCCTTCCCAGGGGTATCTCAGGAGACAGTTACAGTACGCTATTCTTTCCCATTGACTGTTGTAGTTATTTTGACAGGCATGTTTTTTAAGGTGTGACCTTAAATGTTGTCTTTCTGTTTTCTCAACCAGCCCAAGCATGAAACTCAGGAGCAGGTTTTTGTTGGAATGTTGTTAAACGTTTTGTCTCAGTAAGTGTGAGATATTGAGAAGTCAAGAGGAGGATTACCTATTCTCAGATCACCAAAACCATTTAGGCCTACACAGTTTGATACATTTCATGAACAGCAATGTAAATTAAAGCTGCAGTCATGAGCCAGGATCCAAGAAGAGGAAGATTTCATCCATTATATTTAATGCTCTCGACTATCCATTTTGTCCAGTCAAACAATCAATAAGTATCCACTGTTAAAGTCTGACTTTATTTTTTTTTAAATTGCACTACAGTGGCCTAGCTAGGTCCTCTGACTTACCAACAATGTTTCCTGGCAAGTATCTGTGTGTCCCTGTTATACAATGTCAGGTTACATTAAAACTCCGCAATTAACACTAGAACTGCCATGAGGTCATTTTTACCTGGATCTTTCAAATGCATGCATCTCTGTTCAAATAAATCCCCTACATCTCTCGGTTCGTGACGTTTCCTTAAAGGGGTTTATTAATCATCTAGTGAATTATGAGGGGTGTAGGATAAAAACTTAAAAAGCTACTCGCTGATTGTGCCATTTTTGCGCTGTGTGCCATGCTATTCACAACATGTGCAATTGCTCAGCAATGTCCATTTTTGTATTTTGATAAGCAGACCTGTCACTGCATGATCCATACGACCCTGCACAACCCTGTTTCTTACCCGTAAGTAAATGCAGAATATTGTTTCTGTCAAATGTATTAACAAATCCTCACATGGGGAAATTTGGGAATTCACTAAGCCCAGGTGTAACATGCAAGTAACAAGAAAACTACACCATGCATTGCCATGGAGTTTTCGATTTGGAGAATGAAAGTAAAACATGTAAAAATGGCTGGTTTCTGAGTTTGCTGCATAAAATACAGAGCTTCTTCATGTTTTATTGGATTGGACAGCTCAAGGTGTACAGGAAAGGCAAGCGAGAGAGAAAGGAGGAGACATGCAGTAAATGAGTCAGACCTGAATCGAACCCAGACCACTGGCCCATATTAAATTAATTTGGGTTTGGACATGCCTGCCAAAGGGCAAAAAACTTGACAGCTCAGGTTAAGTTGATCAGAAGGAACAGAATAATAATATGTCGGAAAACAACAGGGCTTTGCATCTTTGCTGCATGGACCCTTAATTACCGATAAGATAACACTACAGTGTAGATATGATATTGTTACCATGAATGTAATGTCATTCTTGCCCCACTCCCTAGCAGTGGGTTCTATATGTGTTTGCATGCGCTCCAGTGTGAGGAGAAATGGTGTTAAAGACATGTAGTCAGACATTCTGTCATCGAAGGGTTGAAACGGCTCAGACTGTACACAAGGCACAACGGTCTAATTCACACGAGCATCGAGACCTGTTGTTTCAGTCTCTGGAACTTTCTACACCAAAGTGCTTCTTATTTTCCTGTCATTTCTTCCCTCAGTCTTGGTTTGCATGAAGGAACTGATATTTTAGCTGCGGCTTTCCTAAATATAAAATAACATGGATGTCTAAAAACATTGTTGGTGGCCTAGACCATATACGTCAGCAACAGTTGGATGGAGTTCAAGAGCATGTCTGAGAAACAAACAAGCCTTCATGATTAAGCTAGTTGGGACGCAGTGCGATTCTTGTAAGACAAGAGGTACTAGGTCTACAAAGGACTTCCACTTACTGCTTATTTGTAATTAACTACAGTAATAGTCACAGTAACACATTTTACGTTCATTTCAAGTTTATTTTAATTACTCTGAAGTTCAACATTGGTACAATTTAATTGGGGTTTATTATCAAAATGGATAAGAATGAATGAATCTCATAAACCATGTTTATCAAATAAAATCCATATGTTTTTTCCAGAAGGCTTTTACCTCTGAGGGAGTGTGGATCCACTTTTAAGGAGGTATGCTATGGCACTGCAGACAGTATGTCAAGTCTCTGGTTTGAACAGTCTATGTCTAACCAATGTAAAAGCAAGCATAGCATTTCAGTCAACTATGACAGATCATTTCCAATATAGGGTCATAATTCACCTGCATGAGCTCAGCTGATCGTAAATGCCAGTAAGGCAAACACAGTGGGACCTGAGATAAGGTGTGTTCAGTCTGTTCATTATCTTGCTATATAGGGTCACTCTGCATTGGCTCATCATCTTCTATAAGCCACTCCATGCTGTGTCTCTGTGGAAAGGTTAGCTAGTGAGACTTCAATAGGAGAAAGATTGTTTGTTTCATTAAGTGGATCGGGACCAGAATTCAAAGTACAATATGTATTAGCTTTGAATGAGATATTTCTAATTTGATAAAGAAAAGAAAAGGACTATTACAAAGAGCAAAAATAAAGTATTTGATGGATGAAGTGAAGGATGAGGATATTGGCAGCTTCAGGTAATGTCTCCGTAGTTTACTGCTCTGTAAATGACGTTGTCGTGTAACATCATTTATCACCGGCTTGCTCTCGCCTCACGTGTATGGAGTCTAATTTGCCCCTCCCTCTCAGACAGCCCCTGTTCCAGCCACGGGAAGCCACCAACCTGCCTCCTCCCTGGCCCCTAATTAGAAGGACTAGTTTGATGGATTAAGTCAACAGTACGCACAGACAAGGGGGTAACACCACCACTTAATGTAGCCAGCCAGAGAATTTCTTTGCCTCCGCTGTTTTGGGAGGACTTGTAGCTCTCTCCCATAACAAATGTTGCTTTAAATGAATTGATTGAGGCTTCTTTTACCCGTTGCTCTGGACCAGGGCCAAGATACAGGCTGTCTAGCACATTAGGCACCACCCCCCTTGCAAGTTTGAAATGTGAGCTGCCTGCGTTTTTTTTTCTCTCCCCCTCTCCCTTCTGGCGAAGTGGCTGTGGCTGCTTCTGTGTGATGTGTGTATTGGGAGAGCAAGCAATGGATCACTAGACAGAAACAGAAGATACATCAATAACAGCTGCATACATCCGAGGTGAGGAGATAAGCATTTGGTTCTCTCTCCCTCTCTCGCTGTCCTCCCACTCCCCACTCTCCCTCTTTCTCTTCCTTCACTCCCACCCCACCTCTCTCCCTCTCTCTCTTTAACCCTTTAGCGCGACAGAAGCCAGTTCCTTGGTGCCGTAGCTGCTATTTGTGGTGAGCTTTGCATCTTACTCTGATCAAAACGCGTTCCCTCCTCAGCCTGACAGGGCTGTGTGAAGTTTCCTCTCTTTTCTTTTAAGCTTAACCTTGTTCTCCCTCCCTCATTTTCCCTTGGGTGTTCGTTGCCTGAGTGCAAAGAAACCGGTGGCAAGTACAGCAGGAGCCCATTAGCAATGACTCCATCTGTGATTGGTTTTGCCTGTGAAACTGAGAGACCGGCGATGAATAATTGATGCGTATTGTGCAGTGACTGGACAAGCAAAGGGGAACGGAGGGAAGAAAACAGAGAAGCTGTCCTGAGACACTGAGGGGGAAAACGAAGGAGGGGGAGAGGAGGAAGAGGACGAGGTAGGGAGAGGAGGTAGAATATGACAGACTGAGGGTGTAAGAGTTAGAGAGACGGAGAAAGAGATAGAGATAGAAAGCTTTAAAATAGCTGCTGGCTTCAGTAGTGCAGAGATTAAGGCTGCCCTGTATCTGCCTTTGTTGCCAAGCAAATTCCTGATTCAGAAGTGTTTCTAGACAGACGAGACATCTTTTTTGTGCAGTGAAGAGTGACAAAATAAAATAGATGTGAGCGGGGAGGGACACAGCTCGAGTTGACTGCAAGCAAATCTGGTTGATAGGGGGGTGGCATTGTGGCTGGCGGTGGGGGGGGTTGGACTCACTCACAGTGTGAAGCTGTGAGCTGTCACAAGGAGGAGGCACACTCGAGGGGGGAAGCCTGAGGGGTTGTAGGGGGAGATGAAGGTTGGACTGCTGGGTGGAACTTCACAGTATTGGACACTTGGGAAGGGGTGTCAGGAGGTGGGGAGGGTTTTTGTCCGGGGTGAGATTCGGGGATGGCACCCTGCTGTGCCATAAACTAACGGAATGGAGTTTGACAGTATAGCTACTGCCTCGCAGCACTTCGCATGATGGAGTTGCAACAGCTGAGTGCGTTTGACCCAGTTACTGCTCACACCGAAGGGGTCAAAATGGCCTTGATTATCTGCTGGAGTTGAGCTGACCTACTTGAGGCAACGTATTTCCGCGAGACTCTTAGAAGTTTAGCACTCTTTCCCGCCATATTATAACCAGCAAAGTTCATCCAAATCCTTCACAGATGTCCCATACAGTAATCAACACCGTCTTTTAGATGTACAATCTGTATGGCTCAATCCTTCCAAGTGAATAACTACTCCAGAAAAATAACTGTATGAGCAACAGGTTTAGATTTTTTTTTCTGAAGTGGAATCCATTCTTAAACAGAAATACCTCTAAAACCCTCATCAAAGACCCTAAATGCTGTACAAAGATCCAATCAATCACTTCCATTTCACTTCAAAATTCATCAACACTCATTCGCAGAGTTCTTCTACAGTATTTTAACTATATTTGTTTTATGGTCTATTGTTATTTACCCTATCCTCATCTATCAACAGTTTTAAGGATAATCACACATCTCTTTGGAGACCATCCATCAACTGGATAATGTATCTTAATTACTGCTTATGGGAATTATCCCCCCCCCCGTGTGTGTCTGCAACTTAAAGGAGGTCCCAACATGCCAAGACAAGAGGGAGTTTTGCAACTGACAGTTTTGGCAAAGTCCAATGTCGCACTGTTGCAGTTATGTAAACTGCATCCTCACCCGTTCCTTAGTGTATTGTGACAGGCCCGGATGCCACACTAGTTCTTTATATTGGAGACATCCCCACACACACACACCCAACACCCACCACCACGATGCACTATTTTAACTTTGAATACCAAGTGAAAACAACGGTTATTGCAGACCGAGAACCAAGACTGAGCCTAGACACCAGTATCAGAGGATGTTTTTTTCCATGTACTGTTAATGAGACAGAAGTTTAAAGCGGGGAGGCAGGCTCATCCACAATCAGGTGGAGATATCTCCCTCCCAGACAGAATCCCGTATTTACTGTACGTAGGAGGAAGATGAAAGCAAGGAGCACACATCAGCCGCTCTCCTGCTTGTTCATTCCCCTAGGAAACAAGTTCTGGGGGCTGCATCCAGTGGGTGGATCATTTAGTTGCTCACACTCATTACTAGTTTGACAGATGAACTAATTTGCTCATTTCGCTCTCTTTTCCTCAAGCCGTGGGTGAGATTTCACAGAGTAGAGAGGGAAACCACTTCAGGGAGAGCAAATCAAGAAGAGGTTGAGTTAGGTACCTGGGAGAGTGAGTGGTTGACGGTCGAGAGGCACTCAGTGGGGAGCCAGGAAATTAGACCAGGACAATAATCAGGGATCGCATTTGAATCAGATCTCGACAATACCATCAAACGAGAGGCGACTTTTTTACGATGATTATGCCATGTTTCGGCTCACTCTTCATACATGGTCACGCCTTCTTGTGTGGGGCCATTAGGTCGGGCAATCGGGTTTGAAACCTAGTGTCACTTCATCGGGTGCTATCGTAGGGCATTCTGACAAATGTGCAAGTGAACTGGAATCAAACTTAGGATACCGCTACAGTGCATGTACACACCCATGTCGACAGCCCTTTCAATCTGTCAACTGGGATTGAAAATGGATACCCTACTACAAGCCAGTGTGCGTTGGGTTGCCTTCATGCATCCTTACTGGAAGGCGCCCCTCAAATGCTGTGATCCGCTTTCTGCATTATCGTAGTAAAATGTTGAATTTGAACCCCCCACAGAAACCAACACCTGCAGGAGATGTCAGACTGACTCAGGTACTTGTTATGTGTCAAAGTCCTGCACAGAAAAGTCATCTACACGTTGGCTGGATTCACCGTCATCATCCCAGTCTTTATTTGTTTCTGTCCCCACATGTAGGGGTCGTACAAACATACAAAATGGTGTGTGCTTCGGATGTGCTTTCTGAAGGGGAAACATAGGCTGGCTAGGCTGCATTGGCTGCTGACCCCTTTGTCTGTGGTGGATGTGATGAAGCATGGTTGTTTACATATTGTTTCATCATTTCATAGCACAACCACTTGTGTATTTATCGTTTTAGATATTTTGGGGTTGGGATGTACTTGTCATAATTCAGTGTAAGCTATTCAAATGACGTGTAAATGATCAAATCCAAGGACTACTGCCAAGCTCCCTGGATGCTAAAAGTCAGCATTTCAGAACATGGTTACACACTCAACAATGAAGGTCTACTGCCTCTAGTTCTATTAAGGTTTGATTAAGCAAGCAGATCCCTAGAAAAGGACATAGTAACGACATGGTGTTATGTCAACTGTGTGCTGTGTGTGGTTCATCAGAGTGTTGTAGTGTTTGTACGACTCAGACCCGGCTGCACATATGGATGGTTCTAATGAGGCTGGGGGGGGTGCCAGGACGATACCCAGCCTCTTCAAGCGTGTGTGCTTTCCCTCCACTTCGAAAGTAAAGTTTGACCCCATGCCCGCTGTGAAAAGGTCACAGGTGACTCAGCCGCCAGCGTGTGCCACCGTGGCACTTCTGGCCCTTCCCGGGAGGGGGGGGGGAGGGAGGGTGGGTGGGAGGGTGGCCCGACGCATCTGCTCCATCCCTAATTAGTATCATTGTGGACCAGGGCTTAAGGCTCCCTCCTTCGTTAATAGCAGCCTGTTGCTCGGGGAAACCGTCTGGCTCCCGTAAGCAGCTTCTTTGCAGGTCAGCCACTCTGATAATCTGGTGACAGAAGCGTGCAAACGCAAACACTCACTTAAACGCACACAGGCAAACAGACACGCATGCTTTATCACACAAACATTGAAACACACACTGCACTGGGAACATTTGTTGACTTTAGAAGCCCCTGCTCTTGTTGTCAAAGGTCCAAGGTCTTGGTCATGAATTAAAAGTGCATTCAAAATATAAACATCGTTTGTTGATTAAATACATCATATAAACACATTTTTAGGATTTCAAGTTCAGTCCAATGAATGTAATAGTGTTTTAGTGGTGTTCGTGGGATTCGCTGGTGTATTTATGATAAAAATGTTTGTGGGTTCTTGGAATGCATCTTTTCCTAAGACACATAAAAGATACTGTTGATGGCTAGCCAGATTGTAATGAATTAAGATGCTAAGGTTTGGAGGAGTTTTACTCCCAATCTTCTTACCCTTGCAGGGAAAGACATGCATGAACAGATTAAACATTGTATTGAGGTTGCGGGGAGGGGGGTTCTGGGTAAGGAATTAATTCTCTATAGGGGGGTGTCAAAGCCATAGATTTCCACCTTCATGTACGTACACTGAATAGCTTGCCCTGTTTTTAGAGATTTGCGATATATGGGAGATTATGTCCCGAAACAGTGGCCTACTCTTGTGTAGGTTGGTTGTTATAGTCAGACCAATACTCTGCCTTTGTTAAAAGTGTTAAAAATGTGTATTTGATTAGCTTGTTCCTAAAAATGCAGTCTTGTAGAATCCATATGTAGCTTTTAGTGTCAGGTTAATCCTCCATAAATGTATGTGAATGTACTTACATTTCAGTTCAGGATAAATGTCTTATTTTAGAATATCTTGGCCCTCGTGCTACACTCATCTAGTCAGAAGTCCCAGAATTCTTGTCTGTCTTTATCTGTATGGCATTTTAATGCATTTTAATAATGCTGGTACTGTCATTGATTTATACACTTGGGCAGCCATGTGAGGGAGCAAAATCCATTAAACAGAATGTTGGTCCATTTGAAAAACTGTTTCTAATCTGAGACTGTCGGTAGAGCAACAAAGAACACAGGATGTCAAAGCGGCAACCTAAATACACTAAATCCGAACCCTTCGCTCATTTCATGTCACTCATTGTGCTGCTTGCAGCCGCATGGCCACATATGCTTCTGGCTGCAGTAATACCTTCTTGGAAGGCGGCCAGGCGTTCCCTCTTGCCGGATGGACATGGCACGACACTGTGGCCGTGCGGCCAGCAGGAGGCTGTATTTAAGCTAGGGCAGATCTGAAATGGGCCATAAAACCGAGCCAGCAAGTCTGGCTCACCGCAAGGCTATGGGCCTAAGTACTCATTGACATGGCTCCAACATCACTGGCTTCCCAGTGAGAGAAAGAAAGAGGGAGGGGGGTAGAGAGGAAGAGAGGTTGTGTACAAAGATGGGCCTGGATAGATGATAGAGTTTGTTTTATAACAGTGAGTGTGCTGAGGCTTTAAAGCAACGATTTTAGCCAATGCATAGCAATGTTTCCTATAAAAAATTTGCTTTATTGCTGTTAAATATTTTCTCATATCGTACGTGACATTATTGCCTACCGGGTTCAGGATGCATTTCACTCATCACTGTTCCTGGACTAGACTAGGGTTTAAGGTTTGGAGGGCCCTGTCTGTTCCAGTGGCCAAGGAAAATACCATGTTACATTTTCGTAACATGCACCTCATCCCTCCTTCTGGAGAGCTAATTACCTTAAACTCACTGGACATTTTAATGAGATGGTAAATCTCAACTACTAAACTGTTCAGTGACTTACTAATGTTGTTGTACCAAATTTCTACCTCAATATGTTGTGGGTGAGTGAGGGATGTAGACCAATGTGTGGTGTCCAGTGTGGACTGACCTCCACCTGTGGTCATGTACCACATCATGCTCTCTCCTATACTTGTTAAACCCCCATGGATGAACAACCTTCTCGGCTGAACCTGCTTCCCTATTATGTTATGACTGGTCTATGACTGCGTATACCTCCTTTACACATAAACAAATATTTTGACACTGAAATGAAACTGTAGAGGCAGGCACTCCCATATGGCTGGGAATATTTCGACGATAGTCTGAAATTTATGCTTCACATGGCCCCTTAGGTGGATTTGGTAACCAGGGATACAAGGTCTCCATAGCCTCTTTCTCGGCTTAATTGACTTTAGCCTGCAGGACTGAGATCTATTCAGACTTATTCAGATAGGGAGAAAGACAAAGTCAAAGAGAGAGACAAATAAGCTTAGAATAAACTGAGAGTTCCCTCAGAAACTACACAGTGTAGTTTAGGTTCACCAGAAGCACTCTTCATTAGTTCGCTTAAGGCCTTTCCTCTTTTTTTATACCAAGGCCTCCAGGTTAAGGGGCTTTAAACGCACTGTTTGGTTTGTTTGTGTTTATACTGGCATGCCTGCTGTGTTGAGTGACTACATTATCTCACGCAGGCTGATTGGATGAACCATTATTGCTTGAATATGATATCAGTCAGAATGTGTTCAATTTAGTAGATGGGGCCCGACATGTGTATGTGTCTGGTGCAATGCATATTGAGGTGTGTGTGTGTGTGTGTGCCAGGTGGGTGACCACATCCAGGGGCCTTGGGTTGATTAGGGAGCAGGTGTCTATTTGATAGACCAGAGTGAGAGAGGGACAGGGGGATGGAGGGAAAGAGGGAGGGATGGAGAAGGGGAGGGGTGTTCACTCATTGCATCTGCCATACCTGCTGCCTGCTGAAATCCCCTGCCAGAGCATGGTGAGAGAGAGAGAGAGAGAGAGAGCGATTTATACTCAGAATTACATTAACAAGTAAAGACCTCCATATGATTATAAAGATGTGTCCTCCCCTTCAAAGGCTTTCTACTCGCCCTTAGGATTTAGCATGAAGTTCTTTGTTTTTGGTTAGGGAAATATGTATGTGATTTGTTTCCATTTTGAAGCCACTTTCTCTGGAAACAACTAAAGGCTCACTGGTGTTTCACACACTCTCCGCCACTAAGCGGGGGAGAGACTGCATTATTATTGGGAAGGGCATTGAACAACTGTCAGGGAGGCAGTTCTCGTCATTTGTCATGTCTCCCTAGGGCATTATGACAGAGAGCGTGGCTGGAAGCTACACCCCAGCGCTGAGCCACCCATCTAGACCCAGCGTGCATTAATGCCCTTCACTCTAGATGACCATCAGGCAAGGCAGCTGAGCACCAGAATATCAATATGGCTCAGACACAGCCTTGCCCCTGGGGACAATCTACAAGGCAAACACTCTGAGCTTATGAAATACACAACTAGTAAAGCACTGAGTGTACGCTGTTACTTGGCAGCTATGTTGAGCTTCTAGCCATCATAGACTATACTAGCAGGATCAACTACAGTCTGAACAGGCTAGGCTATGAAACCTCTCCGGTATTCCAGCTGGGATGCTACTTTGATGGCAGCCCACTAAATCTTCAACGAGAGAAGCACCTGATACAATTATCTGCCATTTTTGGAATGACTTGTAGTATTTAGTCTGAAGGAACAGATGAGTCTATTGAAGAGACTGGGTGTGGGAGGATAGCAGAAGAGAAACAGCGATCCTTTTGTGTTCGTCCTCCTGGCTGTCCTAGGAGAGGTTTGGGAGGAGAAGGAAAGAGGAGGAGGAGGACGTGTAGAAGGAGGGATAGATCGTAAGAGCTCAGAATGGGTTGGCCCTTCTCAACCTGTCATATGAAACCTGAAGTTGATCCTTTAACTCAATGACAGAGCGCCTCCCCTTTAAGCAGGTCTGGCTCAGCGGAGGTGGTAATTTTGTGGGGCGATAAGCTCTTATCTAATGGTTGGGTAGAATAATTCCCCTATAAGTGTCGGGGCGGGAGCTTGTCCCTCTCAACTCAATGTGCCGTGTCACTGCTCAGCTCCCCGGTCTTGCAGTGTTGTTGATTTCTCTGCTTTCACCGCGCTGCATTAAACAGTCCATGGGCTGGCGGCGGTGTGAAACGGGGATACGCAACCCTCCTGTGGCAAGTCTCGCAGTGCCGCGGTTTGGGGATAAATTGTGGAGACATGTTTATCAACACGGCGGAGGTGCAAGTTAGCCCTTGTTGGAAAGAATAATGGTGTCTAATTGAGCTGTAACATGCTGGCTAGTTGCCAGCCCCTCCAATTGAAATCTCTCTCTGTCAGAAGGGTGGGCCCCCATTTCAACAGCTCTGAATAGCGTTGTCCTGAAATGCTTACCCTGCAGTACGGTAGCGTTATGGTGCTTGATCGTCATAGATAGCAAGGCATGTTAAATGCAGGCTAGTTTATTGGCTCCTCACAGTCTTTCCCTGTGTGTTTGATAGGGTTAGGTTTGGTGATTGATGCCTGAGGGGTCTGCTGTGTTGTCAGATTCATCCTTTATTCTTAGCACCAGAATTGTGGCTCTAGTCCTAGCACCAACCCTCATCTTCAGCTCCAGCCCTCAACTCAAGTTCAGCCCCCATCTCCAGCCCCAGCTCAGATCGATGCTCTGAAGGAACCATGCAGTCTGTCTCCCGGCACCTGTCTTGCCAAGAGCAGGGGGTAAGGGGACCCAGCTGCCTCGGAGCCTGAGCCCCGTGCTGCTTTTAAAGGAGAGGGAGGAGGATTTGGAGGGAGGGAGAAGAGAAGTGGAGGAGGGAGAGGAGGAGAGGGGAGGAGAGGGAGAGAGACTGCTGGTACCATCTGTACATGTCTTTTGTATTCCGGCCCTCATCTTTACACAGAGAGAGGCTGGTGTGCTCAGTGTTCTAAAGAAAGGAGAGGTGCCTTTTGGGGGCGAGATGCACTGCCATAAGTGGGCTGAGTGAGAGGATAAGGTGTGTTTTTGCGTTACCGTGTGGGTGCATTTTGTGCATTTTTGTGTGTGTTCACATGTTGTAATTGGCCACAATCCTCTATGTCGAGGACATCTCACATCCTAAGTATGCTCATTGTGTGTGTGTGTGTGTCTGTTTGTATGTGTGTGCGGTTTACCGTACACACGTGTTTCCAAATGTCAGAGTTTCCATGTTTATTAAGAGAGACAGACGCTTTTGTTTGTTCCTCCTTCCCATTATCTCCATTAGCCTGTTCTCCTCTCTTTCCCTCTCTCATCCTCCCTCCCTGCCTTTATACCCTTCCATCCGTATCTGTTTTGCCACCGCTTCCCCTACTCTCTCACTGTGTCGTGGTAGTGTAGGGGTCGGCCCTTGTCTCTGGCAGTAAGGATGTAATTAGCTGTGAGGACTGGTATGAGGTAAGTCAGCTGTCGTGTCAATGTGGCCGCGTTCTGGTCTGTGACTGTGAGTGAGTCACCACTGTAGTGGAAAACTCCCAGTATTCTGCTTCACCCGGTGTCTTAGCCCAGAAGTGCTGCTGCTGTGAATCCCAAGAGGGGGCGGCTACCCTCCGCTTTGATTGGATCCACATTCCCTTTCTTTAGAGCGCTGGAGTGAGGAGGGGAATAAAAATTGAAAGTGGGTCTTTTGTAGTTGGCATACTGTTAAAGATGCACTGCAGATGAAAAGCATGATTTGATCAAACACTCTACTGTGGTTCGAACACCACACTGTGGTAGTTACCTAACCAAGCAGTACCTGTAGGTAGGGTGGTTGCTGCCCATCCGAGGGGCCATAGTGACCTCTAATGGCCAGAGACGATAATTTGGTTTATTTTTGGTCCATTGTTTTTTCATGGGGATTTTATGCATTGCACGGTCAGTTGGGCCATTGCATTTACATTGTTGAAATAAATCTATGTTGCTTTAATTCCTTTTTGTTAATGTCTCATCTGCGCTTCCCCTCACACACATTCATTCATGTCTCAATGGGATGCCGTAGTAGAGGGTTGTTTGTTTTGTAGAATAGACTGTATCAGTGTCAACATTCCCCACAGGAGTCAATAATCCCATGGTCCTTTTCTCTCTCCATCTCCATCAGCCCTGCTATCGTCCTGGTGTGAGGAGCTGGGACGCCTGCTTCTCCTCCGTCACCAGAAGAACAGACAGAACGAGCCCCCTGGCAAAGTACCCATGCAGACCCCCATGAGTTCCATGAAGCCCACCCTCTCACATGGGTCAGTGTGCTATGTGTGTGTCTGCATGTGTGTATGTTGGCCCTGTGGAAAGCCTGTGCTCTCCCCATGAAGCACACCATCCCTCATGAATGAGTGCTCACACACACCTTACTACACAGATAACAGGGTCAGTTGAGACTATCGGTACCTCATCACCTAGATTAGATATCATTTTATTTATCCCAGAAGGGAAATTCACCTTAATTCATGCTAGCCACAAGTAGTTCATTATTAAACATGACAGCATGGTTAAACACAATTACAATTTGCTTTTGCAATACTACCGTAAACCATTAGTATTGCACTTTTACTCTTGAAAAGGAAATGTACAAACAGTGGGATTGTACTAACCAGACAAATCACAATGAAACGTCTGCAAATATTTGCCTCTGCGTATTAAGTCAACCCTGTAAGTCAACACAACGCTGTGTCCGTTCTCTGCAGTGATGGGTCCTTTCCCTATGACTCGGTTCCATGGCAGCAGAACTCCAACCAGCCCCCTGGCTCTCTCTCCGTGGTAACCACCGTCTGGGGAGTAACCAATACCTCGCAAAGTCAGGTGAGCCTCACAAACATCCAGCAACTCTGAATTGCTGTGTTGTTTTCAGTCGACAACATTGGGTTTGACCTTGTCATTTGTGGAAGTCTAACAGAACCTCAAGGCTCCAGCCCCGTCAAGGACACTCATCCCATATAGATCAGCAGACAACCCTAAACCTAAGCATCTAACATAGACCATCTTTCTCTATTGCTATCTCCCAGGTGTTGGGTAATCAGATGGCCAACAACAACCCCATGAACTCTGGGGGAAATCCCATGGGGTCAGGCATGTCTGGGAATAACCCAGGCCTGAACTCCCCCCAGTTCCCTGGTGGCCCCCAGCAGCAGTTTACCAACAAAGGCAGCTCCAACCAGACCTACATGCAGCAGGGCATGTACGGACGGCCCAACTATCCTGGGGGAGGTGGCTTTGCTGGAAAGTGAGTATGGAGAGACCAGCTTTGGCATGGGCCCTGATAATGTACAATCCATGTTGTTGTATACGGTTCTCCATTGCATATCTTTAAGGTGCACATACACAGCTGAGCTTTTGTCAAAAGTTGGTTGGACTGTTCCAGGAAGGGGAAATCCATAGCTTACATGGTGGATTATTTTATGTTTCTTCTTCGCAAGTTACCCCGGAGGTCCAAACTCTGGTCCTGGTGGTATGGGCATGCCTCCCCACTCCCGGCAGCCCTCAGACTTCACCCAACCGGCCGCTGCTGCTGCTGCCGCCGCTGTGGCCGCTGCTGCCGCCACGGCAACGGCCACTGCCACAGCAACAGTGGCTGCTCTTCAGGAAACACAAAACAAGGACATGAACCAATACGGACCGGTAGGTTCAAGGCTCACTGAGTCTCTTCACCAACACAAGCTCTAATAAAGCAAAATGGGAAGCATTCATATTATTTGTTGTTATTAAATCATTTGAATTATACATTAGAATGTCAAAATACATGTTATTTCCTTTTTTATTCCCATCTTTTTCCAGAACTGCCTAAATGATTTTAATATTATGCTGCTGAGTAGATTCTATGGTCACAGCTACCAAATTATAAAATGTTGGGCCATTTGGGTATTTTTGTCTTTCAGATGAGTTCCTCTTTCCAGATGGGACCAAACCAGGCATACAACAACCAGTACATGAACCAGCCTGGGCCCCGTGGGCCCCCAAATCTCCCCGGAAATATGGGAGCAGGCATGAACACTTCCAACATGAGTGGCCCCCCTATGGGCATGAACCAGCCCCGGGGCCAAGGCATGGGGCCCTTCGGGGGGCACGGCCAGAGGATGCCCCAACAAGGCTACCCAGGACCCCGCCCTCAGGGCATGGGCATGCAGGGCATGAAGAGACCCTATCCTGGGGAGGTGAGAGGAACTGCATCCATAACCAGAGCCAACAGTAGATGCAGGAATAGACATTATTTGCCCTCCCGGGAAACCCTTAATACTTACAACTGTTAACTTACACAATGAATGTCTTTGTATAATTGCTTGTTAACGGTTCATTTGCTAGTGTATCTGATGGCTTGTGTTTCACCCTGTCTTTTCTCTCAGCCTAACTATGGTGGGCAGCAATATGGACCAAACAGCCAGTTCCCTAACCAGCAGGGGCAGTACCCTGCTCCCAACGCCTCCCGGCCACTCCCCTCCCCCAACTACCCTAGCCAGAGGATGCCAGGCCAGCAGATCCAAGGCCAGTACCCCCCTCCAGGTGGTGCCATGGGCCAGTACTATAAGGTGATCACACAGAGCAACAAGCACATCCCATGGGCTGACAGCAATTACAAACCAAATTACTTTTTATTAGTCCATGAAGTCCTCTCTTACCCCATTGATTAAACCATCTAAAAGTTTTGTATTTATTTTGCAGCAAGAGCCATTCAATGGCCAAAACAACTTTTCTGGGGGTGGATATCAATACAGCCATGGCAATATGAACGGGGTAAGTCTATTGCTTTGTGAGACTTACTTTTGTGCACTTGAGGTGATATCCTGTCTATCCTATGCTCTATTTGATTTTAATTGATGTGGGTTTATCCTGGTTGCAGCCTCCCAGACCAGTGGGTAACTACCCCCACTCCCCAGTGCCAGGAAACCCCACCCCACCCATGACCCCAGGAAGTAGTATCCCTCCCTATTTGTCGCCAAACCAGGACGTCAAACCTCCATTCCCTCCAGACATTAAACCAAATATCAACGCACTTCCTCCACCTTCAGGTTAGCCTCTATGTTTGGTGGGACACTATCGTAACCATACCACTAATGTCCAATCCTAAATCTATTTCATACTGTGCTTAAACTCACAAACTCACAGTATAATTTCAATCACAAGCCTATCACATTAACTGTTGTATGCCTCTGTGACCTGTATATACAACTCCTCCTATGTATCCCCCCTCCTTAGCCAATCCAAATGAGGAGCTGCGTCTGACGTTTCCAGTGAGGGATGGAGTGGTCCTAGAGCCCTTCAGGTTGGAGCACAACCTAGCTGTCAGTAACCACGTCTTCCATCTTCGGCCCACCGTACACCAGACCCTAATGTGGAGGTAGGAACCAGGCATAGCCATGTCAGGAAAACATTTTAACACATTCCAATTCCATCCGCACACCGCTACTTAACTGACTGGCACCACACAGAGCAAGTCCTTCAGGACCAACTTTTATGGACCATAACAAATATTAATATGATTGTTGCACAGTCTCAGTCATTAGCAAGACCATATTGACCGGTAACTTGCATCCTCTCTTACAGGTCTGACCTGGAGCTACAGTTCAAGTGCTACCACCACGAAGACCGACAGATGAACACCAACTGGCCGGCATCTGTCCAGGTTAGCGTCAACGCCACACCTCTCACCATCGAGCGGGGCGACAACAAGACGTCCCACAAGCCCCTGCACCTGAAACACGTGTGCCAGCCAGGAAGGAACACCATCCAGATCACTGTAACGGCCTGCTGCTGTGTGAGTGCTCACTTTGACTGTATCACTGCATGTCCTGCTAATGTAGGTGTAGCTCTTCTTTAGTTTAAGGTAGTTCCGAAATATATGTATGTCTCATGTATCTCGGTGTTGTTTCATGTAGCACCCTGGTCCTAGAGGAAAATTATTTAGTTTCATGGTGTACTGTACCATGTTTGTGATTGAAATGACAATGAAAGCCACTTGACTTGAAATGCAAAAAACGGTGACCGTAATGGCGACCATAATAATGAAGACCTCTCCACAGTCGCACCTGTTCGTGCTGCAGCTGGTCCACCGGCCGTCAGTGCGCTCCGTCCTGCAGGGTCTGTTGAAGAAGAGGCTGCTGCCAGCAGAGCACTGCATCACCAAAGGTGCGGCCACCCCTGGTCCCTGACACCATGCGTTTTCAAGGGCTGAATCTTACTTGACCCCATAGATGGTAACCATCTCTCTCTCTTCTTTCTCCATCCCTTAGTCAAGAGGAACTTCAGCAGTGTAGCGGCATCCACTGGGAACACTACTCTGAATGGAGAGGACGGCATTGAGCAAACAGCCATCAAGGTCTCCCTAAAATGTCCAATCACCTTCCGGCGGATCCAGCTGCCAGCCAGAGGCCACGACTGCAAACATGTCCAGGCAAGTGTCATGGGTGGGCTACAGCTGCTTTTATGGCACTAAACAGATAAACAGTTTTGTGTAGTAGTAATGTGTTCACAGGTAAGAAACTAAAAAAAACTAAAATATACCCATTTGACTGATGTTCAACAGTGTTTTGATTTGGAGTCATATTTACAACTGAACTGTGAGAGGGGAACATGGCGATGTCCTGTATGCAAGTAAGTGTCTTAAGCTCATCTGCGTTTGTCAAAATTAACAACTGTAGGTCACAAATAACCTTCCAATGATAATCTCATACACCATACTGATCTCTCCTTTTTCTTAGTAAAACAGCGTTGTTGGAAGGTTTGGAAGTGGACCAGTACATGTGGGGAATCTTGAATGCCATCCAAAAGTAAGTCAAAATATCAAACCATATATATATTCCCAAAATCAGACAATATAACCATTGCCGAACCGCCTCTTTAAGACCTGACACCAAACATTGTCACTGTGTTGCCCCAGCTCGGAGTTTGAAGAGGTCACAATTGACCCAACGTGTAGTTGGCGACCTGTCGCCATCAAATCAGACATCCACATCAAGGAGGACCCGGACGGACCTATGGCCAAAAGGTTCAAGACTATGAGTCCCAGTCAGATGATAATGCCCAATGTGATGGATATGATTGCTCAGCTAGGCCCAGGGCCATCACCCTACCCTTCTCAACAGGGGGGCAACAACAGCGAATACGGTAGCCAAGGTAGCAAAGTTTCCATTCCGATATCATATTTTCTCATAAAAATACCTGATTTAGTTGAAAGTAAAGTGCTTTAAATTGGTTGTGTTTGTTTGTTTCTGTGTACATAGGCAACAATTACCATGGGCATGGGAACTTTGACTTCCCCCATGGGAACCCTGGCGGTACTTCAATGCACGACTTCATGCATGGCCCCCAGCTGTCCCACCCTCCGGACATGCCTCCCAGCCTTATGGCCCAGGACAAGCCTCTCTCCCACAGTATACCTGACACAGTGAGTTATCTTCAATGACACACAGCTGAGAACTAGAGATGTACTGTATACTGTTAGCTTCACCTGCCATGGGACAATGTGGTCTGAGACTATGCTCTCTACCTCTCTCTTTCTCCACACCCCTTCACAGATACCTCATCCTGCCAGCACTGATCAGTCCCACAGCTCGTTGCAGCAGAGCTTACACACCCCTCACCCCGGCAACCAATCAGGGCAGCAGTTGCATCACAGCGGGCCTCCTCAGCCATCGCGTCAGGCTCCCCCTCCACAGCAGCCTGGCCCTAACAGCCATCCCCACGGCGACCTGACCTTTAACCCCTCCAACAGCTTAGAGGGCCAGGTTGGAGGGCAGGTAGCCCCTGATATGCCTGAGCCTTCCTTGGATGTAAGTGGAGTTAACAATCGCTTCGATACAAGCTAATTTAGGCAAAATGAGGTTAATTAGTTGATTCAGCCTTAATTTAATTAGAATGTCCTAACATTTATTTTATTGTTTTTTTTCACAGCTTCTTCCAGAACTGGCTAACCCTGATGAGTTGTTGTCCTACTTGGACCCCCCCGATCTCCCGAGCAATAGCAATGACGACCTGCTCTCACTCTTTGAAAACAACTGACAGTCCAGAGACAAAACATGCACACACACTCATTAAGAACTGGCCGGGCTGCCTGGAGTCCACACACCCCCAACCTGGGACTGATGCTCATACTTGACAAACACAAAGATGCACTCCCTTTGTCTTCTTCCTCTTGTACAGTTTTCATTCTCAAACTGACTGAACAAGGTTTTAAAACTCAAACATGGCAGTGTTGCCTACCTGCTCTTTGCTCCATGGCGATTGCTATGAACTGTGCAGCTATATTCTATTGTTTTTATATATCACACACAGTTTGTGTGCACATTAGGAAAGTGTTGTAGCATTTTTTATTCCAATTTTATTTCCTGTTCAGAAAAGAAATTCATTGTATAAAATGAATTTGAAAAAAAACCCTGTCTCTAGCTAATTTATGTCCACATTGTTTTTCCAATTTAGGAGCCCCCTCTTTTTAATCAGTCATTTAGTAACTTGCTCTTTTTTCCAGACCGGTTAGTAACACTGTTTCTGTTTCTCTATGACACATTTTTTCAAAGCACAAGGGATTTCGTCAATGCAAAAACAAATACATCTAAAAGGGAAGTAAATTAGCATCTAAGTCATGAAAAGAATGAATAGACGTATTTAGGTGAGCAGTCCCCCAACCCCCTCAACCCCCCTATCATAGCAATTGTATTACATTTTTTACAGCTTCAATTTTGTCATCCGACTTCAGTTTTTGTTTTGTTTTGTAATTTTGGAAAGGAGACACATCCCCGCCAGGAGGGAAAAGAGCGGTATAGGTAGAATGGGAGCAATGCATCGCTGAGGACGAATGTAAACAAGGGTATCAACTTTTGGGAAACTAACTCACACAGACATGGCAGTATCCTAAGAGCCTTTTTGTACTGTTTGGCTGTTACATACAGTATTGTATGTAGTTTATAATCCCCTAGTGAGAGCATTTTAGGAAAATAAAGGGGTACTGAGAGAACTACTCTAGCTTATAGCTAGGACTCACTCCTTGCTGTTTTCTCTGCATGGGCCCTGTGCTGCTTGTGTTCCCATTTTTGCAAAGTTGCGTCTCTCTTCCTGTTGAAAATGTACTGTAGTATACAAAGTGCATGTGTGCCAAGCCCTTGTCTAGTGGTATTCCAAGTAGTAAAGGTAGTGTGTGTTTTTATCAGTTGCTTCCATCCTTCTGTAGTCTGATTTATTTAACACTAAAATGTTGAAGGGATAAAGCTAATGTCAGCTGTTCATAGTATCGTGCATTTTCTGGTGATATGTTTTAATTATTTTTGTTTGTTTTCTTTATTATACATTGCTGCAAATTTCAACTATTCATCAACCATTGGGATCTTGCTAATCATCACCAAAGTTAGGGGGAATGGTAGCCTTAGAACCAGACAAATCTGCAAGCAAATTTTTTACTCTGGCAGAATGGCAAAATACGCATTTGCAAATTGGTCCGACAATGCCAGACTAAGGGAGTGGAAGAGATGTGTGAATGTGGCCATGTATGTGATATCCAGGTGAGCTGGCATGTATGTGTGTGAGTACCTGTTCTTTGAGCTATTAAATAAAACGATTATGATTCATCCATCACTACTGTTAAAAGTCTGGTTTTTAAAAGCAGTATTGGAGCTGATATTTTACCACATTTGTTTTCAGTTTCACTAGAAGAGTACTGTTCAGTATGAAAATGTATTTTTTTTAATGAAAAGCTATTGTAAATATCAGTGTGAATATTTTTGTATCTTAATAATGTTTGTTCTTTGTGTTTGATTGTCCAACCTGTCCACATATCCCTCCAAACTCCACCATTGTCAGTCGTCTCGAAAATGTCTCATAAGCTAATAACTGAAATGGATGTTTTACCCAATACAATTACACATCTATAGTTTAGACAAGTACTTTCTGCCATTATCTCCATGTTTTAACCCTAAAAATCAGTCTAGATAATCATGCCATTTTCAGAGTAAAATCTTTGATGTCAAAGTCTGATGTTGCAATATTTGTTTTGTGCTCTATGGTCTAGATCAAGGAACCATTGGTATGTTCTTCAGTTGATCTCATGTTGTTATTTAGATCAGTAATTTCAAAAGCTGTGATTTCAGCTGGCTTTCAAATGTAATTAGAAATACATGTGAATATCATATTTGTTGCTAATTGTCAATACACATTTGGTATTTTAAAGAAATATCACAGCCTTATTTTAAATAAATGTATGATATTGTTTATTTTTGTTATGGAAAATTTAGC
Source organism: Mallotus villosus (assembly GCA_903064625.1). Taxonomy (NCBI): domain Eukaryota; kingdom Metazoa; phylum Chordata; class Actinopteri; order Osmeriformes; family Salangidae; genus Mallotus; species Mallotus villosus. The sequence continues at coordinate 430,543 of CAEFZP010001430.1, read as the reverse complement.
TTTTTTGAAAGCGTTTGACCATTTACATTTTTTATCCCATTTAAATTCGTATTTCTTTTCTTTTTGTAGTAGTAAATTATTTTGTATTGGTTTTCTTATTATTAAAAAGGTTAGAAATATAATTTCTTCTAAGAGTAGCAATTTACTGATTGATCATCTTGAATATTGTAAGCATCATATTTTCAAACTTCAATATGCTTGAGAATGTTTTGTTTTTCTCTACAAAAGAGGAATATTGTTTCCTGTTGTCTGCTAATACCAACGTTGTAACAGTGAAATCAATGGTATAGTTCCTAACAACTCACATATGATTTACTTTAATTTTATATTTGAATAGAAACTGTATATCAGTACCATGGAGATAGCTAACATTTCACATTTTGCTCTTAATTGTACATGAACCAATTATATGTATTAGGCAGAACCCCAAATCTGTAGTTGCACAATCATTGTAAAGGATCAACTTTATTGGGAAAACAAAATAAATTAAAAAAAATACAAATTACAAAATGAGAATAAAAATACAGATGGGATGGTTTATCTGCTTGGATCTAGTAAGGATGGATTGGATTGACTGAGTGGGTACATGCCAATAAGAGGACTGTACATATGTAAATGACTATAGAGACGTGAACAGAAATGTATTCATTTTCCCTGGGAATGTGCATTGTTTCTTCAGAATAATAAAAAGCTTGCAAACCCCTTGATGGAAGTGGCTGAATTTGGAAAGTGTTCAAACCATTTTGTTTGTCTGTACACTTTGACCTCTTTTGTTAGGGAACTGCAATAGCTCTCTGACTACATGTAATATACATGTTGTAGTCTACCACCTATCTAGAGTATTATGGGCTATCACAGAAATATGAAGAAAATACTGGGTAAAGCTTGGTAATTCTTTTTTAATTTCATTTTTCGGAGGGGGTGGGGGGGTCCAAAGGATTCTAACCAAATCCGTAGTTTGTACAATTTTTTAAATCACGATCATATACAAAAGAGGTAATGGTACAACCTAAGGTGATTCATGCAAATGTGGCCATTGTCTTTATGTTTGTACATTGTATGTACAATCATTTCATATTCTAAACTGGTCAGAAAAAAACTAATTGTGATTTTTAGTCTTGGAAAAACTGTATGTAGTTGTAGATGATGTAACAACCTAATATTTATCTAATAAATATGTATTCAGATGATACCTGAAAGCTGCTGTAGACTTCTCATTTTCAAATATCAAAATATTTCAAGGAGAGCTTTAAACTCATTAATTTACACTGGAACTACATTGAGGCCCTACTTCAAGTAACTAACATAACATTATGAGCAAATCACCCCCATTTGTTAATCTATAAATATCTGTTTTGGAAACATTTCATTTTTATGTATACTGGCATAGTCATTAGATGCATGGTTTTTTTGATGCAAGACATTTGGCTGTGTGTAATGTGGATCAATAAGATAAAGCCTAACCTAATTATTCCAACATATTAATGGAGGATAGATTCTACCATAACATTTCTCCTTATGTTAAGAACTACAGTATGGTTTTACACAATCCAACAGTTATTCAAATATTATCTATAGAATACTTGGTGTTGCCTATCATTTGTATCCAATATGGCAACTCCCTACCTTCACATCAATATTCTACTTTCAATGAACCATGAGTTCATAGGCCTGGAATTTAACAAGAAAGGGTCATGCCACATCAGTGTATCCTTAATTTTATCAGATTATAATTAGACTTCATCTGAAATTAGCAAAAATATTGCATCATGCCCATGTGTAACTTATTGTTGATGTGAAAAACTGATTCTATATTTATAATGTTAACCTAGGTAGATGACCATGTGCAGGAGAGACCAACATAAAAATTCAGGGCTCAGACCAAACCTAGGGGGTCTGGGTGCTTGCTCCGACGGGAAGGGCTTTCCTTACTAACTGCATCTACTGTATATGCACAATTTGCCATTTGCCATTTGAGACAATTTTGTATCTCAATTGGATTACATTTAGGCGGCTGAGGTGGTTGACCTATAGATGGCAATATTCCCTCAGTAGAAGCTCCATTGATTAGTCCAGCCAGAAAGACTAAAAATGATGACACAAATTGAAGATATTTTAAGAACCCAAAGGACTCGGTGCTTTTGAGAAATCATTCAGGGCTACTAAGCCCCCCCCATATTCAGTTAATTTATTAGTTGGAATTAGTCATTTAGGAGGCTCAAGAACAGGATGATGTATGGTAATTTAATCAATTTTCAAAAGAAGAGGGTGATGGCTAGGAAAACAATAAAGGTGCTGACGACACCATGTGGAGGGAAGGGGCTTTTGATTCAAGTGGAGGAGTTGGGAGTGGGTGGACATCTATATGTAAGGGATAATGCCCGACAAGGTGTCCATCATCAGAAACAATGGACTTTGCTGCATGCTGGCCAGTTGTCCATTATTTTCTGATAATGGACACCTCATTGGGCATCATACCATACATAATAGAGTTCCTGTTTGACAGGTATATTTGGGTGAGGAAGGATGCTGAGTTATAGGGGTTATATAAGTTAGTGTAGTGAGTCCGGAGGTGTTTGCATTGATGATAAATGATGCGCTCACAGGTGTTGGGTCAGGGATTGGGGTGTCGTTGTATGCTGACCATAGGGCAATGTGGAGGAAGGGGAGGAATGTGGCCTTGGTTATGAGGAGGATACAGGAACTGGTTAATGTTGTGGAGAACTGGGCTTTGATGTTGGGTTTTCGAGACAAGACATGCTACATGGTTTTCTCTAAGCAGAAGGTGGAAGGATGTATGGGAAGGAGAGATATATATAGATTGACAGGCGGACTGGTGCAGCGTCAGCAGTCTAGTGGGCGTTGTAATGGACCTTTGTGGTGAAGAGAAAGCTGAGCCAGAACGAAAAGCTTCCAATTTACCAGTTGTTCCAACCCTCACCTACATATGGTCATGAGTTTCGGGTAGTTTTGGGTTCCCCTGTGGTCCAATCACCAACCATCTCTTCACAGCCAACCAGCAACGCCATCCCTCCCATAAAAGCCACTCTCATCTTCACCAGAGGGAGAGAGGGGGGGGGGAGAGATACAGGCTTTTCACCTTGTGTAACTTTGTTTAGCGCTGAGTATTTGTGTATATGTGCTGTTATCTTTTGTTCTTTGCTTTGTCGTTGCATTGGTGTTGTCCGTACAGGGACAAGGGGATAGGTAAGCTGCCCATGGGCCTACATCTCCAACACGCAGTAACTACTTAGTGTGTGCCACTCACTGTACTTTTCCGTAGAGTCATTTGTTTCGTTAGGCAGGTTAGATAGCATTTTTACTCTGTTGTATTTTAGCACCATACCATTTTTAAAATATAAAATATACAATAAAAATAAGTGAAGTGCACCATCATTGTCTTTGGCAGGTTTAACTTCTTCAGCTACCGCAGAAAGTACATCCTCTGTTGTGCTTCCTTGGTGAGGGAGCTGATGTTCAGTTCCCACTTGAGGTCCTGGGAGAGGATAGTGCCTAAGAAGAGGAAGGACTGCACATTGTTGACTGGGGAGTCACACAGGGTGATGGGGTTTAGTGGGGCTGGGTTTTTCCTGAAGTCCACAACCATCTCCACTGTCTTGAGAACATTAAGCTCCAAGTTATTCTGGCTGCACCAAGTTGTCAGCTTCCCACCTGTAGTCAGATTCAGCCCCGCCAGAGAGGAGCCCAATGAGAGTGGTAGCTTTTCTGAGCTTGCCAATAGCCACTGCAGCACGCACAAGAAGTTCAGGTGTCGGACTGGACACACAAGTCAGAATTGAGGTAGGCTAAGAAAACATTACAAAACTAAAGAAAGTTTCAAGATGATAGGTCTACCGATCATCTTATTTTGACTAAAACATAAAAACAATATTACATCAAGCTCAAAAAATGTGCGCTCAAATGAATGCGAAGAAAATGTGTGCGCTGGCACAGTCAGGTGGCTGAGCGGTTAGGGAATCGGGCTAGTAATTGGAAGGTTGCCGTATCGATTCCTGGCCGTGCTAAATGATGTTGTGTCCTTGGGCAAGGCATTTCCCCCTACTTGCCTTGGGGCTGTACTTACTGTAAGTCGCTCTGGATAAGAACGTCTGCTATATGACTAAATGTAAATGCCCAAGGACACAACGTCATTTGACACAGCCGGGAATCAAACCATTCCAACCAGATACCTTCACACGGCATTAAAGCACTATTAGAAACAGGGGTATAGTTGTGGGGATAAGCAGACTGCTAACAAAACCAGAAAAATTCGCAAATATGTAGGCGTAGAAATGTGGTCCATCCCCTACCACAATGAGTGTTTCCTGGTAGCATTCCCTAGAGCTGTAGAAAGTAAAAACAAAACTGCGAGCCTCAGGTAGGCTACATTTTTTCCACTTTTCTTGGCAGGCAACAAGGACGCAGAAATGGAGACTCGAACCGGCGCAGAGTTGTCTTTGGAAAGAAGTGACCATATTGCATTCATAGAGAGCGGTGTTTTGTACGTTTGGGGCGGATGTCAGGTAAGGCAATATCGATGCATCCGAAATTAATTAGCCATATCAAATCAAATATTACAAAAATCCCAGGGGCGATAACGAAACAAAAGGTTCTAACAATGCGACGTTTGATTAATTATTCCCATTGTCGTCTCTGAGTTTTATTATTTGAAATTGGTAATGACAAAGGTTTTAGCTGAGTGTTCCCTGTGTTTTGACAGTCTAGCTCTGGAACAGAAACTGTGTTACCCGGTGATGAGATTTGGTTTTACGATTTGGACAGCGGAGTATGGTAAGATGCTAAGTCGTTGTCTAAAATTGACTTGAAAAACGAATGACCAAAGTTTTCCTCCCATGTAGCCTACTTAACTTCATAATCTGTACAATTCCCAGAAAGATTATCTACTTTCTCCATTTGGTATTTTGTGTTTAGAGAAATACCTACTCACTTGCAAACACACATATTCTCCAACTTTGAGCCCTCATTCACATACATTTATTGTTAGGGACAAGTGGGAAATGGACGGGGAAGTCCCCCCGGCCTTATCAGGTGCCAGTGGCTCTTATCATAATGGCACCCTGTACATCTTTGGAGGCTGTGACACTAATGGACACACCAACCAGGTGATACATCACAAGCCCTATGTAACTTTTGAAGTAAAACAGATATCAGTATGTAGCTCAAATGTCAATGCATGAACCTAAAAGCAGTCTGACAGGTTTTTCAGGGACATGCAGGCTTGATATGAAAACTATCTGTGACATGCAGCTATTGTGTAACTTGATAGCTCTTAAGGGGGAGGGGGATGTTTAGTTTTAAGTGGGGAACACACACTTAGGGTGACATGTTGATTGTATAATGCTATGGTGTGACCTCAGGAATGCTTTGGAAAGAAACAGGATTGGGACACATTGTCTAGCTTAGTAAATCAGGAAATGTAGAAGCATATATTTTCTACCTGATGACAAGAACAATGTCCACCATGCAGCTGTACAGTGTAGATCTAAAAAAGGAGAGCTGCATTTGGAAGAAAGTGACAGACACCATAGGAACTGCCCCGTCACCCAGAGATAAACACAGCTGCTGGGTGCACAGAAACAGGTAAAACCCACACACGTAAATAAGACCAGATAACATATTGTAGGATTACTTCGGAGAAATGCTGAGATCATGCCTTAAGGCTTTTGTATTGTAGTGTATTAGTTAACTGTGTGTCCTTGTTGCTGTAATACTGTTTGGGTATTTGCAGACTGATTTACTTTGGAGGATATGGATGTAAAACTATGCGAGAGGTCAACAACTCAAAGAGCTTCACAGTGGATGAAATGTCTTTGGTAATGGATAAAAAAGAAATATACATAAAAAATTAACCTTACCAAGTTATCTACAAAGACCTGTTAACCCTGTTTTGGTATCCCACAGGTGACAACAGGGAATCCATTCTTTAGGTTTTGGGGGTGGAACAATGAGGTCAATGTCTTTGACACTCTCACTTCTGCGTGGAGTGAACCAGAAACTCACGTGAGTGTGTGGAATATTTGATGTGTGTGCTTGCTTCAGCAGCGCCCAGTGACTTCAATAGTACTACTTGTGTTCACGTTACATCATGCATTTCTTGTTTGCTAGTATTAATTGTCCTGTTAACCTGTATTTATTACCTGTGGTTGAACAGAAGTTGTTGATACCCTATGTCCTCTTGGTTTCTTTATGTAGGGTGTTGCCCCTGCCCCCCGAGCTTCTCATGCCAGTGCCACCCTTTGGTCTAAAGGTTACGTGTGTGGGGGTCAGGTGAGTAGCCATTCATTGAAATGCAATGTCAGTGTTTGATAATCACACTGTTCACTACCGTTCTTTCGTTCTGCATGTATGGCAATGAATGTACACACCTAAACTGATAATAGGGTATCCAAGTGCAGCACATCAGTTATTTGTCTACTAAAATATAGCTCACATTGCTACAACTGATCATGGTAATTGGCTCATGTCCCTGTTCTTACAGTGTATTCATATTGCTATGACAGGAGACGGTGCACCTGGACCTCCATTGTCTAGATCTGGACACCTGGACGTGGACACAAATGTGAGACCACTTCCTTGTTCTATCTTTGTATCACTTTTGAGCTTTAAAATGTATCATTAACTGTCTCTGTTTATTTTAAACACAATAGTTGTTTTATCTCTAAATGCGCGCGTGTATGTATGTGTGTCATGTCGGATTCCTTCAGTGCACCCTCCTCGTCATGCCTACCCCTGGGGCGTTCCTTACACACCCTGTGCCCTGCGTCTGACCACACACTGTTCTTGTATGGTGGATTGGGTATTACTGGAGAGTCAATGAGTAAGTTTAAATGTACATTTCAAGTCTGACTTCTTAATAAATTGACTTACCTTCTAAGTTTCACTGGACTTTCTAAAGTAGGTCTGTTATGATAATATAAAATAACCCTCATGACATCACATCTAACATATCCCTTCAAGAGCTGCCTAGCTATGTGTAAGTAGGCAAAGTATATTATTTTACAATGATAGTTTTACATGTTTGATTTGTATCTACAACACTGGTTTGAACACCTTGGGTGAATTTCTCTGTTGGTACTAACGATTTTAAGCTTCTTTCTATTTTCGAACATTTCCCCTTAGGTGATGGGTGGGAGTTTGACACACAGAGGAGAGAATGGAGAGAACGTGTTCACCCACACCGTGACAAGCCCAGGTAGGAGACGACCTGTCCAGGTCAAACATTTCTGATTACAAGTCAAGAGTCCTCTGAGAGCACAACGTCTCCTGAGGGCTCCAGCACACCCTACAATGTTGTAATGTGTTGCAACGAAGGCATATGTTTGTTTCTCAGAATGGCTTTGCACGCATTAAAGGTCCCTGTTATGGCAACCAGTCACTTCCTGTCATACAGGCACTGACACATACACATCCAGTCACAAACTTGTACTTGTTATACTTATCCTCCAGATGATTTGTAGCATAACTTGGAACATGAAGCACAAATAATCTGGTGATATGCACTGACACATTTATCACAAAATCTTGCAGGTTGTGGCATTCCGCATGTCTGGGCAAGGACAATGATGTGGTTGTGTTCGGGGGTTGCAAAGACTTTTCCCTAATGATGGACTCGGTATGTAAAGACAAATGATAATGGCTATTTTATTGACAACAAAATCAAGTGTTGAACAAATGTGAACCTGATTGGATGACCAAATCATCATATGATAATTTTTTAAATATTTAATTTAAATATTAAGTTACAGCTACCGTAGCGTAGTTGTTATTCAAACATCTATACTAGGAATAAAAGTATGATATAAATTTAGTCAAGCACAGATATAATCTGAAATATAAACTGTCACTAGAGTTTGAAAAGTAGTTTTCCTTTCGAATGCTGACTTGCAACCTCAGTTCTCAGCTTGTAACAATACTTTAAGATAACACTTTGTGGCGCAAGAGCCTTGTAATTCGAAGCAGCAAACAAGACGTTTAAAATGGTCTATTTTACTAAAGCAGAAATATAAAAACAGCAGGTAAAAAAACAAATACCTTCATAAAAGGAAAGTCCCCAGAATAGTGTTTTGGCTGGAACATAAAGGCATATGCTGAGTATAATAATCCTCATTTTATACCAGTTGTATAAGACATTTCAGAACAGCAAATTTAGTTAAGGTGATTTCAAGGGTCCCTGTTTACTCGTTGTAATATGCGTAGATTTCCCTCATGAATAGCCTAAAACATACTAGTTGAAACTTGAGAGTACAGTGTTTTTATTAGTTATTCATTCAACCTTGTGTCTAAAGATCACTATCCTAAGATCCCCGTTGCAAAACCACTGCAAAGACATTCTTGTGTTCCAGAACCAACCATACCCCCTCCTCAGGTAAGACTGCTTCTACCCAAGTGAAAACTAATGTATTTCTGAATTACACCACTTAACTGCTAGTCCTGCAGATGAATCCTAACATGACTGGACTATTTCAGTGTGTGTATTGATAGCTTACTGTACTCCTTACGTTACAACTGGAATGTGTGGCATTAAATATTAACTTGAATGTAAACATTACATTGGGCATTACGGTCATCAGATGTCCTATGCAAACCTAAAAGGATGGCAGCACATGCAGGCTGAAAGGATCATTCTGCATACATTATATGTGCACACATATATATATATATATAGTATATACAATTGCATTACATTTGTATTGCATACATAATACTGGATTATCCCTGTTTTTATGTGTATGTGTGCTTGTCAAACCATAAATTCACTAATTATATGGTGGTGAAACAAAGTTTAGAGGCTGTTGGAACATGTGGTATTTAAAACTAAACTAATACTGTTTTGATCCTATTCGAACCAGTGACTAGATGACGTGCGTTAAGGAGCTTAAAGAAAGAGATTTTCTCTAAACCTTTTTTTGTACGCCAACATTTTACATATTTGCCGACTACCAACTTTAGGTCTCAGTTTCTTATGTTACTTTAAGATATGACTTAGATATGGTTCCAAGCCATACATATGGTTCCAAGTCATCATTTGAAGCAGCAAACAAGATGACATTCCTCAAATTGGCTAGTGTTATTTTTGAAGAGTAGGTATATTACTAAAGCAGATAATATAGAAACATCATGTACATGTATATATTTCCCATTAAACATTTTGGGGATTGGAAACCAATGTAAAGTTTACCTTGTCAGAAATAGTCCCCATATTATCATCCTCAATGTGACTTCTATGTTTCCAGATTATGTCAGGACTGCTTAGGACAAAATGCAGAGATTGTGCAAGAACAAATAACATGGCTGCCACCAAAACTCCAGACAACCGTGAACAAAAAAGTCACCTTTTCAAGTAACTGTCCCAAGGATAAAACACCGCTGGACTCAATTTTAGTTTGACATCATATAGGTTTACTCAGACAAAGGCTGTTTCCTACAATTATTCACTTTTGTGCCATGTTTTAAATAAATAAAATCCGTTTTAATCCAAATCTAACCATTTTCTTTTTTAACTCAACATTCTGTCAGACAACAAATGGAAGAGCTCTACCACCATAATATTGTTAAAAGCATTTTTAAGTGATACCAATTATTATGTGAATACTATTTTCACATCACATGACAGAAATCTGGATTGTTTGTTGAAAAAAATCTTGAGTTTGTTTAAAGTGTTTGATCTTTGGTATTTTGCAGCATAAACATACTTTAAACAAACATATTTTACTAGTTACATTGATTTATTGCCAAATATAAGTTGCTGCTGCTGTAATAGAAGTTGAATATTTTGGTTTGGCAAAGGAATCTATTCCACACCCAATACATAAAATACTCAGCAGTTTACTTAAGAGATTTTAATATGGCATTGTGGATTGGTCATTTACTGTTCAACATACTGTTTGTACATTATCAATCAAAATGCTACTGTTGTACCGTTCTTTGGTATTGGTCAACCACTTTTCGGGAGATATTTGATTATTAATGGCAAAGCCAACATGTGTACTTGTCCATGCATGTGTTATTATTATGATACATGATTGTGTATTCATCATCATACCAGATTTTAAAACAAGTATAATAAATGCAAATGGAAGCAATATCAGATTGTGGGGAAATGCCTACATATGGCAATCGCCTTTCTGCTGTGCCCACATATAAAGGAAGCAATGCATTTTATAGCTTAAGTGCAAGTGCTGGTATTTGTTGGTAAGCAAAGGCTAAAATAAAAAGCTGTAAGAGTTTCAATAATTTCTAATCATATTGAAGAAAAAAGTGAAATTCTTCATCAGTGTTAACTAAATGTCAAATTTGCTGATATTTTACATGAATAAAATGTGTTATGGTCTGGGTATGCTAAATTAATTAATCAAACTAAATCAAAACTCATATAGAAGGGATTGTAAAATACCAGATTGAAAAAGTACCTTTTAGCATTCATTCTTTTCCTACTGAACAGCACAATCCTGGAACATTACACATCTCTCAACTCTTTCTTCAAATCCATAACAGTGGTTAATGGACAATTATACATGCTGTCATAATTTGGAGTAGTGGTTATGTCATTGTTTTACAATTTGTCTGTGCTTATGTGGTGTGTCTGTACCTATGTACATATGTGATCTTCTGTTTGTTTTCCTTCATTGTTTTTATATAACATCAACTTGCCAGGGAATGCAGATGGAAATGAGCCTGTATGGCTAAATCTGGTACATTTCCATGAGTTGGCATGTTAATTAATGTGAATTGTCCATTCTGAAATCAAATAAACATCAATTAAAACTTGAGAGGCATGTGAATACAACATTGCATCTACTCTGAACCAATCTTCCCTAAAATTTCAATTACATTTAATGCAATGTAAACATTAGATCTAATTACATTTTGGTTGTGATTTTCTCTCTTCTTTTCTTGCCACCCTCCCAATTCTCCTTTTTCTTTACTTCATCTGTTCTGCTAGGTCTATTTTTGTAATGTGAAGCATTTACAGCATAGCAGATAGACACACACTTTGTAGAACTAAACAGATTCCCTACACTTTATGGTAATAACTGTTCTACACAGCACATTTCATGTTTTTAACATTTCACACTACAGAGCAAGGCCCAACACTCAGTTTCAGAGCGGTTGGACGTAATTGGCAGGGAGCATTCCTTGTTGACCTGTGCGTTCAATGCGGCCATACATCCAACCCTCGTCAATCTGCTGCACGTCTACGACCAGGTCACCTTCCTGGAGGGACACCTCATCTGCATCAGTGGCTGTGTAGCTGTAAACTGCCCGGAAGCGCTTCTGAAAGCATACAAACAAAGGAAGAATAATCTCTACAAAGCAACAAACAAAACAAAGTGCAGAGAAAAAAGACCGTTAGGGAACCCACAGCAGGGGTTGAGGAAAGGGTCAGGGAAACAGTAATACATGTAATAGAAAGGGACAACAAAGCATACTGGAGGAATAATGTATTTTATGTTGCCGAGTTGCACCCTACCTCGCCACTAGGTGGCGGTACAGCAGCAGCACGCACTGGCTCAGCCTGATGGCTGTAGCTCAGAGGGTTAGCTGGTGACTGCTGTTCATTTTCTGTAAACATGACAAAGAAACACATAATTCACTGCAAGTTCATTCAGTCTGTGTGTATGTGTGTGTATTTGTGGCATTTACCTTGCGTGGTATTCTCAGGGGGAGGCGCATCACTTCGAATTCTGCTTTTCTCAAAATCCTCATGGTACTTAATCTGTAAACACACATTTTTTAGTTACTTCTTTTCACATCCACTAGGTGTCACTTTATCGCCTTTCCACTCTGTCAGTGATTTGGTTGTGCTCACTACCATTTTTGGAGTTGCAGAGATAGGGATGACATGGGGGAGGACGTAGCAAATGTACCACAACATGAACAACATACCATATTCATAACTGTTTATAACCTCACCCTAACAAGTTATCCTTATCACTCTACAATTTAACTTAACAAATTACATCTGAAGATATAACAATCAAGACTTGTGTTGTCGAACATGGGCTGAATTCAAAACAGAATTTGTACTTTATTGCCTCACTCATTTGCAATGACCGTATAGAACTAGATGTTCTAGCCAGACATTAAAACTGGTCATGGGGGCTATAAAAACAAGGACATACACGTTGTAAGCTTTTTGGAATGCAGCCACAATCCTGGGAGCAAGGGGCTAAGAAAAATGAAAGCAGGATGTCCAGAGAGGATAAGCGACACACAGCCCTAACTTTCTGTCCTTAAAGTACTCAGATAGCAAAATAGAATGGGAGGGGCTGGAGAGAAAAAAATGAATAAACAAAGCAAAGAAAGAAATTAAGTTTATCAAGTTGTATATCACTTGAAAGTCATGGTCAATGTAAGGGGATGGAAAGTGAGTCCAAGAGCAGTAGCACATTACTACACCAAACATGGCATCAAGGGTAAACATCCACAAACAGACCGGAGTCAGTGGAGTGTGTCAGTTAGACTCCCTCAGACACTGCATTTCAGACATTTCTCCAAGTCCAAGGAGGAGCTTCCCTATATGGACAGAATGAATGTCTGCCCCATGTTTGCTGCCCGCTAAACTCCCTCGATCTGCTCTCTAGGGAGAAACACTAGCAGAAAGGAATCTAAAGGGAACAAGCAATAAAAAAAACACCCCCCCAACCCCTTCTACCATAACAGAACTCCCAGAATTTAGCTATTTTCTATTTTACAATACAAAACATCGGACTATTCATGTATCCTTCAGTATCAATGATTGAGGGGAATGGACTATTATACACAACAGAGTATGTTAAAACTATTGAGCTGTAACCTTAGTGTTTAAGGCAAGCCATGCTAACTTCAGGAACCCCTTCTGGAAAGCTATCTGAAAGCTATTTGCACATTTTTATTCTCATGTCCTTAAAACTGAGTCATACATTGCTGAAAATGGACAGTTGAAGGTGGCCAAGATAGGTGACAGAATCTTGGAAAAGCGGGCATGCGTGCATCTGTACTCCTCCAGTGTTGGAGAAACAGACTAAAGCTTGTCATTTGATTTAAGCTTGTCATTCATAACTATCTACAGCAGTAGGGCGTGACAAATATAAAAGGTAAAGGCTGGAAAAATGCACATTACCTGGGAACTACCATAACATCAGTTTCCAGACTGAATCACATTGACACAGTATAATTTGTTTGATCATATTTACTGTTGCCAGACTGTCATTTGGTTTTGCGTTTCTGAATTTGGTAGACATTGGAGTAACAAACTTACGTTGCTAATCTGGTCCTGAGTTTTCTTCACTCTCTGCATCTCAGGAGTGTCAGAGACCACGCTGAAGCCCTTCCCCTTGTTCTTCTCAAACTCCTCTTTGTAAATTGCCTGTCATGAACACACACAAACAAACATCCACTCAGACACACACAAACACACAAAGCTGAGTTAAATCGTTAATGTTGAAACGTAGGGGGCTGGCCATCTTTAGAGGCTGCACTGAGCATACACCCACACATGGCCCAGCAACGCATTAACCAAAAACTTGCGAAGTCGGGTTCATGCAGGAGGACGCGAGACCTAGCGCGATCAGCAATCGTCATCGCGCGTCAGGCACACCCTCCTAATAGGGCGGGGTATATAACTAATGGAAATAATTGCTGTCTGTGGTTCTATATGGGCTGTGGATGTGATTCTGAGAGATTATAGCTCGCAACGCATTGGGAAACGCCTGGACGGGTACATTTTGGAGCTGTGAACTTGAACTAGTTCATTTTACATTTGTGAACTATGAATTGGACTTTCATGTTGACGTGAACTTTCCCACCGCTGCTCTTCTGGGTCTTCCCTTTGGTGCTTTTATGCTTTCATGATGTCAATTGTGTAGGGCTGTTCGTGGTTCATGGGTGTTGATCCATGCACTTGAGCTCTTGGGAGTCGCTTGGGTAAATGCGGCGGCTGTATGGATGAATGTACATATGCGGGATTTGTGTCTGGGGAGAGATTGTATGCTCGGTGTCACTCGTGTGTGCTAACTGCAATGTGCGCTCAGGAGCCCAAGCGTCGTAGGCGGTAGCGTTTGTTTGCTCTTTGGCTTCGGCGTCGTAGCGGGCGCGCATTTCGCATTCTGTCCGTGTCCTGTGCGGGTCAGCTGGACGGGTGCTGGTTGCATTCGTGCTGCACCTGCCGGACGATTTAGTTGGGGGGTCAATGCAATGAAGGGGTATGAGTATGGCTCGTTGGACTCGGGCGGGCAATGGCAAGTCATAGCACTGGTCGAACTGTATCCACTAATTGTACCCCATTGGTCAGAGGTAGCCTACACTCTGCAATGTATGCAATGCAGGTGGCTTTGCGTGGTCTTGCTCTAAGACGTCATGACTGTTGCTCTTACACTTCAGCGTGAGTTATTTTTGTTCATCCAAAAGGTGACAAATGATCAGCAATGCTGGGCAGTCATAAGTATAGCACCTCCATTTGCCAGTTGAAAACAGCAGGCACATACACACATTATATTAAAGGTATCTCTAGGTGGTCTCAGATGCCTGCTAACTGACCACCCTGAGCTGGCTGGATTTCATCAAAGACTGCTTGAACACTTACAAACACATGCATGTGAACACACCTATGTAGACTAAATCACACACTGAATAGTCTTCTTTAAAGTTATGATGCAGCAACCACAACTGTTATTTCTAAGGGAGTGACCAACACAATCATATGTTTATACACACGGTACTCACATACACACACAAAAGTGAGTCATCTACTTGCTATGAGGAATACATTGTTTCAGAGATGGTGCTAGAAGGCAGTGACTTTTATGGTTAAGAACGGTAAGCTGGTTAAAATGTGATGAAGAGGTAGGAGAGGAAAGACAACTGCATACTGTGTACCTGTTTTAGAAATGAGGACCAATACGTCGATCAGTGTTAGATATATTATCTTCCCTGATATTCAATAGAGATAGAGGTGTACAGTATGTATTTTTAACAGACATGTATGGTGGTTTGAAGCTTAAATCCCCTGGAGAGACGATAGACAGATGTAGACGATAGACAGATTTAATACATAGAGATATGTATTAAAGAGTGAGCAATATGGAGCATTATGTACGCATAGGTTGTGGTACTGCCTTAACTTTAAGGTATCAATGTTAATGGTTCTAACCTGCTCCTTTGGTATAAATACATGTAGTGTGTTGGATACTGTCTCTGCAATATACTGCAGTTCTACAGGGGCTAATTTCAGCTCAACATTATTGTAAGTCTTCTTGGTTTATTTTCATAGACACTGGCTTCAGAGCATGCAGGCTTGTGTGTGTGTGTTGCTGAATTGTGTTAAAAGGATGATGTTGTGAATAAAGGATGTGTATAAAGAGACGAACTGTCAATGTCCTTAACAACTGTTTTCATACACATAGCTTCATGACATGATGTATGAAATTGGAGGTTTTCCGCCTGGCCTGGAAGGACAGCCAAATGGAGTACAATCAAGTCCTCATCAGATCAGAATATTTCTCTAAGTTGATTAGTAAGAACAAACACAATACTAAGTTCCTATTTGACAATGTTGCAAAACTCACTAAGAAAAGTACACTCTGTGTTAGTACTGATCTCTCTCCCAATGATTTCTTAGAATTCTTTGACCCAAAAATCTATGCAATAAGGGACAAATTGCAGACCTGTGCTGGAGGAGTGGCCACCGACACTGAATTTTTCTCTATACCCAGGATGCTACATGTCGAGGCTCTCACTCATTTTAACCCTATTTCTATGGAAACATTCATCGAGCTGATAGATTCATCAAAACCCACCAGTTGCCTTCTCGATCCCCTCCCTGCCAAACTTCGTAGGGAACTTCTCCCTATTATTGGACCAGCCATGCTTAGTATTATTAATGAATCTATTGTAACTGGCCAAGTCCCTGACGATTTCAAACAAGCAATTATTAAGCCTCTTCTTAAAAAACCAAACCTCGATTCAGGTTATCTCAGCAACTACAGGCCAATTTCAAATTTGCCATTTCTCTCCAAAAAAAATTAAAAGCTGTGGCACAACAGCTTACTGAGCACCTTTCCTCAAATCAGCATTATGAACCTCTCCAGTCTGGATTTCGTCTTCACCACAGCACTGAAACTGCATTAGCTAAGGTAGTCAATGATCTACTATTAGCCTCTGACGATGGCTCTATCTCTGTTCTGGTTCTCTTAGACCTAAGTGCAGCTTTTGACACGGTCGATCATGAGATTCTTCTGGAACGTATGGAGAACTATGTTAGGATTTCTGGTACTTCACTTCAGTGGTTTAGATCCTATCTATCTGACAGTTCACAATATGTCCATTATGATGGCTGCTCATCCAGGTGCTCCACTGTAAAATACGGAGTACCACAGGGTTCAGTTCTAGGCCCTCTGTTGTTTTCACTCTACATGTTGCCTTTAGGAAACATAATTAGAAGCTCTGGGGTAAACTTTCACTGTTATGCAGATGATACTCAGCTTTATATGTCTTTAAAGCCTGGGGATTTACCATATGCTATGGAAAAATGTGTTTCTGGGTTGAGAGCTTGGATGGCAACAAATGTCCTTCTTCTCAATTTGGATAAAACCGAGGTTCAAATTTTTGGTCCTAAAAATACAGAAATAATTTATCCAATCTGACTTTAGACGGCATCAAAGTCTCTCAAAGCCAACTGGTAAAAAATGTAGGAGTCACAATGGACCCGGACCTTTTGTTTGAGTACCATATTAAGCAAATTACTAGAACTGCATTTTTTTCCATCTACATAACATTGCCAAAGTACGAAAATGTATTTCAAAAGATGATGCTGAAAAACGAATACATGCATTTGTTACATCCCGATTGGACTAATGCAATGTGTTGTTCTCTGGCCTCCCAAATACCTACATAAAAAATGTACAACGGGTACAAAATGCTGCTGGTAGACTATTGACTAGAACCAGAAAGTTTGATCACATAACTCCTATTCTTGTCTTTTTACACTGGCTTCCTATCCAAGCGTATGTGAAGCCCTCTGTGACATGCTTGCATGTAAAAAGGGATATACAAATACATTTAGATTTGATGTAGAATGTAAGATAAAACAGTAAGAGGGTTGAGCTAGGGGGTCATGAGAGTGTAAATCAACTGCCATAAGAGTCTGTGAGCCTTGTGTGGGCCTTGTGTGAAGTCGAGTCATGGTGTTCAGAATCCTAAATCTGAAACATCTTTATTCTCCGTTGGATGTGTGGTTGCATGCTAGGGATGTCAGCATCAACTGTCTGTGGAATCCAATTTTCATGACAGTGGGAAAATGTTTGACATCACTAGAGATTTCCTCTAATAGGGAGATAGAGTGTGAGGGTGAGAAGGATCACATAAGAGGATTAGATACTTACTGTTAGTAAGAAGGAGGATAAAATGTTGTCAGGAGAAGAGGCAATGTGTGTGTGTATATTCATAAACGTGCATCTGTACATGTGTGCAAGCGTTTCTGTGGTCTAACCAGGCTGTTCATCTTGCTCTGCTCTTTGAGGCGAAGGTTCTCCGGGGTGTCAGTCACTATTGTGAAGGAGGTCTTCGGGTAGTGCCTGCAACACAGGATGAGATATAAGATGAATGCCTCCATGGGCATTGATCAAGACTCAACATTATAAATTACTCTGGACACAAATTACTTTAAACTAATTCATGTTAGGAAGCCCCCCACTGGAGAAGATTGTGCCAAGATGATGGTGTCAGGGAAAATACATCCTGGATTAGAAGGTAATCCTTACATACATCCTGACATGCCGGCATGCACATACATTTCCAGATAAAATACAATTAAGACACTGGGTCTTCAGAGGCTCGGATGAAGAAACTGTAGAAATACTTGAGTTTTCCTTTGTACGTCCAAACTGAGCAAATATAATGCTTCGTTCGTTTGCAAGCCATGATGTCTCTCGAGTATAAAAACACTCGCACGGCCGTAGCTCAGTTTCTTATGGGCGGGCCAGATTCTCTGGGCAGGCAAAGCAGAGAGAGGGGAGGTAACCTTCCCTATTGTGATGTCACAATTAAGGATGTAGAATGTAGAAAATGATTTGTGTACTAGTTTTGTGTCTCCGTTGAAGAAAACGATTTGTGTACTTGTAAAAAACTGTGTTGTGTCTCCGTAGAAGAAGGCGGGAACACTGCTCCCAAAACCATCTAAGCCAATCAAATATAGCCATTTCTGTGTCTAATATCATTGGACATTTCCGTCTGTCTATCACACAAAGAACGTCAGCGAATAAGAACAAAATGAAGAATTGCTGATGATTTGCTGATGATTTCAATGGCGAGTCATTTGGTAAGTAGTTCAAAATATCCATGGGCATGTATCTTTAATGCAACATTTAAAGATTATTCGGTTAGCACACTCTTAACAGTATACATAATGGATAACAGTCATAGTAAGTTGAAGTTTTTTAATGGTCCCAATGGTCTCTCTACCTTCAAGAAAAGGCTAAAGATGCACTTGTTCCAGGAGTACAACAGTACTTAAAAAAGATTTGTTGGATCAGATGGTTTATTTCCTCCAGGAACACTATGACACTTATTGAGGGACTCGTTGCACTTATTGGTTAGTTGTAACTGATTTAACTGCTTGTACTCACTGTGAATTATATGATTGTTGCTTGCTTTCCTCCAGGTACACTTTAGAGGATCATGTTATTTTTTGGGACAGACTTTTTTGTCTCAAAATACATTTTCTTCAATTAAAGGTTGAATTGTTGTATTTTTTCCAAAAATTACAAAAAGGTGAATGTTTACTTATCTTTAGTAAGGGGTGCCAATAATTCCGGAGGTGACATATATAAGTGTGTGTATATATATGTATATTGTCTGTTGTGTGCTTTAGCACACACATTCACTGAGCCTACTAAAACTAACATCAGATCTGTATTTGCCCCACAATCGACAGACATTTGAAAGTTCCCTGCGGACATCCCTGTGTGATGGAAATATTCTTAAATTGTCTGTGTGTGTGGTCAGGGGACTCAATGGGTCACCTTGACTGTACTTTTTACTGTTTTTGTATTTTCTGTGTGTCTCTCCCATTATATTTTTTCATCGTTCTTCAGCAAGTTTTCAAAAATATTGTCTAATAGTTATCTTTCCCCTTTTCACAACCTTTTACAGGAGTTTTTGCTGTATGTCCTTTCAGGTACAAAACAAAAGACAACCCATTTTAAAAAACAGTACAGATTTGTCATTCAGGGTCATTGACAACATTAGTGGTTGGTTTATTTGTGATGTCCGTAAGAATACTGATAAATGATGCCACTTACATACTGCAATATGGTTTCTTGTCAAAGCCTTGGTAATTCTTCATGTTTAGGGTCATCTTGCACACCTCACAGTTGAAGCATCCTTTATGCCAATACTGTGAAGCACAACAACAACAAAATGTTTGGCACATGAAACTTTGCTGAATTGCCAAAAATGGAATTATTTTCTCTAAACATGACACAAATGCAGCTCTTTTTGTGCAATTATTTTACCCTAAGTACACTCACTCACACACACGAACACATGTTTAACCAAAGACAAGTGGTCATTGTTAAGATTTTTATTTTATTTAAGAGACATTCTTAAATACTTGCACAGGAGAGTATGGTGCTTGTAGGTCTACATGTTGGCACAAGTTTTCCAGAAAAGATCACTTTATATTCTCACTATTAATCTCACCAATCTGCCTATGATGGTATTACAATTAGTTTCAATCAACGACTAAACTAATCTACACAACCTAATACAAATATCCTGCCTCCAGGGTTACTGCATAAATCTGATGGACCCTTTGGAAATAAATTGTCAATAGTGTGTCAACCACACCCAATTTGCATTATGGTAACCTAAGTAAAATATATAGCGTGGTGAATATACAGCCAATATATGAAAACGTTTTCCTGTATAACTGTGAAACATGTAGAAGTAGGCTGTTAGTGAGATACATTTACTGTGAGGTGGCAAATTATTGTATCTAACTGCCACATAGTTTTCGATTTCATGTAATAATCAGGGAGTATTAGGTTACAACGTTTTTTTCTAACACGGAACTAAGAATTAATAGCCTTTTTAGCTATGATCACTTCAACATCCATAAACTGTAGTAGCCTAGGCTATATCCATACCTTATCCAAGCAATTCAGTTTTTCCGTGGGGTAAACGGCTTTATTGCATCTTCCACATAACGGATTCATGTTGGAATGGTTTTCTTCTACAAATGTATTCACACAAGTGGTTTGCCGATATAGCCTAGTAGTCTAGCCTATGCCCAAAGCTCCGCCAGGTAATTGGTCAAATTCGAAATTGCAGCCCAGAGCGCACGGTTCTCTGCACGTTCATGGTTTAAATATAGCCTACGCAGTGTGGAGGGGAGGAGAGATTTTCAAGATGCTTCTGCTTGAACGATGAAAGAAAATCGAGGAACACTAGGCTATATTAACCTTATATGGAGTAGGCGACTCAAAATATGTGTTAAGTTTAACACAAAACAGCACTTCTAATATTGATATGAACAGCACAGAACAAGAGCTTTTGCTGAGGAAAAAGTATTTGCTAGTCTGATAGTCAGATTAAATTCACGTTTTACTGATTTTTCCGAAGTCTTTCTGACGTTTTAACGCCCCCTGTCGATGGTGAGAGTATCTAGAACGTTTACAAAATTATCCTTTAGCAACAGTCACTGCAACGTAGCCTACACATTAAATTCAAGACGTCGAAGCGAGTAAACATTCGTCAAAAAAACATGTGATGTGTTGATTGTGTACATCTACAGATTTATAAAGTGCTCTATGATGAATTTCCATGACTGGGGGTATAGCTCAGTGGTAGAGCATTTGACTGCAGATCAAGAGGTCCCCGGTTCAAATCCGGGTGCCCCCTCATTTTTTCAATGGCCATAAAGTTCGTATGATTATAGGCTGGCTATTGTGTAACACGTGTCACTAAACGTTCTGTGGTCTTGTTTGTTTGTAGTTTAATTAGCAGGGACAAAGCAGTGCACATTATTACAAGCATGGTCCTGCTTTTATACAACAGTTAAATCAATAGGGAAATTCTTATCAGAAATAATTAACAATTCAGTGTTTTTACATTCATTTGATTTAACTCTTACCTATTCCAGGGGGGTATTCCAGGTAGCGGGTTTAACAAACTCTGAGATTAACCCTGAACTCTGAGTTGAGTTACTCTAACATGGGAAACTCTGAGAATTTGGTTCCAGATAGGCTGATATGAATTAGTTAACTCAACTCGGAGTACGTCAACTCAGAGTTAAGCGCGGGCATGAGAACTATTGAAAGCCAACATCAATGGAGCTCCGATACTAGGATCCACCATGGCACCCGGCGACAAAAAACGTTGTCCTACTTCACCAAACTTCAGATTCAAGTTTTATTTTGTGTTTATGGTCGAGTACATTTTCCGGAAAAAAGCAACACGGCTGTAGCAGCGTATGCAAGTGGCGTGGGAGACAATTGCTGCCGATCATACATTTGAATATAATAGCCAGTCCATACATTGAACATTTAACCCAACTGTCCGTTAATGTTACAGGAGAAAAAGTGGTGGCCTTAATAAAATAGCAGGTTCAATGTTTTATTAAATATAAAAACATACTACGCAGGTAATGCATAGTTTGCTTAGGCTATACGCGTGTGATTGTAGCCTCGACGTCACCTTGGTTTTAATCATATTCGACATGATACTAATTCAATATCAATTGGTGCCTATTTCAAGCAGTTTCCCCCAACAGAATGCTTTTCATCAAAAGATGATGATGACGAAAAGACATTGACTGCTGCCGTAGAAATGGATGCAGAGAATTATGTGGTAGCTGGTAGTTCTCTCCCCATGTAGCTTAGCCTACTATTATTTACATCGTATAAAAACGATTTGCACATTCTAATCCTGTTGAACAGAGCATGGATGCTACAGTGAGATGTTCATTTAATGGCAGGTGTATTTTGCATGTGGAACTGTGAAATGTAGCTAATGTAATCTCATGTATTCCTATATAGTTACAAATAAATGAGTTGTACAAACTGTACCTCATGAAGAAAGTGCCAAAAACTGACCAAGAGATGGTGTAGGCCTAGGCCTACTTAGGGTAGACGAATAAAGACTAATCTCGAAAACGATTTACTGGAACTCCAGTTACGGGAGAATGCATGGTCAAAAGTGATGTTAATTGTAGGAACAATAACCTATAGGCTATGAATATTAATTATTGAATTTGCTGAATTTCTATTTTGACCAAGAGATGGTGTAGGACTTAGGGCAAAAGAATAGCGGCTGACCTTGTAAGGCTATCAACCTGCCCCCACCTCTCATATGGTAAACTATGGAGTTACTGGATGGAGTCTCAACTTGATGGCTCTCACATCTCATTGTGTAACTTACTGTAGCATAGTCATGTTGATAAGAAAGGGTCAAGATTGTGGTGTGATTGTAGTTGTTCTTGGGTATTAAAAGGAATTGTGAAGCATTTTTCTGTGGATGATTGATCTCCTGAGACCTTCTCCTCAGCTCTGGCTTTGTATCTCTGGTTTACAATAGGCCTAGTCATGGTAGAGTAGGCCTAGTTAACTTTCATTGATTTCATTCATTTGCTATATGATTACATGATTATATTATTTCACTTTAATTTGACCATTCTTGCTTTGATTTAACCCAAAGAGTCAAATAACTGCAATTGGTAGGCTATTGGCATTATTTGGTTAATGTTAATAGGCCTACTGTTCAGTTTCCCATCTTCCTTCAAACCAAGGATCGTTAGATTTCTATTTGTAGGCAATGAAGAAGACCAAATCCTACAATTTCAATGATTTTTCTTTATTTCAGTGCCAAAAAGCTTTTGGTCAATTCTGTGTGCACGTCCACGGCGTATAACACTAGCGATGAAGACCCAAGGGCTGAGAATGTTGCTCAAATAAATTACAGATCGTGACGGGAAACGGTAACGTTAACTTAGGCATTCATCAGGGAATTAAAGCCCATCAAATCGCAGTCTTAAAATCGTCTCCTGGCGTATAACTAAGCGAATTTAATTTTGTTCGAGATCGCTCGGCTGAACCAGGAAACGATATCCCATGTCTTCCAACGCTATCAAACTCAGAAAGTGGGAGGGGATAGGTAAAACTCAGAGTTTGGCATGGAACTAACCTGCTAGCGACCAGGTTAGTTTCACAGCGTAAGTTACCATGGCAACTTACCAAAAGGTTTCGTTACCTCTCTTTCTGGAACGGAAACCTCAGAGTTTGCCTGTTTTCAGGGTTAAACAACTCAGAGTTTTCACAAAACCGGCTACCTGGAATACCCCCCAGTAGTCTATCTATCTCGGTATTTACCAGTAACTATTAGGCAGGCAACTAGCACAAATGTTATTGTTTCTTTTTTATTTATTACATTAGTCACTATTTAGATGCAGTAGGCTTGCCGTAAACCCTGACACTCAAAAATGTATTTGCATCAAAAATGGACAGACTGTTTACATAGTATTGTTGTTGTTATTATACAAGCTCTTCTCCTGTCTGGCCCCCCAGTGGTGGAATCAACTCCCCACCTCCATCAGAGACACTGACTGTCACCCCACCTTCAAGAAAAGGCTCAAGACACACTTGTTCTGGGAATACAACGGTCCTCCAGGATCACAATGACTCTTACTTAGAGACTTGCTGCTCTTGTTGGTTAGTTATGTTACTCGCTGTGAAATATTTTTACTGTTGCTTGCCAGTATAATTCTACAGAATATGAGTCTGATAACGCTCCGTTGGGCTGTGAGTATGGGGCGTGTTTCAACCGAACCCAGAAAAAAAACAGTCTCCACTGCCCCTGCATGCTGCCCTTGCCTCTGACTCACTCTCAATCTCAACCACCTATATCAGGAGACATGGAGATGCATTGAGCACTTTTTCTCATTGATAATGGCCTTAAAACAGTCCAGTAATTGGCATTACACATCAATGCATAACACATGTCATGTCTCATGTTATTGGACCAACTCTCATTAGAGGTTGTTGGTCACCTTAATGAAACCCAAAGTTTTAGTTTGTTTGTGTCTGATTTTTAGAAATTAAACTTTGGTCGGGCCATGTAGCAAGGACTAGCCTGCTCTTTGCAGAAAAAAACTACCTGTCACCTTTCAGCACTCACCTCAGCAACAGAGCTGAGCCACTGCCCCTGCATGCTGCCCCTGCCTCTGACTCACTCTCAATCTCAACCACTTATATCAGGAGATATGGAGATGCCTTGAGCATTCTTTCATATTGATAATTGAAATAAGCTTATGATTGTATGAAGATATTATATGAAGATTTCTGAAATGTAAATCATGTTATCAGCATATCAAATTCACAATTGGTATAGATTTAGTAGCCTAATAATTATGTAGGCTAGAGCATGACTGGACAGTTCAGAAATTGTCAAATGTGTGTTCAAACCTGGAGTCTTTTCCACAGATCACATCCTTAGGATGTCAGCTTTCAGAAAATACATGGTTTAAGTGTTTACCTACATGGCACAGATTAAGAAATCAACAGATGCTGTTCCACTTAAAGTATAAATAAAGTATGGTAGGCCTATTGCCTAGTGCTAGCTAGTTGTTGGTAAATAGCTTGCTTATCTAGCTATAATCATAATGTTTGCAGAAGGATCTTCTGTGGCGACATTAGGCAACATGAATACACAAGGGCGTCGGTCCTCTATAGAGCGTATTCACGTGACGTCACCATCGCAATCGCATCGCAATCGCGCCATCTTGGGGTCCACTTGAAATGTCTGAAGAAGTTGACCTAGAGTGTCTGTTGTCAGAGGCCTGCAACCTCATGCCCTTCTGCGGTACAGAAGAAAGATTTCAGCGATTGGAATCGATCCTTTTTTAATTAAAGATGAGGAGTTAGATGCAGATTGCCTGCCGCCAGTGGAGGCGTCACACGACTGTCAAGCTGGCTCACATTCACGTTTTACTTGTCAATGCACAAAAGTCACTTGACCCCAATACCTTTAAATAGCCTGACCAAGTGATCGGACAAAACTAGCCTGGCTAACAGAGGTCGCTTTCTCAGGAAAATGAGGAATGAAACAGGCTAGGTTAAAGAAATCCAATATGCTGGCTATATTCAGCAGGCTTGTATCTACGTTAGGCAGTCCTCTCTGACGTTTCTGGAGTGAAATACACATTGTGCACACTGCCAGTGAGCGACGAGTCTAAACAGTCTAATGGGGACGCAGTCTCACTCAAATTGCCAAAACACATCACAAAAATAATCAGACCAGCTGGCTAAAAGCAGAATTCCCATATCTCTTGAAAGCTGCCCTGCTTGACTTTTTATATGTCGAATTGACTGTAAAACACAGCCCACAGCACAGCAGATAGACGGCATCAGAGCCCGTCTACGTAAAGCCTGCTGACTCCCTATTAAGCCCCGTTGTACCAAATTTGGTTGCAGTTCCAGCCGAGTTCAACTGGGGGTGATCGCGAGCGAGTGCAAAATGAATGGAAGTCTATGGAGCTAAGATCTTCTCTGACAGCATCTTGCAATTCGGTCCTAAAGATGGCGCCGCAACCACTTCACATGAAATCTATTATATTCCAAACGATTAAAACCATTATATCCCACCCCCTCCTTTCAAATCCACTCCCACAAAACACACGAACGCGCTGCCTGACAACAGAACTGCCGGTAGACTAGTGTAGATAGTCCACCAGAGAGATCGAGAGCATTTGAGAGAGCAGCATTGTTTTGTTCACAAATTACCCCATGTTGCATTCACACGTAAGAACACACACAACAATAAGCGAAGCCTACTTGAAACATGGCACTCGGGCAGCTTGCGTCATATCATCGCCATATAGGCTACTTAGGCTACCTCGTAGTGTTCTGCACTGCTGCCACCCCCCACCATCTCCTTCTCC
The DNA here is from genome assembly GCA_903064625.1 of Mallotus villosus. Classification (NCBI taxonomy): domain Eukaryota; kingdom Metazoa; phylum Chordata; class Actinopteri; order Osmeriformes; family Salangidae; genus Mallotus; species Mallotus villosus. The sequence continues at coordinate 404,613 of CAEFZP010001430.1, read as the reverse complement.
CCCATGTCTGTCTGTGCTCGCCGTCGGGGGATTTCACTCGTTGCTCCCTGTCTCATTGTCAAGGCAAAAAAGTCAAACCTATTTTCATGTAGGCCTATCAATAAATTGTGAAATCAATCACCCTAGTGTCTTGACTGAACTATCATAATGAACATAAATATGGCTAACGTTAGTATACTCACTACTCGCAGAGTTTCAAGTTTATTGAATGCTAATTGTGTTTTCTTTTGAATTGTGTTTCATATAGACACGTCAAAGTGGGAATTGTTGCGAAGGACCATTGCTAAGTAAGAAGACTTATATGCCGAATTCCCAGACCTAATACTGAAGCAAAATGAAAATTGTGCGGAAGTAGGCCTACATAGGAGGGCAGAGCCAGGCTAGAGGAAGCTGTGATAGAACAAACATGTCTACTCAGTGTCGATACAGTATTCTGCCAGCCGGACCTCCTAACCCGGGGCCTGCGAAATTAACGCTGTTAATTAGCAATAAAAAACATTATCCGAGTTAATAAAGTCACAAATTTGCAAGAAAAAAACTTGTAGCCTACATTTGCGAGAAAGGAACCTCATCGCTTCACTTTGCATCGTCAACCTCATTACAGCAAACGCTGCCGTTTGCCATGTATAAAGCCTGCAGTAGGCCTAGCCTAATGGACGACCTGATCAAATTATACTTTTCAATAGGTTTGTGGTTCAACAGGACACAAGACGCTCTTTTCTAAGCTGATCCACACCTTGAGGATCAACTCATTTGAGGATCTGATCGTATTGTGTACTGTTGAACCACAAATTGAATTTGAATTTGCCCGTAGATGTAACCAGCGATATCCTTTCATCTGTCCATTGCATTGTAGTTCCTGATGTCACCAAAGAGCGCTTGGGTTTAATTCGTTTTCAACAAACAACATACTATGTTGCTCTGATTGGTTGTAATTCTATCGAATTGAGCGAAAAAAAAACACGGTCGTTGAAACACGCCCCATATTCACAGCCCAACGGAGCGGTATCAGACTCATATTCTGACTAGGATTATGAGTATAACAACGTCAGGCTATGTGTACCCTTTACCTACGGGGGAATGTGTATCTCTCTGCCACCATGTCAAGACGGTGTCTCATTGGGTTACCGGCAGAGACCCGGGGCGAGCAGAACCATATCGCCAAGACCAATATGTGTATTCTCAATACATTTTACTTTAATTACTACTGAGTCTTCCTGCTTGAACCAAAGTATATACTAATAACTCAACTTATTTTGCTCCAAAATGTTCCAAACTCTCTTCCCTCTGATGAACCTTTGAGTATTTTTTTATGTTCTCTTAAAATTGCTTTTCTGTGATTACTCTGTGATTTTATTTTAGTTATAGCATGTTTTGCCTTCCTTTATGTTCATTGTATTTTGATTTATTATGTTGTAAAACTCTTTGAGATGCAACTTGTGAAGGCACTATAGAAAATACAATTGTATTAATATTATTAACTATTGGAATAGTTAACAAAAAATAGGTACTAGAATCTAATTATTAGTAACTTGTAAAATTAAAATAGATAATAATACTAGGAACTAGTATTTCAAAAATTGTAATGCCCCACTAGTACATTTTGTGTATTAAATGTTAAAACGACTTTCCATAAAAGCCTTTAGGGTTAGAAGACTTAAGTCAAGCTATGCCTTCGAAAACAGAGCAAATTCACTGCAATGCAGTATTTATATAATACATTCTAATTCAAAATTAGACATCAATATTCTACAAATATGGAGAAGATCAGGGTCTGCTGATACAACAAACAAATGCATTTTGTTACGGTAGTAGCCCTTGCCTGCTTAAAATAACCAACATTTGTTCATTTACAACAATTTCCAATTCAACCAAAGACACAATATATATAATAGCTATTGATATCTAGAACTATGGATCTATCTGGGGATTTTGCTGGACAAATCCAGCAAAATCATGACAACTCAGATCAAGACACACCATCCTAGGCATTTGAATTGAAATGATTGAGGAATTTCTATCAAAACTAACCACAAGTTTTATTAGAATTTTGTTTTCAAATAGCAATGATGTAAAATAATTGTCTTCATTTTATTTTTTATGATGAAGTGGTCCATGGTAATTATTATACTCATAATCACTAAAACATATATAGTGAAATCCAGGTGGCTATAGTATTGAACACACAACTCAATCATTGTTCACAGAGACATTTTAGAAAACAAACATCTTTCTAAATAAAATGATAAAAGGAATAGCTGGGCATTATAAAGTTGAACTGTACAGTTTTGCACTAATGAAGGCTACTGTGTCTCTCACTCTCCTATCTTCTTGTGCCATGTTTTCTCTGGAAATACTTGTTCTCCTCCATATAGGCTCAAGGCATTTTCTGCATCTCTTTTCTCATAGATGACTATTCCTCCATCCATTTCTTCAGATAATACATAGACTCCTGCAAATGGCCTGGCAAGACATAAAGAAAGCTGACACAGTACTGTTTTTTACAAGCAGTCACATTGTCCATCCAAGTCAGGAAATAGAAATATTTTGTGTCAATCATTTGCTTCTTGTATTTGCCCACTCATGTTCCTTTTTGAATCCCCCTGAATAGTGCCCACTCCTTTGTCTGATAGTGCCCTGGAGGTCCAGCCCCCTTAGCAGCACTGTTCAGCCTCAATAAACCCCTCCTTCTCATGGCCTCCAAGCTCGACCTCGGCGTAATTGGAATGGCAGCCCTGGTTGCGGAACTTCATCGATGGCCAGTAGTTGTTGGTGCGCCGCTATGGGCACAGCAAGACAAATATGTTGACTTTGTAAGATCACATATTTATTTGTGTACATTTGGTTTACAGTGGGGGACAAGAATGCAATTTTAAACATTTTAGAGGGTAGAGGGTAACATAAAAGTGTTGTCTTGGAGCAAGAAGACAAGTATTTATAGTTCTGTAACTTTTTTTAGAAATTACCCAGTAATTGTGGTGGGCTAAATTACTAATAATAATACTTTTTTGATACATTATGTAAATCACCAGAGGTGTTTCTTTTGTCTCTCACCTGCATGAGGTAGAATGGAGGGGCAACAGTAGGATGTGTGTTTATGTAATAAACAGCAAGAAGGGTCAGGGCCACCAACAGAATGAGAGCAGCTACCACACCTGCAATTATTGCAGTGTTCTCTGTCGCCCCCGTCTGGCTGGGAGGACCAGTCTGCAAATCTGAGTAACAGGGAAGCATAAGTTTTATAATATGAATCTTCAACTGACCTCTGCATTAGTGGGAAGTAAACAAATGTCTTGTCTAATGGAATGCAGTTTTTCAGTAAAATCAGTATGCAATATGTAGCAGTAAGCAAGCATGAGTAACAATTCCAGACACAACAACATAGGACAACACAATGAGCATACCCACAGGAACAGCAGGATTTTTTATTATTTACTTTAGGTTCTCTATTTTATTCACTGGGATGACAGCAATCCTGATTAAATATGGGTATTCAAAATATGGTTGTGTCCTTCATCAATAATTAGGCTTCTGACATAGCCATATAGACATATAGCTTAACTAAGAGATAGATCAGTTAAGTCCCAAAGAAAGTCACAGTCACAATCTTTCATCCTCACGAGGGCTAGCAATTGCAAGCCCTATAGCTCACCAACCATCCAACTCACCACCGCCATTGTAGTGAATGAGAAGTTTAGTGTCATCTGTGGACAAAATAGAGCATATTTGTATGGAACAATGACACATGGAGGGTGACAGACAGACAGTTACCAGTGTCCTGGCAGCATGAGCATGCAAAGGAAAGCCCTTAAAACAAAAGGAAAGCACTGAAAAATGTTTGTTGGACTGTGCACTCAATATATATATTTTCATTTGCTTTAATCAATGGTACATTTGTGGTATTGTCCATGCTCTTTGGAAATGTATGGGTGCGGCATTGTCTGAATGTTCCATTTTCAAAAAAAGGTAAACATTGTATCACTTCTTATCATGATCATTGTTTCATTTAATTCATCTACATTAATTGAATACCACCATGTGTTTTGCCGTCTTTGCATGTAAGGTCTATAGAAGAAAGTTGGAGTTTGAATGCAGATTTTATTTCAGGGATGCCTTGAAAAGATTAATGCTGTAGTACAGGGACAGAGAGCCATGTTCCATTTTTGTTATTGAAGCTGGAGTTGCAGTCAACAGTGTGCCCTGATGTGCTATGTAGCACCCTTTAGCACCATTGTTGTGGTATCCTGGCAAAGGTAGTTGCTTCAGCTAATGCCCTACTAACCTGCAGTGACTGGGCTTTCTGGGAGCACTGATGGGGATAGCGTGGGCTCAGAAGCTGAGTCATTGAAGGGCCCCACAGAGCCCTCAGTGGCCCCTTGGCTATAATCCTCGCATGTAGCTTGTTTTGCCTGAAAATCCCATCATTGGTAATGTTGATAACCACATGAATGAATAAATGTAATGTGTTAATGTAATGCACTGTTAAGTATTTGCCTCTTACTCTCATTGCAACAGGAGATCTTGTTTTTTCCCTACCTCTTCAGGACAGTTGTAGTCAAGCCACTCCTGTCTGTGACGGTCAATTCCATCAGAGCACCTGAAACCATAGGTGTAAGAGCGAGAGAGGGGACATTTGTGGACAATGTTTGAGACATTCAATACAGTTGGTTGTCCACATGTCATGCACATTCATGTCTGCACACAAACAAAACACACACCCCACGCACATAAATATATTTCCTTACCTTTGAAGGGTGTTGCACCAGCCACAGCCAACTGTCAGGTTGGAAGTCAGGCATAGATCACAGGTGGTGTGTTGAAGACATGCTAGAAAAATCAGAAATAATTGTTTACCATAAGCATTACCATGCCCTTCAACAGTTGTAGAAGGAACTGGATTTGGCTATGTATTGTCAATACAGTCATCTTACTGGACAGTGGTGTAAACTCAAAAGCAGAGCCACTGACAATTTTAGTAATGTCAATTTCGACTCGATGATACTCATAAATAGTTCTCCGTCGTGGATCTGAAAAAGGGAAGTATAAAACTAAATTAAATACATATTACATTCACAAAGTATGACAGACTCAACATGCTTAACCCAGATGTGAAGACTTCTCAAGTATTAGGATCATATCAACCCATTCTATTAAAGATTGTATAATTGACTGCTCATCTCGTGCTGTAAGTACTTTATATGTATCAAGTACCATGATTTCACTGACCTGAGGACTGCGATGACGGTAGGAGGGCCATGAATGCATCGGACAGTCCCACCTTCACTGGGTGTTCAGTGGAGTTAATCTTCTCTAAAGGCAAAGGAACCTTGAAAAAGCAGAGACGGTGGAGAGAGGAGGCCAAATGAAAGTGAACTTGACTTAAAATATATTTATTTGCCTGTCCGTTTTTTTGGAAAACTCTTTTTGGGGGGAAATATTTGGAAAACTCACAACTCGGTAGTTGAACACAATGGTTCCGTTGCTATAGAGAGCAGCCTGAAAGGTGAAAGGTCCATCAGGTTCCAGCCCTTGAAGACACACCTTGTCCCACTGTACCACAAACAAATCACCTAGCAGAGGGCAAGGTTAAAGGAATGTTAAAGGGGTATTACTAATGATCTCCAAAACCAAATAAATAAAACCACTGTATATCTCTGTCCAAAACCAAAGCTAGCCAATGGAATTGGCAGATTAGGCTTTATAGTTGGATACCATGGGTGGGAAAGATAAACTACGGTCTTTCATGTTTTGTCATAGGCGTCAATCTGGGCTGCATAAAAAAACACACACATTTGTTTTACATTGGTGCGTCTGTTGCTGCTCCTGGACACATCATAAGTGATCAAAGGGTGCGAAGGTTCACAGGGGTTCCAATCTTTCAGTGCCATGCACTTGTATGCAGGTGACCCAGCCAATAATAAATCAGACCCTAGCATGAGGGGAAATCCCATAATGCAAGGAGCTAAGCGTAAAGCCCCCAAAATAAACACAAGGAACACAGAAATACCACACGCAATGACATGTAGTCACTATAATTTGGAGAGGAAACTGTGTGAGGGACCCAGTTAATGCTCTATCTATGTCTTCTTAGAGTTTTGGTAAAACTATGCTGCCAAGATATAAAGGCATGCAGAAAGTCTACTTTATCGAAAGTAAATGAATTGTTCCTCCTTTTGATGATGATATGGAATGTTTGCACTATTGTTGTCTTGTTGAGATTAGTGTGAGTTACTCAAGCCCAAAGTAACACAGAAGTAGAGCAAACATTATTATGGATTTTTTTTAAAGTGAGCACTTCCCTCTGCATAGCCTACTGAAATTGTAGCGACATTCAAATGACAGTTGCCACTACAGAAACTACAGACAAATGGCTATTCTGTCTCACCAGTATGGTCTACTCAACAGGCATGCAATTCTAGCAGCTGTTAGCTTGTAAGGCTATGTAAATCATAAATTGCTACATTCTGAATTCTTGATACCCATGAAGTGGAGCACAAAATCCCAAGCCATACAAAACCAAACAAACCAATCCTAACTGAACAAGCTTAATTTATGTTTAGCAATACCAGATAATAAAATACATAAAGGGTGAACAAATTCAAAAACAAAGACATTCACTTGTTTTTGAAAAATACATATTGTAACGATTCACTCACCATTATCCAAATATCTCACTGTTGAGTTTTTGGAAAAACTTGGGTCAAAGTTTGCCATTAGAGGAGCGATGTACTGAGTGGCTGTGAGCATTCGATGAGTGATTTCCCCAGTAAAGATGAACCCTAAGAGGTTAAAAATCAAAAGATAATAAGATACTGCCTTTTATCTTAAAGTGGTGCCTCAGTCTCCTTGTGATATCAACTATCCTGCCACAAATGACCTGACGACAGAGAGGCCTGGGAAAATATATATTACCAAATATTTTATACCAGATTTCCAACCTTCGTTGAAAGTCAAAAACATCAAAAGTAAATTTGGGAGGTTATTGATTTGTGTGTCCTGCATAGTGAGGACGCATTTGAAGGTTGTACCTGGCTGAAAAAGATTGTCAGTTACATCTATTATTTCACAAAAGGTTTTCAACCTATGAAATGACACTTTAGATCTAGAATTAAAAAATTCTTAGATAATAGATAACATCATTAAAGGGGTCATTGACTGAAAAACCGAGTTGACCTTGTCATAGTTGAATAACGACAGTTCGGTGGGTAAAATGGACATACAGTGAACCTCAAGTCCCATTGACACCTCTTTCCTATGCAAATGTGACTATGTAACAGACGTAGCCACACTCCGTCCGACAAGGCGCCGTTAGCCACTCGCTGGGCTCGAAAGCATGACCTCCGACTTGCCAAGCGCGACCACTACCAACTACACCAAAGAAAATCTAGCTTTTTGTTGACACGGGTGGCCCATTACATACCTGAGGAGTGAGTTTCACCAGTTCACACCGGTTACACAAATATCACCATTTGAAACTGCCGCTGTAAAATGGTCGGTTTCCAAAAAGCCACTGAATTGACGTCAGCTCAGTGACTCCACCTTTTTTGACTCCGGTCTGTACCTTTTTCACGGCCCAACATTTACATTCACATTTGACCATATGCTCATCACAACTGCAAGCTGTAAGTATGATTTTGTCGCTAACAGTTATTAGTAATGCTAACGTATCCTTTATCTATGACCAAGATGGCGCCGAAGATGGCTGCCTCGGTGGTTCGGTGCGCTGTGTTTTGTCTTGTTTTGTCTGTTAATTCAGTGTTCTGCCAAGATATCCGGGGTTCTCTAACAAGATAAACATTGCTAAACATTGCTAGGACTACAACTCCTGTGGATTTATTTCCCACTTTTCTGCTTCCAGCGGCAGAATTAGTGGGAATTATAGTCAAGGCCACCCTCGGCTTTGTGCTAGCAGCGAAGCGTCGTAGGAGAGGTAAACGGGCCGGAGCACTGGTGCGACTCCGCAGGCACGGAACACAGCGTTACCGGGGATATTTCTCTCCAACGTGGGGCTAATGTTATTTCATTTTCCTGACTGTGTTTCATTCGAATAAATAACCTGTGTTGACATGTAAATCTACAATTCACGATGCATGTTTGGTTATGTTGGGTCTTTGCTTTGCTAGTTTTAAACCAACCAATCAGCGCGCAGCTCATCTAAATATTCATGAGCATACCATAAAATGGAGAAAACCATTTTTCATTCTAGGGATATTTCACAGGGTTGCATTAGGGCGCATAGAACAGCACCCGGGCCATTTTCAGCCCAACTAATGTTACATACCCTATTCGGAGACCTTAAGGAACACTGTGAAATACCCTATAAAATCAGTCAATGACCCCATTAAAAGCAGGTCCATGTCCAGTAAGGTAAGGTGTGAGTAATTGTTGAACTACGTTTGTTTTGGAGAAGTCCGTTTGAGGTCTTTAGAAACTGAATAGCTTTTTGTCATTGTTGAAATCAGTGTGGTACAGCACAATTGTTTTTCCTTAACATACTTTGTCATTAATATTCTATTGGTAGACATTTTGCTTACCTCCTGTTGCTATAGTGATTTGTCTCAGGAAGTGTCCATAAAAAGGGAAGTCGAAAGATAGAGCCACCCGCTGAAGAGAGAAGTATAGCAGTACAACTTGTACATGTAACAATAAAATACACACTGTTTATGTGTCTGTATGTGTTGGTGTGTGTGTCTCACCGCCGCCTGCCGATGTGTATTGGACAAGATGCCGTGAACTCTGACTTGGCTCTGCTGGAGTGAATTCAGGTCTATCCAGAGGCCCTCTGTCCTTCTCTCCCCAGGTCCAAAACTCTGCCATCTGTAGTATTTCTGGGTGTCCTCCTGAAAGACAGAGAGCGCTATTGAGCTATTTTAAATAAACTGTCATAATACAAGTATTCCCTGGGCAGATACTGAAGAATATCGTGCATGATTAATTATTGTCTTTAAAATGATGTGATGTTTTATGTGTTGAATTAACTAGTTTGGAAGTCTACTCTAGTAAGCACTGGCTATGAAGTCATCACTTTAAGGATCAGTCAAACATGATGAGGGGTGTATAGTAATTCATAGCCATCCTTCTTCCTTTTACATCTGCTACGGGACAAATGTACAGTCTCTACTGTTTGGAATTGCAAGACTGACGGATCTCACAACCTCAACAAAATTATTAATGGGTGCCGTGGTTCAAGGTGACAGAGAGCAATGGTACAGGGGTTTAGGTGTACAATGAGAAAGTGGAGCAGTTAAATGCAGTGTTCTCACTGCCTCTCTGGCTGCTCCATATACAGCCAATGACCCACTTTCTCTCCATCTCCACCCTCCCAACACAAGTCACTGTTTCTGTGGAATCTCCAGGTCTGAGCGTGAAGGAGTTCTCAAAGCATCCCCACTGCAATAAGATATCGATTTAGGTAGGAGCAACAGATGAGTGCTAGGTATAGCTAAAAAATAGGCCTTCAGAAAAACTGGCTATACGTTATGGCTCTAACAAACACATTTTGTGCAAGCACACAGACACACAAAACATGCTTAAACAAACACTAAGTTGGCAGGGCGGGCAATGGTCTGTTTTCAATTTGTCCTGCAGGGCAAAGAAAAGTGCAACACAATTTATTTGGCGGAAACTTTACTTACGTGGTTGAAAGCGACAGATGAGACTAGTTTGCAAAACACACTTGGAACACACACGCACACACAATGTAAAATACAAATTAATGGAAACTTGCCAGAGGTAAAAAATGTATATCGATGTCTACTTTACCCCAAGACATAAAGCTAATGATGATTGTGTGTCACAATTGTACCAGCACTTAGGAGGTGGGTAAGGTTTGTAGACATCGGATGTAATTTTCCTCATACTATGGTCTGGGTGAACACTTTCTGGTTCTGATTGGCTATAGGGGTGTCCATTATTTTATGACAGTATTTTATGATTTCATGAAGTAGTTCCAGTAAAACTGTTGAAAGACTTTAACAAGCTAACATCTAAATACAATGAGTGACTTCAACATTTCTTTCAACCTATTTGGAGAATATAAATGTTATGAATGTACTGTGTCAGTATCACATAAGAAACGAACCATCTCACATTCGCTATTCACCTCTCTAGTCAATCTGCATCAGCCGGGCTGCGACCGACACAATAGTAGGCTACACGGCCGATCATTTTGTTTGTGAAAATCTTTATTTATTTGGTGACAATGACATATGATATGGTTGGACAACTGATCTTATTGTTAAACATATACTGTCAAATGATATTTACTTTTTGGAGAATATGTCAACTTTTGATGCGATCATCACACCCCATTCGCTATTCTGCTCACTCTTTCAGGTTGCTGCTAACAGTAGCCTAGACATAGGCTATGCTGGCCAACAATTTGTTCGTGAACATCTTGATAACGATTTTAGGGACAATATTGCTGGTTAGCTAGCTAGTCTTCTTGTGAAGCATACTGTCAAACTATAGTTACTGTTTGTCCACCGTATGCAATGGCATTGCCTTTGAATCTTGCTAGCATAACGTTGGCTAGCTTTCTGTCTTATAGCAAAGGATACCCGTTGTTGGTGTTATAAGCTGAGCCTGAGTGGACAAGAAATATCAGAATTGGCTTAAGTAATTCTTGTGAAAAACATTAGATTTATTTTGCTTAACAAATGAAAACATACATTAATGTTCGTAAAGCATAATAATTGGCAAGTGACCATGGTATGAGGGGGATAATATCCTTCAATTTTATCATAAAATAATGGACTCTGGGGAGGCAACCGATGGACACATCGTCGGGCATTATAGCTTAGTTATTGAGTTATGACATCACCCAGTGACCAGGCTTGTGGCATTTATACGCACTTAGATGTATGTTCATGAAAAGCTTTAATAAAGAATCTCACCACAACGAACGTCATGTTGTCTGGTAGGGTATCAATTCCTAGACCTCCCACTGATACGTTTCGAACTACACGCTTCTGGGGTGGCTCCTTCTCTCTATGGGTTCTGGAGATCTTCGATGAGTCCCCATCTGTCTGCAGTGATGATCCTTGCAGCAAATCTGAACAATGCATAGGCGTACACTTATAGTTATACACGTAAAACACATCTGTGGCACTGTGTAAATAGAAGGACATCATAATAGAAATTTAAGAGGTCAGGATATGTAGGAAATTCTATTTTACACACTTTGAAGCACTTTGCTTGAGTCTCACTGGAGTAGCAGATGTTTGGATTTCACATTTGGGAATAGAGTTTGACAGGACAATCATGCACAAAAATGCAAATGAACGTATTTAAAATCTGCTCAAGCTGTGACAAAATCTCTAGTTTTGTAGTAGTGGATTTCTGGGAAACCATTTAGTTTGTTATTACTGTAAAAAAAACTCACAGATCCATAAATATGTATATATATAACCATATGTCTCTTTAACAGTGTCTATAACTCTCATGACCAATCTTGATCATAAACACACAAACATAGATTTATGTCTATCAGTTCTTTACTGTCAGCTTATAACTCACAAAGTCTGAAAGAGGAAAAAAACAATGTACACTGCCAGAATAGCCACTATAAAAGGAGACAGCTTACTGCATCTGTCCAGACAATGCAACCTCCATGTGTGTTTGCCTTGTGTCGTGCCTAGTGTCACAACTCAAGTAAACACATCTAAGCCATTGGCAAGGAACTGGACTCAGGAACACAGTGAGCCTCTTTACTGCAGCAAGAGAGACAAAGAATCTCTCTTGAAAAAAACGTTCATATCCTGTGTATTGTGCCTTTGTGCTGTACATTTAAATGATTAATGGGTGAGTAACCTCACCCATTAACTATGTTGCTCCCACTTCATACCCTCAGGAGTGACTGTCAGTGAAAGTCACCTGTTCATGACTTCTTTGAAACTGGATACTTCAGTCAGTGAAATCGCATTGTTGTAATGTAATTGTCGGTCAATTTTAGGTAAAAACTCCAACTCATCAACTTTTGATTCTTAATAAAATCCATAGTACATGTTTGTTCTAATGGATTTAAGTGTGACTCAAGAGCTATTTCGTTTATCATATAGTTTCTGTAAGTTTCTTCCTTGTTGCATAATAAGTCATCTGCTCAACACATTATAGTCTGGTGTTTGTTTTCATCCTTGCTTTAGGGAGGAATGCAAGTGCCTCTGGGAATTTCCTGCATCTTTAACTACAATCAGATTTGGAAAGACACAAGATCAGCTGGAACAAATGTACACATTTTGAAATAAGAGGATTTCCTTTTCACAGTTTTCTTATTTTCAATCCACATAAAACTACAAAACGACATAACTACATTCAAAATACACTGCTGAGGCAGAGGATATACTGTAGGTAAAGGTTGGCAAGATTGTCTGGTAAGGGTAGGCAGGTGGTGTAGGGGTTAGGTAAGGGGTGGTTGGTTGCCATCTAAATAAAAATTGTGGATTGTAATTTTTTAATGCACAGTGCACACTAGCTACAATGGTCAAACGTTCCATTAAAATGTAATTGTTGAAAAGGATAGAGCGAGACAGACATACGAACAGACGAGTTTGATGAGAGCACAGCGGAATTAGATCTATTTCTGCCACCTCACAATAAAAGCCGACTAAATAGGTCAGGTTTTATGCTCATGATCCGAGGGGGGTGTCAGGTTGAGGAGGAGGAATTGGTAAAAGGATGAGGTAGAGCTGGATAGAAAGAGGGGAACAGTGACACAAAAATGTAGCTTTTACAGTGCATTACGGAAACAAAGTCCCTAGTCCCCCTAACACCCCCACCTACAGCCAAATGACAAGTGTCAAAATCAGCAGCAGCTTCCAAGCTGCCCAGGGTCTACAAGTCCTTATCTATAGTTACACATTTTGTAGTAACTAAATCAGCCATTACCTCATCACATCCCCCCACCAGAGGGATGATAGGCTATAGAACAGACCAACATATTAGAAAGGCAACACCAGTACCAGATGTGTCAGCCATGTGAGCTTCCTCTGGAATGCCTGCATTGCGGCAACAACCTTGCAAATCTGGTGGGTGTTGGAAACACATTGCGAGAGACGCCAAAGTAGGGCAGACATTCTAATGTGTATGTATATGTTGCATTATAGAAAATGGTTCCTTGCACATACACTTAAACAAAAAGCAGCACGCAAGGTGATGTCCGTCCTGTCAGATCTTTGGACGAATATAGAGAAAGTTATGGAATTTATATTTGTTGTTGACATTTGTTTTCATGAATACAATATTGAGTGTGCTCAACTAGTGGCAAGACTTTTAAAAGAGCACGCACACACATACATGCACACACAAACACACATTAATAAACAAACACTGAACCAAATAAGTGGCCATGGAGATAACTCTTTGGCAAGTATTTTTACATTTCATACTTACAAGGATGTCTCTCTTACTTTGTGCTTATCTCAGATACTTTCTCTCAACAAAGACATGTTTCCATGTCCATGAAAAGGTGTCAAGGTTCTTGTATCCATAGAAAATAAACAAGAAACATTGACCATAAATTGATCAAATTACTTGATCTTCTAGAGAAAAAATATTGTATATCCAGTACACATACCAGCTAGTATTTATGTGGTGTAATACAGGCCTGTAGGCTTGTATTTAAATAATCTTTTGGAGTGAAGGAAGGCTGACCATTTGGCATCTTGCTACAACAATCACAGCAGTAACCATAGCACACCATCATAAACACAAGCAGCTGGAGTCAGGAACAGGAAGGGGATGTGAAAATATGAATGAATCAGAACATAAAACGGCTAGAATTTTGGGGCCTAATATTGCTTTGAATACCAACAGACCAACAATTTACTTTAGTTTAAATTCTGGAATAAACAAATTTAATGGAACTGAATGGGTTAACTCAGCTGGCCAAAGCTCTGAAAATAATTGCTGCAAAACATGCTTGTTCTGCCAAGTCAATCTTGCTTACTGGCACTCTACAATGCTACAAAGTCACAATGTTTCTCAAAACCTCCTGGACATACAGTAAGAGATGCTTTTCTCTGACTTATCTGGCATAATCTTGCCTACTCATGTCCTTGGATGTGCAACAATAGCCCTAACCATTACATTACATTTACATTTAGCAGACGCTCTTATCCAGAGCAAATTACAGTAAGTACAGGTACATTCCCCCGAGGCAAGTAGGGTGAAGTGCCTTGCCCAAGTACAGAACGTCATTTCACGGCTGGGAATCGAACCAGCAACCTTCTGATTACTAGCCCGATTCCTTAACCGCTTAGCCACCTGACACCCTAACCAATCAAAATTAAATGACTGACATTGACTATTGCAGTAATTCCATCCGATCCATTAGAATGACCTCTTGATATTTCCCCAACAGTAATACAGTGCAGACATTTAACTGCAGACTGCTATTAAACACACACATTCTGTTGATTCTGTTTTCAACTAAATCCCCATCACCACTAGTGACTCCCACTACTCAGTCAGATAGCTACTAAAGGCTCTCCACTGCAGTTGGGCCCTTGATCAGAGTAACAGGGACCACAAGAGAGGACATAGAAACTAGAGCAGCACTGATGGTTGGAGGAGGAGCAGCAGAATAACGGGGGCTGCTAAAAATACAACATCTCCAAGGAGTACAGAAATACACACACACACACACACACATACACTGCCAGATGATCATATACACATGAATTGACAAGCAAGTGCACACATTCACAATTTCAGCCGTGCAATTATGCTCAATACTCACAAACATACTTGCACACAGTACAAATATACATCCATGAGATTAATCTCAGACATACTTCACACAGATGTTCACATTACCCAGGCTTGGCATTACAGCACCCAAACTTTCACAAACACAACACACAGTCACACAACCACACACACTCCTGTCTTCAAAGTGAATGCCAAGAGTTAGAGATGAGGAATTTAGGTCAGAAAATTTCCCCCCTAAAAATCCTACAAATACACGGAAGAAGATGCTTTACAAACTGAAGACGTTTACATACTGGACACACTATAAAGACCATCTGTAATGTGCACTCGTGATCATATGTTTGTGTGTTTCTGTGTGTTTGTGTATGTTTATGCATGTTTGTCAGAAAATGAGAAAGGAAAAAAAGCAAATTAACAATAGCTTTACTATTATAGCCAAATACATTTGCTGACAATGTGTTATTGTGTGTTGGCATACATATTTTACGGACTATGCATAACAGTACAGTAGATTATTTGTGTGTGTTGCGAGTTACCATCAAGAATACAGATGGAGGTCTTACCTTTTTGCTCCTGCGCCCAAACTCTCCCCAACTCTGCCTGAGATAGACAGATCAACAGGACCGCACACAACCCCATGTCCACAAAAGCTGATGACCCCTCCGTTTCTGACTATGCTCTGTCCTTTCCCCTCCCTGTACTCTCACTTTTAACAAGTGGTGCACACACTCTTTCTTTCCTCCACCTTTCACCTCACTCTGTCTCTTTCTGCTTCTTACCCAACTTCAGCAGTCTTCTTGCTTTTCTTGCTCTCCCTTCACTTTCTTCTGTCTTTCTCCCTCAAACTTGTTCTGGGTCAGTTTCAATTATGGGATGTTGTAGTAGTAGTCATTGTGATGAAATACTTGACAAACAGCAAATGAAATGATGACCCTTTTCTTTCCCTTTCCTTGTCTCTTGCTCTCATCTTATTTGTACTTCTCTTCTGTCTTCCTCTCTCTCTCTTTCTCTTCGGAGTGCTCAGTGCTCTGGATTTGAGACCACCCCATATAGGAAATATTTATATATTTTTGAAATCTCCTTCCTTCAAAACAAAAGAGGTTGGACCTGTGAGGAATATGTCGCCTCCATGTGGCCAAGTCGAACCAGAACCAATGAGTGTCAATACTCCCACTGACTCTTCCTGACAAATAAGAAATAAAATAAATTATCCAAAAACAAGTCACTCGGTCAAGCACGTAATCAAATACCAAATCAGAGACACAAATAGAGTCACACAAAACACGCACACATTGACACGTAACTGTGTATTTTGCTAAATGACCCTTTTGATGCTGACGGAATTCTTTTTTGATGTTCACCAATTCTTCTCTACCAACCATGTGTCAAATAAGTCTGTATCTCTTAATAGCCTGATTATCAACTACTGCCTCATGATTTCACTTTGATCACAAATGCAAACATGATCTGATGTCTACAGAGTTGTAATCGTTTATCCAGGAAGATAATTTTCAACTGAGGTTGTTGTAGGTCAAGGAATTGTAGTTTGCAAGTAAAGGGGAAAAGTTTGACCAACGAAAACATTTTTCAACAACATAATAAATAATGTAGTGTACTTGTTTTTAATTTATTTTTACGTACACTTAAACAATGACTCCAGAGACTGTCAGACAGTTTTTTAATTGCTGACTGTTGCAAGCAGCTGCAGAGGACACATCAGAATCGTGTTTAATAAATATCCTTTGCACTTGAAGACACTTTTAAACTCTTTAAAAGCGATCTTTTTTAGTGCATTCATCTGTGCTGCTTTTGAGGAACACTTTTTTGGTTTGCTCTTGGAATATAGTGGACAGGCAATATTATATAATACGTATCGTATTCTTCAATGCAAATTAACTTTTTTGTTAGGACTAATTGTCCCACAAGCTTCAAATACAAAACGTTTACAAACAGCAGTATATTTAGTAAATTAAGCCTTAAATTAACCAATATAAACCTCTAGTTGACTGGCCTAAACTCATTTTTATTACCAAGATCTTTAAATCAACAAAGTTTATTACTATGGTGTTGTCTGAAATGAATTGCCCCATTATTTGATTACTCAGCACATTCTCGTCAAATTACCCCATTAATATTAGGTACCACTATCAAAAAGAGATAACTTATTGGAAACATGTGCTTTTATATTTGGGAAGGTTGGATACAACGTAAACACTGTGGTCTGTGTGTGTGTGTGTGTGTGTGTGTGTGTGTTTATTGGGACAGTCAGATTGATCACCAAATGACCTGAATCTTTCTGGCCGTGCTATGATTGGTGAGTGGAGGCCAGACTGACCCTTGCTCTAAATCCTCTTATTTTCTTTATTTTCTTCCTTCAGTCCTCTGTGCAAACTGGCACCCAATATACAGAGGGCTGTTTCCCATTATAATAGGAATCACACTCCTCTGCCTTGTTCCAATTGGAAACAGGTTATAGAGAACATGATTTAAGCCTGACCAGAAATTCAATCTGAACATCTGAGTGTTTTACTAAAAGAGGATATACTGTAAGAGACAAACTATGCGTATGTAAAAGAAAAAAAAGAAAACTTGTGTAATGAGGTCCTCACAACAGCATGTTTTAGTACCCCAGTTTTCTTTCTTATTAATGTATTAGCAAAGGACAGTTTAGTACTAAACTTCACACAATAAAAATTATTGCATAAGCTTAATATTGCAAAATTATAAACCATATGAATTCACAAGGATATTGTACTTTGAACAGTTTGGGTATTGTTAGATGTCTTTCATAACTTTCAGATCTTTACTATAAAATGTACACAAATATGTTTTTTGGTCATATACAGTACAAGTTGTTTTGAAGGTGTATTCCATTTTTATTCTAGTGTAGGAATTATTGTTAAATGTGTAATATTAGATGTACACATGCTTCATGGGATTTTTACCTTATCTAACAAACATTAGAAATTGTTTTAGGGTATAATATTCCAAAGCATGATATGTCAAAGGAGGTAAAGTATTAACCTAATTCATTTTAAGACTTGGAATTGTTAACGCCCTTGGTCTACACAAAATTTGTTTTGGAACATGATTATTGTGCCAGTGCTATAAAACATCATAATTGCAGATGAATGAGATTAGTACTTGGTACTAAATAACATTGACCAATGAATGATCTCATACATGTCCCCCCGCACTACAACACACATAGACATCCTTAATTATATGGTTGGTAACAAAAACTTACAAAGAGAAAAACACTTGTCTGGGTATGTCTTGTAAAAATGAGAAAAAAAAGAAAAATTTCAAAAACTGGGTGTATAGTTTGGGGCCAATTAGATGTTTATACTTTTTTGTAAAGATAAAAATAACTTGGGCAACCATGCTCCAGCATTAGACATTTATGTTAGTCTCTCCGGTGTTATTATGTAGCCGGTGTGAATCGGTGAAACTCACTCCTCAAGTATGTAGCAGTCCACCCGCGTAATTGAATGGATAGCAGGGGTTGACGTGTCACTGGTATTAGTTTGTAATACAGTGACTCTTGACAAAATCATATGGGCATGCCAATAGTTTTCTGAATTTCTTTTACAAAAATACTTTTATAGGTTTTGGCAATGACAAACTAAAAAAGTTGGTTATATTATAATCAAATGTATTCAATATCGTGATTATGTTTTTTCTCTTAGCTGTGGTCGAGGTGGCAAAGTGATGAGGGAAAAGCTTCTTCGTTCAAACAGATTTATTGATTACAAAAAGAGTTCAGACAGCAGCTGTCTGTGTCAGAGTTTCACTGCTCTCCAATTTAACAAATAACATAAACTAGAAAAGGTGTCATTGAGATACAGAGGAACAGAGAAGCTGTCTTGAGATTCAGAAGCCCCTGCCTTATTAGAGGTTTTAGCTCAGGTTTTACATTGTGATCTAAGCACAAAGTTCACACTCTAGCTGTTTACACTTTCATCAGACCATTGTTTCATGAATGGACAGTCTTCTCTCCTACACATGATGCGAGACTGAGGTCACATACAGTTTATCTCATCCAACCCTCAAAGGTGTACCACGCCACAGAACTCTTGCCAAGCATTAGCATTTATGCAACAGTTGCTTGATACACTCTGGTCAAATAGGAGCATCTTTGCAGCGGTTATTCATTACACTTTAGCCAAATATAAGCATCTAGCATCTTTTTTATCACAAATATTCACCTGTCCATTCCCACAATCAACTAGCCATAGTAATACTTTATTCATACCTTATTCATGAGAAAATAAGCATTACCACAGTTATAGCCATTCAAGTCCTCATGGGACTCTGACCTTATACATCTATTATCAATGCATGCATTCTGTCTGCACACTTCCCCTGGTTTTGGTTGTGTGCTGCTGTGAGACATCCAGAGTTCAGACATCTCTTTTCTTTTGGTAACACATCACAAGTGCAAATACATTACTATTTCAGCAGTAACTTTTGCCCAAGCACGTGCACTTGGCCCTAACTGCAAAGAAGCATAACAAATGATCAATAACAGATTACATTATTGATCAACACCCACTTTACTTTCCAGCAAACGTCTAAAAGTTTGTATGTAAACTAAAAAGTATAAAAATAAGCAATAAAGAATTGGACAGACTAAAAACAATGAGTGAGACTAAACAAAAATGTTTTAAAAAAAGATAACAGTGTCAAGCTGTAATATTCTGTCCAGTAAAGTTTTATCTACCCGACTCTTCAGCAGCACCTTTATAGAGCCAAACCAACTAACAACACTTGGCTATGTTCCCTGCAAAGCACAGCTGTTTAGTAATCTGGGACACATGCACGTTGTTAAACTGAATCCTGCACTCTAAGCCACAAGGAACAATGCACTAGCTTTCATCTTTATGTTGTTAATAGAATGAACCTGTCGTCACGGAACAAGAAACTCCTATTTAGAGGAAGATAAAAAATCGAAATAATAATAACACGAGTGAATATTCCAGAACATACTCTAAAAAACAGAATGCCATGGTGGTTTATTAAGTGGTTGAAAACATTCAGTTCCAACCATTCACTCAAAATTGTGGGATCGGTTATTATACGGTGGTTGCCATTGCCAGAGCTGAATACACATATGCTCAGCAATTTCAAACTCCCACCAGGGGGCCTAGGTCCATTACAATGAATAGATCACCCTGTCTGTTTTGTTTGTTAGGCCTTAAATGTGAAAGCAATATGATGGTAATGATTTTGAAAGCAATCATGTTCGTTAATGGCAACATTCATGCTGATGGATTGTGTACAGAATTCTTGGAGACAAACAATCATCTAGTTAGGCTGAGTTAAAGTAAATAAATGTGGTGATTTCACTGTAAGTTAAGTACAGTTGGCGAGGGGCAATGAGAATTATTATCACTAAACGTGATAGAAGAGGACTGGTAAGAGGGTCGTGGGGGAAGGGGAGGAGCACAAACCCTTATCCATGTGTCGTGTCACTCTGAGGGTACATTTTTAGTTTGTTCTTATGTAATCTTACCTAAATATAACAAGATATTACCATAACCATAATCAATTTAAATATGGCCCTACAAAAAAGTCATTTAAGTTAAATTGTAAAGGAGTGTGTCAGGTTGGTTGTACTACTGTTGGATGGGAGATCCTGTCGTGTGCATACCTGTTGCTAAAATGCAAACAGTCAGTACCAGGCAACAAGAGTCTTTCTTCCTGTCTTTCCAATAAAAGGATCATGGATATATGCGACAGACTTAGTATGTTCAGTATGGTAAACACGCCCGAAATAAGCAATTTAGAAGCACTTGATTGTGTCTACAAACTTCCTCCTGTGCTCAAGAAACACAATCTACAACATTCATTGTCTACTCATAGGATGCAGTCAGGTATGGCTAAATGGCTAAACAAGCCAACTATTTACACATTGTTAATTGCATGACTGTTGCATTGTCTATCAGTGGGCTACCAAATGGGTTCTGAGATACCATCAGTGTGATTACGGTTGTATTTGTCTATGTGTTTTCTGACTGCCTTAAGTGAGATGGATGGACACGTATTTAGATAAACTTGTGCAAAGGCTGTAAATCATAATGTAACAATATGGAAAAAGTCAATGGAAAAATACTTGTCAAATAACAGAAGCAATATGACTATCCAATTAAATAATCATCTATTGCTTGTCCTGCTCTACCTCTCTCTTGCGGTCTCAAACCATCAAAGTACGATGTCTACAGATCACCCACTGAGAGTGTTCTCACCTTTAACATTTTCTCCTCGTTTGGAAACCTCTCAGTTAGACACAGGAACAAGCTGACCTAGGTGGTCAATTAAGCCAGCAAGATCATTGGAGAAAAACAACTTAAACTCCAGAACCTCTCCACTTGGTCCATTCCCAAGAAGGCAACCCAGGTCTGCAATGATCCCACCCAACCCTTTCACTCATCTGGCAGGAGACTCAAGGTCCCACTAGCCCAAAGGAATGGGTCAAAAAAAGTATTTGTGCCCTTCGTGGTGGCCATTCTGAACAAGGATACAAATTTATGACCCCCCCCTCCCCAGCCCATGAACACTGTTGCTGGAAATGTATTTTATCTATCTTATGTATGTTAGGTGACGTTAGCCTTTGCTTTGTTGTCAGAATGTCAAAGGCAAGTGTCCATTTTATGTCAATTTAATGGACAATAATGTTTTCTTATCTTATCTCATCTTATATCTTCATTATCTACAGCTACATTGTCATTATTTGATTTTAACTGTAATTACTTCTTGAATAGGGTGGGATCCCTAAAATGTATGGTTAGTCAGGAGCCAGGAGTCCAGCACAAGTTTGGTCAAGACTGACCACAGAGAAACAATGTTATCAGGCCTTGGTGTACCACTGGGAGTAGATTTGGTGATATTATCCATTTAGTGCTAAATAGCACAGGCATGCTGAGTGTCCTTGTTAAATACCTCCACCTTCTAGACCAGATGTGGCCAGATCAGCTGTTTAGTGTCTAGACCTCTAGAGTTGGGGGAGGGAGAGAGAGAGACAGGAAGAGAGAGAAACAGAGGTAGAGAGAGAATAAAATCAACCAAGTATATATTAAGTTACTAGAAAATGTATGTTTGCTGAATGCAGCTAACAAGCTGTACTTACAAAGTATGACTAGTGTGTTTCTTTGCTGGTTATACATGATGTCTCCACCCTGGACCCAGTTTTGAACCTTTATATTCACACAAACAGAATCAATGTGAGAATATCTGGCATGAATAAGTTTGACAATTTAAACATTTGAAAGAATGATGTATGTTATATACAAACACATATATATATACATATATATATATACATTTTTAAGCAACAACAACAAAAACAGAATAAAATGGCTAGTTGCAGTGGTTGTTTATGAGAAATCCAACCCTCCAAACCCCTTACCCCTTTCCTCCCCCCAACAGTTAATCACTGATGACAATTATGCTTAATGAGATCTTGGGGTCGTCTTGGGAGTACGTTTCTGCAAATTGCTCTCAGAGTGGGGTCTGAGATACAGCCAGCAAGAGTATTTGTCCAGCGTCAGGGGCCAGGGTCAATAGCGTAAGCCAGTGGCTCCCATTCACCGCCCAAACACACAACATGTAGTTTGTCTGCCTTTGTCCCCACCTTGTTTGTCTTGGGGAGATAAGCAGTGGAGGTGCCTATTATGCCCCATTGTGTGGATCTATTGTCCGGCCGTCAAGCCCCCTCCCACTTCTTGCTCCTTTCACCATCTCCATGGCTCCATCATTTTGCCACTATTTTGTAGTGGCAGGGAGTGACCCAAGCAATTTAGTAATCCATTAACTACTAATTGTCTCCTCCCACCCTGGGGCTTGGATAAACATCTTGATGCCCAATGGCCTATTACAGCCCATTGGTGGAAAGAGAAACTAACATCTTCTGCCTCAATAAAAGAAACTCCTCAGACTCAACAGCTACTAAGAGCTCGGAAACGTCTCCTTGCTTACTTACTCACATAGGATACCACACAATTATTTTTTACACAGACATTTCAGCTTTTGTTTCTTTGCATCTTTCTTCCTAGATAATCTTTCTCCCTTTCTTCGTGGCTGCCCTTTGCTGTATAGAGATGTCCAGGACTTTGTTTTTCCTCTGTCTGTTTTTTTGCATGTCGAGGGCTCAGGCTCGTATTTGGGCCTGGATGCTCAACATGCCTCACGGCCCACCTAAGGAAGGATCTATCCCGCTCAGAGACAGTACTCCTTTTGCTAACACGAGAGGATCAACGGTAAGACTCTTTGAGAGATAAATGATGATCATGGATTTCCCTCTATGTTTTTATGTCTATGCTACTTTGTTAAAAGGTCAGATATATTTAGGATGCATTTGGATTGAATTCAGAATTATATATTCAGTTGTGACAAAACCATGCCACACAGTCCTGATTTGGGAATGTTATTTGTGTTCATGGTTTGTTAAAAGGTGTTAACTATGAGGGTAAGATGTTACCCCTTTAACTCCAGAATTCAGTACTGCATTGTTCCCAGACTTTATAGTGTGTTTAAGCAATACATTCCTAACACTTATAATATGTTTAGAAACAAATCTCGGAATTTGCTTTACACAGACTTTAAATATGAGCTGATACTGTGTTTATGGATCTACTTAAGACAGAAGATACAACATTTATTTAAAAAAAGTATTTAAAGTTTAGCTAAATAGGAATATTTTGACTGGAATTGTTATTATTACTGTAATGGCTTGACATACAGTAGCAAAAGTCTGCCAGCGTAATGGCAACTGGATTGCGACTTTCCATGTCATTCAACATGATGCATAACAAATCCTTTCTCCTCTCTCAGGGGGTTTGTGACCATGACAGGGGCTGTGGACGGGGGTTCTCCTGTGACCGTCACTTTGGGAAGTGTGTCCCCCTCAGAGGTGAGGGCCTGTACTGCCGGAGAGATGCCCAGTGCGTCAGAGGACTGAGCTGCATGTTTGGGAAATGTCAACGCAGAATACCAGAGGGTCAAGAGGGTAAGCAGAGAATCTAAAATTGACAACTTTTCATACGATAACCAAAAGTAAATTGTCTGATGCAGTTTATTAGGTCTCCCTTTTCGTAATATCTCTTACATGCTTATTAGCGATATATAATGAACTGAATGATTTTGTTACTCTACATTCATAATCTATTAATCCAGGTGCCAGGTGTAAAGTGGACAGAGACTGTGGGGACACCATGTGTTGTGCTCGTCACCATGGGGAACAAGTGTGTAAGCGTCGGCTAACACGGGGTGAGAGCTGCTTTGTGCCTGATGGTGGTCTGGCTTTCAGCCTTAACCAGATTTGCCCGTGTGATGATGGATTGCTGTGTCGCGGCAATGCAAAACCACAACAGAGAGAGTGAGTAATGTTTGGTTGTTTAGATTGCACCATATATTGCACCATATGCTTAGTGTAACTATACAAATTGGTGGTATAATCTCCATAAACATTTAGTGGCATGTCACTAGGCCAGGCTTTTAGGAGACTGGGCTACAATACATGTACAATATACAGGATTAGCAGGAAAATATTTACATTTAGTAATTTAGCAGACGCTCTTATCCAGAGCAATTTACACTAAGTACAGGGACATTCTCCCTGAGGCAAGTAGGGTGAAGTGCCTTTCCCAAGGACACAACATATTTTTTGCACAGCCAGGAATCGAACCAGGAACCTTCTGATTACTAGCCCAATTCCCTAACTGCTCAGCCACCTGACTCCCTAAATACATAATAAGTAAACGTAATAAAAGACACTTGATTTACATTTAGTAAAAAAAAATGTGGAAACCCATTTCATTAAGTTGACATTAACTACTGTTAACTGTTTCTATGTAGCAATACCTATAATAACAACAATGTAATTACAGAGTAATTATTCATTATGGTTTAACGATTATTACACAAGTTAAACTTGGTATTGGGGACACCCTGCCCCCATATTGTGCTTTCTTCTTCAGTTTTGCAATTACTCATACCACCAACACTTAACAACATTTATTTATTTTACAATTCCTAGGTACCTACGATGGGTTTGCCAAAGGCTAATTTTGATATTTAATAATTATATTTCAGGACACATTTTGACTTTTTGTTTGATTTTCTTTCACAGGAGAGAATTTGTGTATCAACTTGACCCAATAAATTGGATTTGCCAAGCACCCAAGCCTTAAAGCTTCCCTTCAACCACAAGCTATTTATAATGTAAATATGTTCATAGTCATTGTACATAAGATAGATGTATCCACAAATATGCTTGATTTGACATGCTTGTAGTAGGCTTTTTAAACTTTTTGAAATTCTACTTTTTATCATTTGTATATTTGGACAAATGCACTATACACAATGTGTTTCTTAATAATAAATGAAATAGTTTTATTGCTGTCATAAAAATCTTAAACATTTACAACTGAAAAAAAGTTGTTTGAAGAATTGAAGAATGTTTACGACCCACATGATGTCCCCATGTGGGTACATGAGACATGGATATCCTTGTGAAAATTGTCGGGGTTTCTTTAATGTAGAAAACATGAAATGTTCCCCAAAAGAAGGCCAAAACACCTACACATCATGTGAGAGAGACTCTACTGCACTCTAGTGTTAAATGTCTGTAAATGTGTGCCAATGCAACCTGGATAATAATAGAACCTTATATTTTTTATTATTCAATTAAAGGCTTGTCGTTGAGGTCTTGAGGAAATGGCATTTCTTATTTTGAGATAACGTGTACTGTATATTCTCTGTAACATTAAGACTCTCAATAACACACATTTATAGACTTCATACACAGACACACATACCAGTGTGAATGCACACACACATACAAACACAAACCTATTTGTAACCCAGGGTTACATAACACCTTTTAATTTACTCAGAATTTAATCAAAACCCATAGAATAGTTGTTACTTGTCAGAGGGAGATACATAGTTTGTGTATATTGTCGTTTTAAATAGTGACACAAAAAAAACTGATAGACATATAAGAGAAAAGTATTGCAATGTGCATTTATTTGATGGTTTTCTGATTAATATGGTGTGATTTGTTTAATCACCTGTCAATTAAAAAGATCGCTTGGCAACTGTTCTGGCTCAGTAGCCAATAAGAAATTAGACCCGCCTCTTCTAACCGTCAGTAGACGGCAGCTACGGTGATTCTTCCTTTTCGGGACGAGCCACAGAGACATCGACCGTTGACAACTGTTTTTAAACAGTTGGCCAAATAAACAAAGAGATTCCCCCGTCATTAAAGTCCCGAAAAGCCCGCACCGTGATATCGAAACCCTTGGCCGGGTTTTTTTTTGTGTGTGGATTCGGAACGTCTGTATCCTGCTCGCCCTCCCTGGAGTCCCGCAGTGGTGTGCAGACTGGCGAGCTACCCCATCGGAGAGACCCTTTTGGATCCTGAATAAGGCAAATTCGATTAGTTTCTGCAGGAGTGTAGGGACAAGAGACTTTGACATTTTAGATATTTTAGAATAGGCTGATCTCATTTTTTTTCTGTGTAATATATTGTCATTGAACTGTGTGATTTAGAAATGTATTAGGAATTAGTCTTTTGAAATCTGTTTTCGGTATTTTATTTTGAAAGGGTTGACTCTTTTCCAGAGTCTTTGCCTAAGAGCAAGGTGTTTTAATAGTACAAACTTCCTGGTTTCAGTGAGAGTATATAATAAATAAATAGCAACCTAAATATAGATTACTTCTTATTAAATAAGAGAAGTGGCCATAAATTAATTAATAATTAGATAATATAAATATAAACCTAAAGCATAGATATCTTGATAATAAATAAGAAAAGTGGCCATAACTAATAAAAACTAAATAGATAACAAATTAATTAAAAGTACTTAATACAGGAATAAATTAAAGTAAATGAAACCAGGAAAGGGACATAAAATAAGGGTATAAATAGGAAAGGTATTTGTGATCATTTTATTTTTAAATCATTTTATATTCTACATTATTGTTCTGTTAATCATTTTTCTACTTTTAAATAAAACCAAAAGGTAAGAGAAAAATACAGCTTTGAAAATAAGAAAAATAAATAAACATTCTCTTACCTTTGAAATATATATCTATTGTTTCCGTGTGTCATTTCTTGTGCAGACAGTACCATATCTCTCCTTTTACGAACCCTAGAATCTTCTGGTGATTAGCCCATATATTGATTTTTGATTGTATACTAGTAGTTGTGTTTATTAAAAGACACCAGGTACCGGTTACATATTTGCCAGAACACGTAGCACGTTTCTGGGATTGGTGGCCTAAGTTACATAATATGATCAAATCTGGAGGTTTCTCATTGTTAACATTGCGAGACGCTGTAATGCTAGCTGTCCCCTGACCCTCTTCTGATTGGTATCTTCCCTGGCTCCTTCTAATTCCCCCGTTGGTCCATTCTGATGCTAATACTATGGAGCCATTCCCCTTCAGTAGTCATGTAATGACTGTAATTGCTGTATTAATTAAATTCTGTGTTTAACCCAGTGTTTAAGATGACAACAGGGTTGTCAATGGTATCACTGCTGTTATCTTCATAGCAATATTTTCCTTCATTAGTGATCTGTCCAATTGAAAATTAGAGTCTGAAATGAGATTCTCGCCACATGAGTGCTTTACTTCACTGTGTTATAGATTGATGTGGGGAAAAAAAATGGTTGTTCTTGTTGTTAGAGTGAAAACATCTCCGATATGACAAGAAAACTGAGAGGGGTCACCGAGGACACTCAGGGCCCCTGGTCCTCATACACGCAAGGAAGGGACACCACACAGAGGACAAAACCACCTCTATCTAACTGTCTGTGATTTTAGTGTGTGAAACAGTATACCTTTGAATGCGAATGTGAAACACAGTATGCCATCTCATCTACCCTTAGTTGTGTGTGAGTGTCTGTCTGTGTGAACTTGTATCAGGTCCCTCAGCATGGTTCAGAGGTATCCAGACATGTCTGTTTTCACTGTTTAGCTACTTAAATTATATTACTTTACTGATAGCTTTAAAGATTTGTCACGCTGAATTTGTCAAGCTGGTCAAGGTGCAGAAAGGCAGGTAATTTATTTCTGTTTTCATAGATTTTC
This sequence comes from Mallotus villosus, assembly GCA_903064625.1. Lineage (NCBI taxonomy): Eukaryota > Metazoa > Chordata > Actinopteri > Osmeriformes > Salangidae > Mallotus > Mallotus villosus. Next base: position 376,806 of record CAEFZP010001430.1, on the reverse strand, counting down.
ATTTTTACCAATAACCAGAATACCAGTCAACTTTGTAATATTACAATTTTCATCACAATGAAGCATAGTGATGGACATGTATTGAAGTGTACTTAATACAAAAAATAAGCATGTAAGAGGAACAAAACAATTCTGACCAAATACAAAAAAGCCAATTATATAATTATATCACAGCGGTATAATGCAGTGTTGAAAGATGTGTATCCATTGTATGTCTGAAATCAATGAGGGCAAAGAAGTAAAATAACTGAGAATGTATGCTGAGTGAGGACGCACATGCTCACATGCTGAGAGTGCTGTGGTTATCCCTTGAGACATGGTAATTTAAAAGTCAATGTCAGGTGGAGACAGAGAGCTTTTGTGAGTAGCTAGACAATTGACAGAAGGAAGGGGGGTTGGCATTACCTGAACTGAAGTATAAAAAACCCTGATTTAGAGCAGTCTATCTGACCATGATCATCTTATGAGTTGACATTCAGTCTATGTGACATGAGGATTATCTGATAGAAACATAGTAACATTGGCTTTCCTTCTTTATGAATCTACTACGGTAAGGTATATTTATTGTATTTTTGTACTTTTTAATCGCTGAAATTGCAGGATTTTTTGTAGTTCAGGGTTTCCCCTGAAGGCAGAGACAAAAGAACACCATGACTCTAAAGCCTAAGTGACTGGGTTATATCAAGCTACCAGTTGTTCTTTTATGTTGAGTCTATGAAACTGCTGGAAAAAAAATGCTATGCCTAAATCTTTTACAGCATTAGCAATGGCTACTGTTGGGGTTCTTCTAATTCTACTACCTGTAGCATGGACTTGTTCTCCCCAGAAAGCAGGTGATTTATTCAACAACAAAGTATTGTTTTTCGTTGCTTGTTCCTTGTTGTGCAGTAGGGTTTCTTCCAGGGTTTTTTTCTCTAAAAATTAGATTTGTTTTATTGTTGATTAAAAAACACAATAAACTTGCAATGTGTATCTCTGATGCTAACTAGACGTAATTGTGATGGTCCCTTTATCATACATGGTCTATAGTCATTTAACTTAATAATAATTTAGACAATTATTGAACTATGTTGTATCGAATAATTGTTTTGTGTACTCTTTGTCAGACTATGTGATGGTATCGTGTTTCCCAAATGCCGTCATTGCTAATGTGCCTGAGTGTCCCTATGGCTGGGAGATCAGTCAGTTGTCCCTTGGAGGAATGTGTTACACAGGGATGAACACTCCAGGCTATTACCGTTTTGTAATTCCAGACTTGACTCCAAAAAATCACTCCTACTGTGGCACACAAGCAGAGGTGAATGGCATGTTATGAAACCAATCGCAGTATGATGACACCAAGAGAAAATAATCAATTATTATTGATTGATTACTGGCATACCACCAGGAATGTCTTTTGTGCAAAAAAAGCTAATTCACCACTGTACTTATTACCTCAGCGAGGAGGTAGAAAGAATGTTACAATTATTGATATTGTCTTCCCAGTATATTGGTGGCAAAGACCCAAAATACGTCTTCTACAACTCCATAGTGTCTAATGACACTTTGCTTACGGTTAGAAACCAGCCTGTCAACTATACGTTCAGCTGCACCTACCGGGCCGCCTATCTGGTCAACAATGCAGTGTTCAGCCAAAGGTAAGCATCAAGCGCACTTGTAAGGTCATTACATGTACCAATGGAAGAACCTTTGCATTCTAACCCAATGACTTGCAGCGTTTTTACTAAACCCTTTGCTTTTTCCAGAGTGGCTACAGTTTATGTCAACAACGGAAGTTTAGGCACTTTTAGTTCACAGTTGTCTATGAATGTGTTTACGGTGAGTGTCCAAGAGTATTTTTCTCCAACAGTTATCTTTGAACCTTAAAGGATTTAACCACAATATTCCTGACATCGACAATGGAAATAACCTACCCAAATCTTCTGACAATATCACTTTTTATTAATTAATAACCAAAATATGTAAATATTCTAGATTCATCACAATCTATTGCACACTTATAAAACAAAGGCAAGCTCTTTATTTTGTCCTATCAAAAATGTCAATTTATTGCTTCAGAACTCAAAGTTCTTATATGCCAAAGATGCCCCCTATGTGATTGAAACATCTGAGATTGGCTCTGAGGTTTTTATTGGAATTGAGGCAAAAGGACTGAGCAACAGGTAGGACGTACAATCATACCTTAAAAAAGTAACGTCTCACACTCTGCATAGTGTGATACTAAATCAAACTAATATAACAAGTACACATAAAGTACACTACACAAAATACTTATAATTCTTTGTGGTTTCAGATTTAAAGTGGTCATTAGCAACTGCTGGGCCACTCCTACACCTTACTCAACCGACAGGAAGAGGTGGAGCCTCATAATCAACAGGTATTTGAAAGACATACCTGTAGCAAAATGTCAGAATCTTATGCAAATTGTGTTTTTTGTAAACAAATAATCAACAGAAAATCATCTTTTTTGCAGCTGTTCATCTGACAACACTGTGACTATTTTTGAGAACGCCAAAGATAGCCGTTCCATGTTTAAGTTCAACTCATTCCGCTTCCAGCGTCAGGAGAAGGTGTCAACCGTATGGCTGCATTGTGAGGTTCAGGTTTGTGACGGAGAGAAGCTTCTATGTGAGCCAGTAAGTATGACTGAATTTGCCAAAAAAATACATAGAATAGAGCAATATGATCTTATAGTTCTGGCTACAGTGCTGTCCTCATTGGTGGCCACGCTTAAACATTCTTGAATTTAGACAAATTACATGTGTCCAGCCTACTGTATATGTTTGCTCTTTTATTGTACTCAGCATCTGTTCTATATTTAAAAAGCATTGAACAATTTAACTTCCCTTATTATTTCTACAATTGCAAGAAAAAGTATGTGCACTTGGTGTTGGTTATTGATTATTAGTAATTCTGCCAACATTGTTTATCTGAATAAGCCATATAATAGAATATGTTGGTCTGATTCCCATATATCTTCATATTCATTCAAGATGCCATGCACTGCAAGAAGTTTCACAATAGATGCAGAGCCAAGTGGGGGTATCCTCACCACTGAGTTCCATGTTAAAGGTACAGTTTGACCCACGGCTGAAGTTCTGTTTCTGGAATGTAACACTCTTTGATTTCCATGTTTTCTACTGATCTTATTTGATGACCTATTATGAACTGTGCTATAAAGTGGCCTAGCATTGTATTGTTAGGCAAGACTACGCTACATTGTAAGCGTTGGTGTGTATCTGGTTAAACATGTGGTAATCACTTTGGAAATCAATCTGTAACATTTTGGCCCTAGAATCTTCAGTAGTTAATATCAGCATTATCCATGTTACTAACGTATTTAGAGAGACCACATTGCACCCAAAACATCCAGTACACTGATATGACTTTAGTTTCCCATCCAGTCATTGTAGAAATATACAAGGTGTAGGCCTATATTGTTACACAAAAATGTACCATTCCTCTAACAATTTCCTCCAAAGATTTATCTGGTTGTTTATTTTCTCCCTAAAGCAAATGGATTCCCTAATCATGGACACATCATAGGTAACCTTTTACATAGCTAAAGTAAAACTATTGTAGTTGCATGACTAGAGTAATAACAGTCATGCTATGAGTTGGTGGATATTTACTACTTGACTGCACGGAAAAAACACTGAGCATGTAAATGTTATTTTCTTTTTCAATGTATCTTTTCTAAATATGTCTAATTCGTTTTATTTTTCTACCTTGTTTTAGGCACTCGATGTTTCCTGTTTTCAGTCCTAATTATACTAGGTTGTGTAAATGTACCAGGTTTGTAGAAAAAAATAGCTTTACATTGCTGGCAAAAAAACAGACAGATGTTTCTGTTATATGTACACAAATACAAACGGTGTCTCTGAAACAAATACACTGTGTGATTCCCAGGTCTTTGAGGGGAAGGCATATCCCTCCAGTCAGCATATGCATATAAAATAATATTCATGAGGAGAAATATAGGGTTAGCTATTTAAACTCACTAAAGTAGAATCAAATAAAGGGGAAAGTGAAACAGAAAAGTTAGATAGAAGAAGAGGAATGAAAGAGGAATTGTCAATATGATAAAATATATGAACACACGTACACAAACAAAAACATGAACAATAATTATTGTAAATAAAGACATTAAACAGCTGTGTAACAAATATATCGAATTTTGTTACACTTAGCCATTGGGCCATAAACTGGTATACTCCTGTACCTATACATTCACAAACCTTTTGGCAGCAATCCTGTATTCATAAAACAGTTTGTCATGTTTATAAAGGAAATTGCTCTTACAGAGGAGCTGCTGTAACAGATCAGAATATATAAAACGTGTGGTCTGTTTTTGTTTTGCACAGTCTTTCTCTGCTATATCTTTAAATTAAAAATTTTTAATCACAAAAATAAAGGATCCATAATGACCATATACTGAAAGGATCTTGAATTGTGTGATTGTAATGTGCGATTCTCTGTCTTTCAAGAAGTGTGTGCACTGTAAAATAATAATCGAAAAAATAGTTATTAAACAATTGATACAACAGTACATTGTGTAGTTGTTTTATCATGTGGTTTTATTGTTAAATCCTAATCCTTATTCATATTTACCTTATTTCCCTCACGGGATAATACAATTATTTATCTATCTATCTATTTAGACAAATATACATGGTAACATAGCAAACATTGACAGAAGATTAAAATACTTTATTAAATCTTAAATAGAAACATTTGTATCATGTATTTTTGTACCTCAAACAGCAGGATAATATTAATAATAGGATATCAATTACAAATACACTTAGTTATTATTAGTTATCAATTTGACCACTTTATCATAGTATAAGAGTCTTGATAACCAACCATTTTGGTGAAATGAATATATTCACATTCAAATGCAAAAAGCTTGAGGATAGATCTACAATCGCCATATTTTTATGTACCAGTAATAAGATATAACAAATATATCATATATATATATATATATATCATATATAACAGATATAATAAAGATTTGAAAAGTCCTTGATCCGCACAGACAGGTATGTGAAACCCTTCATTTAGACTCATTGTTTCCTGCCAAATTTTAAAAACAGTGTTCCTTAGGCACTTCCTTAACTTATCTGAATCTTTATGTGTTGACAGTGGTCAGTGTTGATGTCACAGTCATGTGGGCCTTGGACATCAATTTCGGTCCTCTCACTTTCTCTCTGATTACTTGGTCTTGGGATGCTGTCGGCCAGACCTATAGTGGCAAAAACCATGACTTAATTAGAATGACCTGGTGTGTTGAATGTTTCATGGACCAATTTTCCAGAAACAGATTGTGCCTTCAAGAAATGCTCTAAAATGCTTACATTTAGCTTTTGGGACTGTTCTGCTGTAAATATCTAAAACAGTATAAATGTTTCACTGGCCAGAAGAGGTATGTGCCAACATGGCTGGACAACTCTTAGGTCTGGTTAATTACCCCTGTTGATGGTTTGAGATGTTGAGCTTGGGGAGAATTGTGGGCTCCGAGAATAGGATTGAAACCATCTTTATTCATCAACCAGTAGGTCATCTGACTGCCTTTACCCTGGTAAAACAGCAATGATGGATGGATCCACATACAACAACACACATACAAACACATACACACACCGATGCATGCACGAAAGCATAAACAGTAAATACATTGTGACATATTACTGGAATGGAATAAAATGTTCATGATATTTGTACAAGTAGGTTGCTTTTAACGGTTAAAATGGCGAAATAAGAAGTTTATGATTACCTTCATCTCAATCTCTCCTCTCTCCTCCAACTCAAATGACCCAATCTCTGTTAAAATGTCTGCTGTGCTCTGGGAGATATGAATCTTAAGAGCTGCAAATAATGGAAAAAGACAAAGGTACATACAGTAAATAATGACAATCAAATGTAAAAAAACAAGTGAAAGGGAAATTCTGTTATTACAGGGATACGATTGGTGATGCTTTTATAATTGTGCATAATGTTTTTTGATGTTTTTTTGATAAAATAGTGAATACTTACGCAAGCTGTTACTCTCCATCCTCGAAGCAGTGTTCACAGTGTCCCCGAAGAGACAGTAGCGTGGCATTGTTGTACCCACCACTCCAGCTACCACTGGGCCTAATGATACACACAACTGTCAGATAAGACAGCCGGTACTTCAAAAAGCCTTATAGAGACACAGAGAGAGTAAACTGATCCATACTAGTGTAAATTGTAAAGTGTACTTTACTGAATTCACTTACTCAAGTTAATGGAGTCTATGCATTTTTTTCATGGCTAAAGTATCCTATCTAAAATGGGGACTTTACCTGAATTGATCCCAATACGTAGCGCCAGTTTCTCATTGGGAAGGTGGCGTATCTTGAAGACCTTGATGGCACACAGGAAGTGCAGAGCCATAGTAGCGATCTCATCTGCATGCTTGTTACCATTGCTGATAGGTAGCCCGCTTGCCACCATGTAAGCATCACCTATAGTCTCGACCTGAAAGGTTTAATTTCCATACATCAACCATGTTATATCCATCTTAACCATAATGGCAAGCAAGTTCTGTGGCAATCAACAAAAGAATGAGCTTGGTCACAAGTTGGTTGACAGTTTGTTGTAGACTGTATGCTGTTGATGTCATGACATCACAACATAACACCCCACTTTGAATTATAATATTACACAATCTTTTTTATTTATACTACTGTGATCCTCCACCAACAAATATGGACAAATGATAATAGAATAAACATGACATTGTCTGCATTCTATTGAGTAGTACTTTTTGTACTTTGTCAATTTTGGTGACTACTACGAGTAAATTACCCACATCTGCTCAACCTTCCCTGATGAGACCCCTGGGAGATGTGCCCATGCAATGTAACTGTATAACAAACCTTGTAGACGTCATAGAGCTTTATGATATCGTCGAACAGGCTGTAGAGGTCGTTTAGTAGTGTGACCACCTCCAGGGCTGAGCTGATGGAGCACATGGAAGTGAAACCCACGATGTCGGAAAAGAAGATGGTCACCATTTCATAACCTTGTGGCTCCACTGACTTCCCTGCCATGAGTTGGTCTGCAATATACCTGTGCAATTCGAGCAGTCATGCACTAGTTAATCAACTAAACACTACAGTGCAATGCTTAGAGGAAAAACTGGATTAAGCTTCATTATGGTTCATTAGTTGCATAAAGTGACTTTGCCACCTGGGTAACATGCTGGAGAGAAGTTTGTCTGCTCTGGTCTTCTCTGCCGTCAGTTGATTAGTTCTCTCTTCCACAACTTCCTCAAGATGATTTGAATATTTCTCCAACTTTTCAACCATGTTGTCGAGGATATTTGCATGACTGATGAGAAACATAGTTATTCTGCCATATGTGATTGTGAAAGTTAATGTAATCATAAATTAATTAATTGGTCTACAGAGAAACACAACTTTTACAAAAATAATTGATAGTTATTCTATTGAACATTCTATTTAACATTTTGGATCCAGCCAATATAAAACACAAAGACACAACAAAGGAAACACAATTCGACTGACGTGTCTGGACTGGTCGCTTTCAGTTGTCTCCGAATTGAACCAAATGGTGGCCTGTGATCTGGTTTCTCACTCCAACAGGCCACCAGCAAGGTGATGATACTCTCATCACACAACTGTGCAGAGAATGTTGGTCTGAGAGGTTCCCCAAAGAGAGGGGTCTGCAATTGTTTGATAATCTCTAGAGGCAGAGTAGCAAAACAACATGGTATTAGATCAAAACAAGATAAATATTGACATACAGTATGCTTACTCTTAGAAAGCTTACCTTTTCATTATTAATTATTCTACAATATAGCATGTAATTACATACTGTAGCAGTTCATATGAATACCATTTTGAGTATTGTTAGAATACTATGCATTCACATAGTAATTAAAGTTTACTAAACACTTTTTATAATTTTTTGTTTACCCACAGATGAGGACTTATTACTTATTATTAAACAAGACCATGCACACCTTTTGGCTCTAGCTGGATGTTGTATGGTCCATCTTCTGAGCTGTAGATAAGTTCCCGCAATATGATGGCAAAGCTATAGATGTCACCCTTGGGCGTGCCATTGAAAGCAAGCTGGTCTAGTCTCAGCAGCTCAGGAGCCGTGTAATACAATTCTAGTAACAAACATGCAAATATATATATATATATATGAATACAAAAAATATTAAACAAATTAAATTAAATTCTGTGTTGGTTTGGTTTCCATAGTATAACAGTGCTAATAATTATATTTTCTACTAACCCTCATATTTGGGATTTTCCATAGGGCAACGCTTGTGTTTGATGCCATGTTTAAATTCCCACAGCCCAAAGCCAGATATCTTGACTTGTAGTCTGCTGTCAACCAGACATGTGCTGGGCTTTAGGTTTCCATGGGATCTTAGGCTACTCTTATGAATGAATTCCATCCCCTGGAACAGAATGAGTGTGTTCACATAAAATTAAAAGACAAAGTTTGCTAACAGAAATTTTGCCTGTGCTTTTATTTAGTCTAAAACCTATAAATCATGCAATATCAGCATTAATTATACTGTAGATGAAGTTACTCACATTGACGATATCATAAGCAAAAGACAGTTTAAACATCCAGTCCAGCTCAATGTCCTGGCATCTCAAAACATCCTTTAGTTGAAAAGCACAGATTTACATTTTTATATTTGTAAATCACCTCAAACAGAATATTTTCACAGGACACATACAGTACTGAACCACTTATTGAACACTTGCATTACCTTTAAGCTTCCTTTCTGACAATACTGCATAACCAAACAGACATTTGGTGGCTCAATGCAAACCCCAAAGAACTGAACCAAGTTCTCATGCTTCATCTCTCTCATCTGTCGGTAGAACAAAGAAATATCAGAAAATTATTTGGAGATGTAATGATTACATAGAAGATGTATATACATTTGCTTCCATTATTAAGAAACATTGCTTTACCACATTGAACTCTGCAATGATGGACGGTTTTCTGATATCACTGACTAGTTGATTTTCTATATATCTGATGGCCACCTTATTTCCCTGCCCCAAACATAAAGAAAAGTTTTACAATGTCACACATCATCACGTTTTAACACGCTGGCAAGGACTTCAGTCAAGTTGAACCACGTTGTTGATGATAGAAAAGGAGAAAGGGATGAAAATCAGTCAATGTAGGTGCTGGTATTGGCGGTGCAGAGGAAAATGTACCTTGTTAGAATAAATGAAATGTGTCTGGTGTTGGCAAACAAGGTGTACTGTACATTGTTAAGTGATGTGCATTTTGTTAGAGGTGTACATAGCTTATTTAATATGTCGGCAACACTTTACAACAAGGCTACATTAACTACCAAGGAATTACATAGCAATACCTATAGTAACTAACAGTGCAGTTACTTAGGAACTGCTATGTAGTTTCACTTCATTATGGTTTAGTGGTTCAAAGCGTGATCTTGTTTCAGTAACACAATCTGTAACACCCCCAATTTAACTCTCCAATACTTTTGCAATAACTGCTAACACTTCATTCCAATGAATTACAGAGGAATTCCATTGTACCTACACTATTTGTACTATTGGTATTTAAATGGAGTTATGTAGTAGTGAATGGAACCTTAGTGGAGAGTGTTGTAGGTGTGTTAGTTATTAATGACCTGGTAGAGTCCTATGGTTATGAAGATCTGCTCTTTCCCAGCATTGTCTGTTAAGCCGTAGCTGCAGGACGAAATAACTGTCTGGGACCCTCCACTTCCACTTCCACTTTTACTGGCAGTTGTACTCAGTGACAGTGCCTGCACCCCCTGGATATGTGACAAAAACATACACAGGTGTTACATACAGACAATATTTTTACATGTCCTCATTCACTATACCATCGAGTTCATGTGACGTGTGTGTAAATACAACTTTGAATGCATAGACATAACCTAGGTTTGTATGTCGAAGTATACACAACTGTTCTAATAGTTTGCTTGCATTTTGTGCAGTGCTTTCATGTGACAAAGACCTTTTGCCATGTCTAAATGTGGTCACACTTCAAACAGTATTCCAGTGGCAGCATTTAACTGCTTTTCTATCTACAGATAAAGATCTACTACTTTAAACTGGAACATTCTACACCAACAGTTGTACATTAAAGTTGCATTGTCATACTTTGGGTTCCTTGATTATGGCAATGTCACTGTAGTTGATAAGCCACCAACAAGAGCCATCCAGCCGAGTTTGAAGACGCAGTTTCTGCAGCATCAGAAAGCCAATACACACCAAGGCAGATGCACCGATAACAGGGAAAGCCACCATTAAGACTACCATTGATATATCTGGTAGGAGGTTAAGAACAGTATTCCATTAGTTACAGGAGAAAAGGACAGGACAGGAAAACATAGTTAATTTACGCTGCTATGATGGTAAATACAATCAGGAATACACAAACCAAGATTTACCATTAAATACCCATTCACAAAGTTGATCATCAAAACCACAGTCTGGGTTATCTGTAGGTTGTTTCCCCTTGGGCCAAATGACTGATGCAAATTTAGGAGTTGGCCTGAAATGGAGTCACATATAGTTTCATATTCCTTAATAAATTATAGGAATATACCAAAGGTTAGACTTGTTTCTCTAACTCTAGAGACATTTCTATAGTTTGATAATCAGGTCTAAGTTTTTGACGCTAGATATTTTATTTCAAGAGGGATATTTCTCAGTTGAGAAGACTATCATATATGTCACCTGACAACTTTGGTGTGGCTATCAAAATGTAGAATTGGCACAAATTGTGTTGTGCCCTTGGTAAGCTGTAGATCATAAATGGAGTAGTCCATGTTCCTCTCCCCTTCTTTATCAAAATGGACCAGACCCGAAGCTCCTGCATTGACAGTTCATCAAATAAAGTATGTGTGGTTGAACAGAAGAATTGAAGCAATGCTTAATATGAATGACTGGCCTACAACCAAAGCACTTGGACACAAAAATATTGACAACAACCGTCTGTCATATAGGATATAAAGTTATTAACTGAAGGGTAAATAACAACCATGAAATCGGAAGCTATTCTTATCTCTCAGCCTCTTCAGGAGTTCCCGTCCATTGTGGGGGTCTTTTCCATCCTTTATGACTTCCTTTATACCCATGGCATACAGTAGGACTGCATCATGCAGATAGGCAGAGTAGGGGCTGACCTGAAAGAGCACATCAGTCACAATAATTACATAAATGCCTGCAGCAGTGTCTCGGGTTTCTTGTTCTTACAAATGTACACATGGTTACACTACATTTATAGTAATTAGACTTTTTTACAATATATTTTCTTGTTACATACACAACTCGTATGGTTTCTTGTGAACTTTCAGTGTTCAAGTAGCATTATAGTGAATATATGACCATAGCAATTTGTTCACACCATTACAATAATTTTGTATGATTTGCTTTAATCTCAATGAATCTATTATTTGCAATCAATGTGATGGATCGAACCTCTTTTGCAGATGACAGGTTACTATAAAAAGGATACTTCTTCAGTCTGTTGTAGACTTGCTCAAAAAAGTCGTAGTAGTCATATCCCTCGTAAGACTTCTGACCTATAACAAATGTCATGTCTAAAGCTCTGAAGATTGCCTGATTTTTTCTGTTGTTCATGGCAGATTTCCAGAGGTTATCCTGGTGAAATCAAATATGGATCAAAGATGGAGATTAGTAAACCAAATGAAACAACAAAAACGAATAGAAAAGTAAAGATTGATGTGAAATCTACGACGGCGTATTAGGGCCAGGTATGTTTAAAAAAAAGAGTCGGAGGAGGGGTGGGGGGGGGGTTATATTCCCGAGATTAAAGTCTTACATTTGCGAGAAAAAGGTAGGAGATTCTCCGAGTTTATAAAGTCACAAATTTGCTAGAAAAAAACAAGTACATTTGCGAGAAAAAAGTCGGAGATTCTCCGACATTATACAGTCGAAAATATGGATCCATTGTATTGTAGTTCCTGATGCACAAAAGTTATCACCTCATCCAAATAAGTATGATGTGTCCTTCTGAATAGGCCCACATCACGGCAATGTCTTTTCAAAATCAGAATAATGATTACAATCTGGTGACTCTGGGCTAAAATCAGGAGTAGGCCTAGCCTATTTCCTTATTGCTGAATCCTAGGCTATTGAAAAGCATAAATCTGATTTTTGACTCGCAAATTTGTGACTTTATAAACTCTGCGAATCTCCAATTTTTTTCTCGGAAATGTACGCCTTTAATCTTGGAATATTACGCCAGAGTAGGAGGGGGGGGTAATATTCCGAGATTAAAGTGGTAAATTTGCGAGAAAAAAATTAGAGATTCTCTGAGTTTATAAAGTCACAAATGTTACTTTCTTTTCGATGGGATTCAGCAATAAGGAAATAGGCCTGATTTTAGCCCAGAATCACCAGATTGTAATAAGATTTGGGCCTATTCAGAAGGAAACATACTTATTTGGATGTGGTGATTACTTTTGTGCATCTGGAACTACAATGGATCCATATTTTCGACTTTATAATGTCAAGTTTTTTCTCTCGCAAAATTACTAGTTTTTACTTGCAAATTTGTGACTTTATAAACTTTTCTCGCAAATGTAGGCCTAACATTTTTTTCACACAAATGTTTTACTTTATTACCTTGGAGAATCTCTGGATATTACCCCCCCCCGTCCCTCCTCCGACTGCTTTTTTTTTACCTACCTTGTCCTAATACGCCGTCGTAGAAATTAAACTATTTAGATATATAATAAACATTTAAAGTAACATGTCGGGTCATCTATAACTACAGGATGTATAGTCCTGTGCTACAATATCATGTGCAGTAGGCTACCAGGCTGCGGTTCCCGATGGATCGTAACGATCGAGCAAAAAATCAATATTACATTTCTTACGTGCGTTTCCCAAACATGCTCGTAAGGAGTATCTATGCGCTTTCAAGAGCTACACATTTTCAAGAGATACTTTAGCTAAGATGTCTTTGGGAACGGTTCGTAAAAGTTTCGTCCTACGATGGATTCTACGATCAATTTAGGCTTACTACGCTTTCGGAAAACGCAGCCCCAGTCAAAAGTTTGGACACATTGAAATAGACCTGGGTATATGCACATGCTAGGCATCACTGAGTTCCACTTTTTACCCCACCATCACCTCAACCAGGCCATTACTTGGTAACCTCCAGGCAAGATAACAGACAAACTAGCCTACACTATCAACCAATCCATGAAAATAAAGTCTAAACCTCCTGCTCAGAATTGGCAAACCTGGTTGTGGCTTTTTGCAGCTGTCATGCTACCTCACTTCATTTCGTTGTAAGATTAGTTTGATTCTATTTTTTTAACTAGCTCTCAAAAGCATTACAATGTGAACTGAAAATACGAAAGATAGCATACTAGCTACAATCTGAATGTATTAAATATATACCTTTTGACCTTGATTATAATGTTTCTCAATGACTGATAAGTCTACTGAGCTTCACTGACACTATGATATAGTATCGTAAATCACAGGACAAACTATTATCACTTTAAACCTGATTTAAATAAATAGTTACCTGTCCCCAAATTGTAAATCTTACTCACCACATTGCCACTGACCTCAAAATGCTGCACAATAAAAAACACATATTGTCCGTCAATCAGGCCCTGTCTTTCCGCCTCTAATAAGAGTTCCATTGAGTCATCTGCATTTGTCAGTATCACAATCACTGTGAAAGAAAATAAGACAGTTCACATGTTACTAAATGGGGGTGGGGCAGTAAATGGCAGTTCATCTGATTAAAGGAGTTTACATGGTGAGTTATACGTTCACATAATAAGTGAAAACCTCTTGAAAACTTGTTACAAGAGCAGCAACTCGTACAATTGTACAAACTAATAAGTACAGTAGCAATGAATACATTGGCAACACCTGTAAACATGGCCGCGGGAACTAGGGGTGCTGAGGGTGCTGCAGCACCCCCTGACAGTACGAGAAATAAAAAGGATATGACTTAATAGAAAAAAAGAGGTAACACTTTATTTGAAGTTGCGTTAATGACAGTGTCATGACACTGTCATAGCACTGTCATAACCATGACATGACACATGAAAAGATGTTGATGAATGTTCATGAATGTTGTCATTAGGTGTCATTCAGTGAATTATGTCATTTCTCCTCCCTTGGTCTCCTATCTCCTCTCCTGTATTTTCCTTCTGCCCTGTTCTCCCTACTTTTACCTAACCCTAACCCTTGAGTCTAGTTCTCTTCTTTACTGACCCCCTCTCCTTACCCTTACCTCAACCCCTCCTGTTTCTTACCTAATCTTAACTCCCACCTCTGCCCTGACCCCAACCCTTCTCTGACCTTGCCTCCATCCTCTTCCTACCTCCTCTCCGACCGCTCCCTCTAACCCCAACCTCTCCTCTTTCTTACCTGACCATAAGTCTGGGAAAGACATCACAAACAATGTCAACCTTGCATAAGAAATGACATAATTCACCAAATGACACATAATGACAACATTCATGAACATTCATAAACATATTTTCATGTGTCATGTCATGGTTATGACAGTGCTATGACAGTGTCATGACACTGTCATTAACGCAACTTCACATAAAGTGTTACCAAAAAAGACATCACCTTCACTAGACAAGTTTTTACCAATTGAAAAACGGCTATGTTTATTTTACATAAAGCTTAACTATTTTGCGCACAAATAAAGTCCAAAAAAATTAGCTTGCATTAAGGTTCGAACTCCCGAACTAGTATCACATCAAACACATAATGTGCATGCATTAGCAGGGAAGCTGTGGAGGCGTGTACGGCCAGTTCTGGTGGGCCGGTCTGGATCAAAGTCCAGGGCCTATTTTTACTCCCAGTCCATCCCTGCCGCCCCGCAACATTAACCCCAGTACCCCCCTGATAAAATATGTTCCCGCGGCTATGCCTGTAAAGACGTAAAAGTTACATTAACTACCATGTAACATAACAATATCTATTGTGATCACATTTTAGTTAAATGGGAACTGCTTTGTTGTTACACTTAACTTAACCTTTAGCGGTACAAGTTATTACTATAAAACTTGGTGAGGGAAAGTTGGGCATTGTGGTATGTGGATATTAATCATGATGATTTTTGGGTCAAACAACCTTTAGAACATTCACTTATTAGGTACATATTATATGCACTATTATGATAATTATGTAGTTACATCATAGTTAATGTAAACAGGAGAGCTTGTTCAGACAGGTGACTTTGAAGGGCTCCACCTCCTTAATCCATCAGGGGACGGATTATATCTAAGCTCTCTGCCACTGTCAAGACTAAAAGTATCGAGTTGGATTTCTCGGACAGAGACCCGAAATGATGTGTCTGTGCACTCAATAAAATTATGCTCAACATTAATTGAGTCCCCTGACTCTCCTGAATCTTAATGTAAAGTAGTGCTGACAGTTTTAATATTTTCAACTGTCTACCTGTAGAGTTTTAATTTTTTTGACCCATTTCTTTGCTGTAATGAGGCAGTCTTCTGTAGACACATTGCCACTGCAAGAAGAGCATACATACTCATGACAAAAGGACCTACATCATTATGTATAGCCTACCCATGCATTTGATTGAATTTGATAAAAGAAAAAGAAATAACTTTTTTTATTCTGTTTTATAGTTGCAATCATCCAAGGATGAGTCTTCGAAACATCATTGGCACAGGATTATTGAGGCATGGAACTGAAGGCTGCACATGGGCAATAAAGTTGAAGGTGTTCAGAATCTTCCATGGTACCTTACCTCTTGCAACAGTAGAGATGTATTTCACATTTCTGTGAACAAGGTCAAGGTTGCTGGTGTCAAATTTGACACTTGCTGTCACAGTGAATTTTGCTTTCAGCATATCCTCAACTGACTTCCAGAGAGCATCAACTTTGTCCCATGTGTTTGAATCAAATCCCCCCCCAATCAGAGCCACATGGCTCCATCCAAAGAATTCTATTGTCTTGACTAAAACTTCTGCACTTCTTTTCAGGGGGGGAACCACTTTGACGTATGAGTCATAAATTATACCATTTTCTACTTTAGAAGATTGACCAACAAACCCAAACATTGGGATGTTCCATTTTGATGCAATAAGACCAGTTACCTGTATAGAAAAGGAATACAAATGAATAACAAAACACCCAAACAATTACCACACTTAAACATGCATATTCTAGCATGCTACATCTCCATCTACACAATTTATTTTTTAGAAATTCAGTATAAAAACATATAACCTTACATAAAAAATGTGGTGCCTCCCATAATTACCAGAGAGGCAACAAAGACAACAAAAAGCAATAACGCTATTACATATTAGTGACAAACCATTTAACTTATATTTAATTGCAAGGAAATTGTGGGATAACTTGCCTTATTCTCCCCTACTCTTAACACTTTGATACGTTGATTTTTTTAACGTTTATTTCAAACTACCCCTATCATTTTGCAGTTCAGACTTTTCTGAACTGAAACCCAGTTGCAGAGACACAATAGCAAATTGACTGCCTACAAAAGTATGTATATTCTTCATGTACTCTAACACAACAGTATGTTGGCACAGGTGCAGTACCTACTAACAGTAAGCAGTTCAAGTATGTAGTCTGGTACACAATGTATGGGTCAATGTATGGGCTAATGTTCCCAATGGGAAGAAAAATGAAATAAAAGCGTTGATATGACCAATAGAGGAGCAATCTGAGAATGTTTATGAATCTCCACAGTGGTATTGTGTGCATACTGCAGAGATACTTATTCAAACAAAAGTATGGATCACTTTACAAATATGTATGAATCCAGTACATTAAAAACAACATTATTATTATATAAATAGAAAATGTTAAAACGATTAAATACATATTTGAAGATTTTCAGCCTACCTCAGCTGCCTCTGGACAAGCGGGACCAAAGACTGCTGACACGTTTTCTTTCCAGACCTGTTGAATGAATGCTCCCAAGGATGTCTTGGCATCACAATCAGAGTCCACATATGTAAATGTCAGTGTGTAGTTTCCTAAGAAGGATGGGTTGGTGTTTATCTTCTCCACAGCTATCTGGATGGCAGACCCTAGTCGGAGGGCACTAAAGGGAAAAGACAGGTTCCAGGGGGCTTGGAAGCCTATCAGTAGCCTGTTTGAATTTGTCCAATTCCTGTTATCAATTGCAACTGAGCCTGCAGCAATCTGCATTGTGAGGAAAAGCAGTGATAAAACTGTGAGAGCGTTAGAAGACATCCCTGACATCTTCCAAGATATCACCAGGTGGGCACATCCTCTGCTTTTATACTGCAAGAGGCTTAAATACTTATTCCCTCGATAATGGTTGAGATCAGTGGGAGGAGGGGAGAAACCAGAATTGTATGGAGAATGCACTTTGCGCTTGAAAACATGATGTTTCTCAGGCAATTATATTGGATGCCCCTGGAAGTGTCCAGTGTACCTGGAACTGTATTGTTCACAATAGGGTGGAAAATGCTATCGTTTTATTGTACTTTTCCTTTAAGCAGTGTTTCAGAGCAGAACAAATTAGCGAGTACAATGTATGCCACAAAGAAAATGTACACATGCAATTGCAATGTATAAATTTGACTATTTTATAGGCTCTCCTGTGTATGTTTTGTATATTTAATTGTTCTGAAAATACCTGACATCCCCACCCGATTACAGAATGATAGAAAATTGTTGCCCACTTTCATAACAGGATTTACAACTTTAGCCATATATCTGTAAACGTATGAACACAATGATAGTTCATAGTAATTGATTATCTCAGAGTACAACTATCTGCCTCACTGCACAAATACTGATAGCAATGTGTTCATTTAGCAGACTCTTTTATCCAAACGAAAAAACATGGGCTTCAAACCTTCAAGCTGTAGACCAATAATATAATTGAGCTAATAGCCATCTAACATGCATACACACATTTACCTTCTGAGTAAAAATTCCATGTCAACAAATAAAGGTTCTGTAAACCGTAAGGTTATATAATTAACCTGGTGACCGAATGTAGGTGTTGATGAGGAAGATGATGCAATACCGCTGAGGGCCACACTTAGCTCTGCTGAAGTTCAATGTGCAAACAATCTTTAAGTGGCTGAAAGGCTATGCTGGTTTAAGCAGGACTGGCTCATTCTCCAGGGATCCCCAATCTGCAGTCATTTCAAAAACAATGAAAATTGTTATAACCGCAAGTGGTAAAAGTCAGTCAGGTTTTGTGTCTGACTAATCTTGTCTCTATTTAAATGGTACTTGCTTTCATGCGTATCTGACCGGGTTTGCTCCCCGAAGCACAACCACACGTTCAACCTTGCCGTTTGCTAGTTAATCTCATCCCTGCAAACTACTAATTTATTTATAGCAGAAATTATCCACCCAGGAACAAAACAAAGATTTTCTCTATGCAATGTCATGGTTGTGTGTAGAAGTTATACTCACTTCTAAACGACTTTACAGGCCCACAATGTGTATGGAAGTTATTTGAATTGAAAGGCACTCAGTTACCAAAGTCCAAAATCACAATATATTCAATCACTTTAAATCACATATTGTAAGATCGTATAATAACCCTTCTTAGGATCAAATCAAGGGATTTATAGAGGTACAATTATCTTCTGGTAGTGAGGCCTTGTAAGTCTTCTTTAGACACTACATATATTACTGATGTTATAATATGTAAGTTAGCAGCTTGGCCTCACTATTTACTCTTGCAATCCATAGCAAATGTATGAAGATGTAGTTTATTTATTGTTCTGAAGGATCCATACAATATCTTTTTTATTTCAAACTACACTACATTTTGAATTACACTCTGTATTGTTTTTAACAGCCTGGACGATGTTGGCAAAGATTGTGTCCCAGGTTCAAAGTTTACCTGTGGGCTGTTAGACGGTTTTATGAGTTATGTGCCTTTTACTTCATTACTTCCCCGCTGTCACTGAGCAACGCTGGGGTAGTCCAACACACCTATTATCAGCACACACCTGGAGAGCAGTGAGTGACTTCTCAGAGGTCAGACATTAATTGATATTTGAAAACTTACAGGTAAGTTTACATAGGGCAGCATCCGTTGTGACATGTTTCAGGACAATCTAGAGCCTTGTTTATGTGTAAATCTAGCACAATGAAATAAGTAGAGATTGCACTGATAGTCCAACAAATACACCAAACCTGTTTTTCAGAAAATAGAGGTAGAAACACAGATTCAGACAGCTCAGACTTAAAACTCATGTTTTATGGCATATCAGATTATATTGGTCATAAAATAGGAAACTGTTTAATTAATTGTGCATGTGTAAATATGCATATTCAAAATGTCTAGATGTTTGGGTACAACGTTATGGGTGAATAACGGTAAATAAATAATTTATAACATTTATAACAGTAAAACAGTGACTGTTCTGGTCAAACGAATGTGTTACCGTAAACTATGCGCAATGTTTTCAGTGTTTGGCACTTCAAAAGCCTACAGTAATACAACCGTTGTGAGGCTTCCATTCTAAGAAACTTAATTGAAAATAGATCATATTTAATCTAGATCACTAAATTCTATGCGCTTCAGAGTGGTTGTTGAATATGTTTAAGAAGGCTCTTGTACAGTGCCTGTACAATTCATAGCACTTCTAAAACTTTATATAATGAAGCTAATTCAATTGAACAAATTAAATGACAATTACTGTTTATTCTAAGCTTTGGTATGTTCATTCCAAATAAACAGTGATTTGACTCGGTTTCTTATTGATCTATATTTGGAGATTATATGGTAGAGGGACAATAGTACAGTAAGTAATGTGTTCACACTTTAGAGATCCTCGGATGCTTTTTATGACTTTTATGACTGATATGACTTTTGTACTTTGGATTACCATTACGTTATTTCAAAGCCAAGAGCAAAGAATGACCATCCTCTTAACCAATAAAATAGCCATGGACAGTTGTTTTCCATCAGAATCCATGTGTCCATGTTTACCTACTGTAAAATTAGATATTAAAACTTATGGAATGCCAAAATGACGTGAAAAACAACTGTTTAGGATTCTACTTAATGCTATAGTTTTACGCAACAGGAAAAGTAGTGTGACAGTGACAGAAAATGATTAGACCAACAATAAACTTGCACCGTATGTTGATATGCTACAGTGCTGTATGTGGAAATGGGGTAAAGTCTATGAGGTTATGACAGACCACACATGATTACCTGTGAACACAAACAAACATACACATGACTTTGTACATTGATATTGTCTGTTGTCGCTTTTCTCGAATCAGATCTGGATACTAAACAGGATGGAGTTACTTTTCCAGATTTTGTTTTCTCCTCTGTCCTCTTCGGCAATTTTTTCCTTGTTTGCCCTCGGCGCTGCAGCCCTGGTCTATTTAAACACTAGACCCAAACCCCTGCAATCTGCAGTGGATCTTAATTGCCAGACCATAGGAATTAAGGTGAGGAAGACCTCTCTCTCTCTCTCTCTCTCTCTCTCTCTCTCAGAAATACCTGTGTGATGAAAATATGAATAGAATAAACTGCATGTGGAATTTGACAATGTTTGTGTCCATACCAATAATTTGTGTATTAATGTATGTAGGATGGATGAAGTGGATAAAGGGGCTTTGTTAGTTCCTAATATTACTGAATTACTTTGCAAAATGTTACTCTCAGAATGGCGCAAGGAGGTGTGCCCTGATGGAGGATGACAACTTGATATCATATTACTATGATGATGCCAAAACTCTATATGAAGTATTTCAGAGGGGACTACAAGTATCAGGTGATAACAACATGGCTTACTTAACCAGAGTGGCTAATATCCTATTTATGTGGCATGGAAGTCCTTGTGTTGTCCATCAAATTGCGTTACATATAATGTAATTTAACAACATGAACTGAAATCTCCAGTTGGTCTGTTAGTTGGCAACCTTGTGTAACACTCTTACCTGTCGCACACTGTCTTTTCTAATATCAAAGAGCAAAAATTATGCAATGATCTTAGTACCATAACTCAATAAAAGAACATTCCAGTGTTATCTTTGTCTTGCACAGGTAATGGACCATGTCTGGGATTCAGGAAGCCAGGGCAGCCCTACGAGTGGCTGAAATACAAACAGGTACATCAATAGTTGATATAATAAATTGCACAAGGGGTCAAGAACAAAAAAACTAGATTCATAAGCAATAGACCAAATTGTATATCACAAAGACCTTTAAACCTTTTTCCATGCAAGGTGATTAACCGGGCGGAGCACTTGGGATCAGGGTTGCTTCATAGGGGCCTGAAGCCAACCCCAGACACCTTTATTGGCATCTTTGCTCAGAACAGACCAGAGGTAAGGCTAAAGTCCCTTGTAAGTCCCTAAAGTTTTTTTTAGGGATGTGGCATCATAAGTCATTCATCTTACATTAGCTATTTGCATTGCTAATTAGTAATCAATAAAGTTTGAGGATGTTTAATACGAGTCACATTGCTTCAATGAGTCAGTGCACTTTTTTGCAGTGGATTATTAGTGAGCTGGCTTGCTACACTTATTCTATGGTGGCAGTACCTTTGTACGACACTCTGGGATCTGAAGCTCTCGAGTACATTATCCAAACTGGTAATTTTCCTCCTCTGCTATACCACTTCCTGCACCTCATTCATCCCTTTTGAGATTGTGACCTACAATCAACACACACAGGGGTGGTTCCCCAAAGCTCTATCATAAATCCAATCATTCTACTCTTCTTTCTCACTTAATTCGCAACACTTTGGACAACCAATACCTGCTAAAACCTTTGATGCCATTTCAAACACTTGTTCAACTTGTATTGGTGTGGCGTAAATTATTTATATTGACTTATTTTTACTTTATTTTGTCTACTGCTATGTAGACTAACAAATGAGAACTGAAAGCATGATACACTAATAGTAAATATCAATTCATATTTAAATTCAGTAACTCTGTTTAATAGTTTTTTGCCTCAGCAAACTCTACTACAACTCACTCAAATGTGGATGCTTTCAGCGGAAATCTCCACAGTGGTATGTGACAAACAGGACAAAGCTGAGACACTTTTGGAAAACTGTGAGGATGGCAAAATGTCTGTGCTCAAAACCATCATCCTTATGGACTCTTTTGACCATGAGTTAACTGTAAGAGGAGTTAAGTGTGGCGTTGACATCTTAACACTGAAGGATATTGAGGTAGGCCCCTGTAGAAGAATGACCTGATTGAGCCTGTAATTACTTCTCTTTATTTTATGTGATTAAAAGATAAATTAGTGTATGCAGTAATTATAATCCTGTTTATTTGATGTTTTGTATAAGTACATTTTACAGAGGCTTGATCCGAAAGAAAAAAAATTCTAATAGGAATATGTAGGCTTTTGTATAAAATATGTATTCATTTCTGTTGAAGGAAGCCAGATACAAATACGACTGTTCTTGCCTGCAAGTTTGTGTTAAACTTGATCGAGCCTCAGAACTCTTAGTCACTTGTTACTTGGTAGTATAAAAGACAGCAAACCAGGGAAGCAGAATTAATTAAACACCACCAAAGATTTAGGATCTCCAGATCACTGTAATTTGGTGAAGTACTTTCTCTTTATTCATGTATGGGTGCATGAATATGTGGTTCTATGGTTCTACAATGATCTGATACGCATATACAAAACATGTATTTATTTATCAGGCTCTGGGAAAAGACAATCTACAAAAGCCAGTTGTAAGTCAACCTTTTAAAAGTAATTTTACCATATCATTTCAATGTCAAATTGGCCATACTTCTTCAAGGAAATTTGAGCAAAAACACAAACTAAAACAGTAAACAAGTATCTGGAAAAGGGTAAACAAACTTGCCCCTTACCTGATTTTGATCAATACAGACTTTATAAATTATCCTCCAATCCAAACAATGAATAAGATTAGTTCAATCATGTGTATGCATTCAATAATGTTTTTCTTCTCTCTTCAGTTACCAAAGCCCGAGGATCTCAGTATAATATGTTTCACCAGCGGCACTACAGGTTTTTATTGTTTGTTTTTGTTTTTTAATTGTTAATTTCTTGAAGCACATACATGCGTGTATTTATGTTACATGAATGTCCATTATATGCTTCAGCATTATCATGTGAGCAATGATCATTTTAAATGCAGGCAACCCAAAAGGAGCAATGCTCACCCATGAGAATGTGATTGCTGATACAGCCGGTGTGCTGAAAACCTTTGAGGTATGTATGAAACAGATTACGCACCAGTGTCACTCACACACCAGTGACTTTTGTCGTACACAGATGAAGTTTCATGTTTTGTTTTGTGTGTGTGATAGCAAGTGACATCTCGTGGCCTATTTTTCTTTACAGAGCTCTTTTGCTCCTACCCCTCATGATGTCAGCATTTCATTCCTGCCTCTTGCACACATGTTTGAGAGGATCGTTCAGGTGAGAGCTGGAAGTAAAAAGATTGGTCATTATTAGTAGTTAATCCTCAACCTAATCTTTCAACAATGTTATACACATTGTGCAACAGACTGCGATGTATGGTGCTGGAGCCAAAGTAGGCTTTTTCCAAGGTGATATAAGACTCCTCCCAGATGATATGAAAGCGCTACGACCCACCATTATGCCAGTAGTGCCTCGACTTCTCAACCGGGTCTATGATAAGGTGAAGAAGTAGCCTTGTCAAAAAACAAATGTAGTTTGTGTGCACAGAAGAAAGACAGTTAACAAATTATAACTGCACCTTTGAATATCTTTCAACTGTAGGTCCAAAGTGGAGCACAGACTCCCTTCAAGAAATGGTTGTTGAACTTTGCAGTCAACAGGAAGCATGCTGAAGTGAGGGAGGGTATCATTCGAAATGACAGCATATGGGACAAGTTAATCTTTCACAAAGTTCAGGTAGATTTCAGTCTTCTTGTATAAATTGAGTCATACTTTAATTATGGGAAAAGTAAACATTGAGAATGATGAAGTTTCCAAAAAGCAAGAGGAAAACATAATGTAACAGTTTTACAGAAAATCTGAAAATAATTGCAACAGTACATAGTCAGTAAACCATTTTAAATCTGTTAGAATTCCTGTCTCCCTAGGAATCATTTGGTGGACGAGTGCGTGTGATGGTGACAGGAGCAGCGCCTATTTCTTACTCCGTCCTTAACTTCCTTAGGGCGTCTCTTGGCTGTCAGGTAACTAGAGTCTCAAATTAGTCATACAGTTAAGCTAACATTTTAAATAGATTTGGAAGAGATGTGGAATTTGGCATGCTACATACTTCATCTTAAGTTAAAACATCATACAGTAGCATGTTTATTTGTCCTGTACTATAAAGAACACATCTCAGTTTTTGTCAGGGAAAGTACCTAGTGTTTTCCAGAGAGAGCAGAGACTGCATCACTTCCCTGCGGTATTAATCTCTGGGTTACCCTGACAACTTGGTCCCACTGACCTCCCTGAGCTGTCTGCTTCTAGATTTTCGAGGCATATGGCCAGACAGAGTGCGCTGCAGCCTGCAGCTTCACCATGCCAGGGGATGCCACATCTGGTCAGTCACACAAAGAAAGAATAACATCATTTTATTTTGTTTAATCTTTTTTAACAAATATTACGTTTTGGGGGAAATTACCCAACATATCAGAATCATGGTTAACATAATTATAAACATAGGTCACTACTGATAGGAACACAGATGGTTGTTTGTAATGTATGGGGGAACTTTCTAAGAAGGTACACGTTCATACAGGGCATGTCGGTGTACCTGTTCCTTGCAACATTGTAAAACTGGTTGATGTTGAGGAGATGAACTACTTTTCTTCAAATGGTGAAGGCGAGGTAAGGTGACCCGCTATGAAACTCAAGCCACCTGCTGGAGCAAGACATTTTTTATGAATAAGTCAAAATATTAGTTTGATTTGCCTTTAAAGAAGATATTCATGAATACTTTTTCACATCATCACCACTCTTAAGAAATGTTTTACAAAACACACTCTCACCAATTATTCAGGTCTGCATAAAAGGTAAAAACGTGTTCAAGGGCTATCTGAAAGATCCAGAAAAGACAGCAGAAGCCTTGGATGAAGATGGTTGGCTACACACTGGAGATATTGGCAAATGGTTGCCGGTAAGTCTGGTTAAACAAACTTTTTTATTTAACTTTCTGAAACATATTTTTGTTGTTTAAACAATTCAACATTTATTTCCAGTATCATTTTTCATTTCAAGACAATTTTCATGATTGATTGGGACTGCAGCTTATTTTAACATGACTAGAGTGCAAGGAGAGAAAGAGGGAGAGATGGATGGAGAGGAGGAGGGAGGGATGGAGAGGAGGGAGGGATGGATGGAGAGGAGGAGCGACGGATGAATGGAGAGGAGGAGGGAGGGATGGATGGAGAAAAGGAGGGAGGGATGAATGGAGAGGAGAAGGCTTGATTAATTACATATTTCTTTAGTACTGGACTTGCATTGCACAGGGAAAGGGAAATAATGTATTGCTGTTTGCAGAAGTAAAATCATAATGTCATTTTATGACAATGTTGTTGACATAGTCATTTTATGACAACTAAACTACACTGTTCAAGAGTTAAGGCCATGATCCCAATATACATACTACATGAATGTAATGTGCTTAGACTGTAGTGTGCATGTACTGTAGTAGTATTTGACTGTTGGTATTGCAACATAAATAACAGAACTGTGAAAATTGAATTCCATTAACCTTACATTGAGTGCACATACATTCAAACCTATAGAAAGTCTTACAGGCATGGCACGCTTGTTAAGCCAATCGCAGATGTCAGAGAGCAGTTCTGGACAAGCCCAAGAATCATTAGTCAATTTAATTACTTGTCCCACTGCACTGTAGGCGCAACATGGGATATGTTAATTATGTTAGGGAGCAAGAAAGCGACGGAAAGTGAAACTGGGGATTAAAACAGAATTTTACAATTTTACAAAGTACAATGCATGAGCATTGTGTGTTGGGGGGGTGGGGAGAAAAAGAAAAAAAGAAAGATAGTTGATCGACTACGTTTTAATTAATGCCTTTTAATTTCTCCAGGGGACATTTTCTGAACAGGTTACCGGGTCCATTAGAGACCTGTGTAAGCTTGCTCTTTGGTGTCAGTAATTACATACACACATATAACATTTCTCTCTCTTTCTCTATCTCTCTCTCTCTCACACACATACACACACTCTCTCATTTTAACAGAGTGGAGTTTTGAAGATCATTGACCGCAAGAAGAATATCTTTAAGCTGGCACAAGGGGAATATATTGCCCCGGAAAAGATTGAGAATGTATACATTCGCAGTGCACCTGTGGCCCAACTGTTTGTACATGGAGACAGTCTACAGGTACTGTATACACACACAAAAACACACACACACAAACACAAATAACTCATGATTTGTGCTTTTCTAGTCTAGTTTAGTAGCCATTGTAGTCCCTGACGAGGAGGTCCTGCCTGTCTTCACTCAGACACTGGGAATACAAGGAACTTTTGAGGAGCTGTGCAAAAGCTCTGTGAGTGATTGTTCTTACCCACGTACTGTATACTGTATAGTTGCTTACAATTTTCCATTGCTAAGACAATTATAACTTATTTAAGTAGAAACAGCACAATATATGTGCATATACTTTTAAGCACTGCATTGCATAGAACAAAATAACCAGATTAGTTGAATCTGTTATACCAACATAAGTATTGTTTATGTATATGTATATAAACAAAATGTATGTTTATTTCTATATACACATACTGGTATAAACATTTGTTTTAACAAATGTGCCATAGAATGCTCAACAATGCATTTCTACCTCAGAACTGAATCGTTTCTTTTCTGCACAGGAAGTCAAAAAGGCTATTCTCTCAGACATGGTTAGACTAGGCAGAGAAGCTGGGCTGAAGTCATTTGAACAGGTGAGTGATCACAACAAAGTAGTCCTCATGTGGCCATAGCGAAAAAAAGGGGCGATAATAATCCACCTACAGCACTGTTCTATGGTAGTTTCCCTTGTTCAAAACTACTTCTGTCCAGCAATGTTGTGGTTTACTTCTCACAAAACTGCTGCAGAAGGCAAGTGTGTTTTGTCTTGTCTGAAAACAAGTCATGTTTAAAATGTAAGTAAAGACTGGGTCTAACACCTGTTGTGTTTCTCTGTTAAAGGTAAAGGACCTACACCTGCATTCTGAGCTATTCACCATTGATAATGGCCTACTCACTCCAACGCTGAAGGCCAAGAGGGCGGAACTTAAGTCTTTCTTCCAATCACAAATTGACATGCTTTATGCCAAGATCCAATTACAGGCTTGAAAGAGCAGAGTACACACATAACCAACTTTGCTTCCAGTGAACATTTGACCTCTCCACCTAGGGGACTTTCACAATAAAATATGCTACTTAATGTAATTAGTTTCAATTCTTATGGCTGTTAAGTGTGAGTTGGAGCATTTAGTGCAGCATTTCATGAATTCAAACCTTTCACTATCCCATATGTATAGACAAATGAATAATCTAGTTAGTACATTGCCTTCACAAGCAGGAGCCCAATTGAATGGTGGACTCCTTTATACAACCAATTTCAAAAACATCCAGAATCTTCAATCGATTAATCACCGTCTGAATACATATTGCTTTTACTGTTCAGACCAGCTCTCCCTGTGCTGTGGATCAAATGGGTTGTTTTGACAATGAGTTGCATTCAAGGTTTGAACGGGAATGGTAGTGTACAGTCATAGAAGACATGTTAAAAAAACAAAGATGACTTTGTGGAAGTGTGAGGCTGCTTCCCAAAATGGAAGTTTCACTGGAAAATGTGATAAACAGCATGAACAGGATTTTTTTTAATGGTGAAATGAATTGTAACCAATGCAAAAAAACAGAGGAATTTGTTTAATTTCTATTAAATTCATACTTTGAGGGTAATGGTTTTACAAAAATAAAATAAATGTTTTAAATGAAAGCGTTTTCTTTTGTACTTTGAAGACAAATTGCATGACAAAGCTATAGGTTAATCTGGGCTGGAGGCATTGCATAATCAGCATTTAAGGACATTAACAAAAAGTTGCAGATACAAGTGATCTCGTAAACAAAGTAGCAAATTAGCTTTGTGTTGTTACTTATACAACTTAAGACTACTAGTTATTTCTGGCAGGGATCAAACTATACTCTTGAATGTTTGACAAACTATACTCTTGAAGGTATGACAGTGTTATCTGCAGATTGTCCCATCGTAAAATGTAATTGTAGTGCTTGCTAAAAAGTGTTAAGGTCAATCATTTAAGAAAATTCAATTTGGTTCAAACCTGATACGTGTTCAATTCCAATTTGAAAAGCAACCAAATTACTTACGTAAGTAGGAACTGAAAACAAATGGGAGATATAGACACACTGATCTGTTCATGTTGAGATGCCATCAAGCCACACAAGGTGTGATATCATCACACCTTGCTTGCTTTTATTCTATCCAGACACCAGTTGATTCATCCTGATGTACCCATTTCAATATTTTGGGAATTTCTAGAGATTTTTTTTGTTGTCAAATTGTTCAAATTACCATTGGTAAATCCTGTCCTCTTTAGATATCTAAAGAAGATTTAAGGAAATCAACAGGGTTGGTTTAGTCTAGCTAGTAAAAGCAAACATAAATGTTGACCTATCCCTTTAATAGCAGAGGAGGCCACACCCAGAAGACAAAACACCATCTGCCTCTACAATTTTCTCCAGGGGTTTACTTTGACACATGCTCCATGTTCAGACTGCAATACATTAATTCACTTTCTTTTCTTCGCTAGTGGTTTCAGTGGTTGCCGTGTCGTAATGGCACTTCTCAACACATCTCCGTGGAAACCAGCCCCTCAAACGAGCTCCAGCTAGAGGGTAAATTAAAAACTGGACATTAGGAATGTGCCAAACATGAGAAAATTGTTTTACAAATGCACAGTACCTTTCCCATCAATTTAAAATGGATGATAGTCATCAGTTATGTTTTAATGTTTAAACTCTCCACTGCTACAAGTTCAAGCGAGGAAGCTCTTTGGTGAACTTAATAGTTCATACTTAACCCTACCCTTTGTTTGCTTCTCGTCCAATACTTTGTCTCCGTACATCCACCATCTACAGAAAAACAGAACATTTGAGTAATCAGAATCTGTACTGAGAAATGACACAACTACTTTCAGTTAAATACCACTTATCTCAAGGTAAATAAAAAATAAAAAAACCCTGATGTGACCTGTGCAACAACAACTAAATCCTGTGTGCATGAAAAACATTTCAGGTGAGCACGAGAAACTGTGGCGTGCACGCATTACACCAGGGACACACAGGCTGCAAAGCACTGCGAAGCGCCGTAATTAGTTCGCACTCTGCAGCGATCGTTTCGGCAGCTGGATTTTTCCGCGAGCCACATGCAAATTCTGCTGCAGGATGATAAAATACACCATAATTGATATATTTGCATAAACAAACATGTTAGTAAGATTTTACTATGTTAGTTGTAGGGTTTAGCTTAATACCTTAATACTTCACTATGCTGGTAACAAACGGCCAACCATCTGTTTACCCCGATAAAAACTATACGCTATCTGATCAATACGTAACATTTTATTTTATTTGATAAAAAAACCCTGATTGATGATTGCGTTGGTCCAGCCAACAGTCAGTTATTTCTAAACAGTAAACGGTGTTTATTAACAGAGAGCGAGATAGACGAGCTGGCATACACTCAAGCAGGCTTACATCATAAACCAGCTGAGACATTTTGGAAGATTGAAGACGCAAAGTTAATCATTGAAGTTGAGAAGTAGCCTAGGCCTACATGGAGTTATATGACCCACAGCCCTTCTATTACAAAGACTACGGCAACAAAAAAACATGTTGCCACATTATGTTGGGATACTGTTGCGACGGCTGTTGGAGCAACAAGTTACCTAAATATAGCCTATGCTATGTTTATGTACCATGTCAGCATTCAATGTAAAAAAGGAAAATATATGCTTATTAAGCATATCTTTTCAGTGTACCAACATTTCCTTTGTGTACTTGCAATACAAATGCTAACTTCAAATGGTTCTCATGACCCAACCACTATTTCAACCTTGTACGTAGCTCCCTCTTCTATTGTTTGCCTTCATATTTTACGATGACTGCATCTCGCTCACCTATCAACTGACTTGCCAAAATGCCTCCATCATGCATGGCCTTGAGTTTAAGCATGAAAGAGCACGTTGTGTCAAAACTTACTTGGTTCCCCGGGTTGCAAGAATGGTCTCCCCCTTGCTGAGGGGGATCCGGGGCTCCTCTGTACATGGAGTCCTAAAGAAGGTGTTGATCCCCTTGCTCAGTGGGCAACATGCCCCATTGTAGTCTTCCACTACCCTGTACTGGACCTGCTGGCCAAGGCACAACCAAAGCAACATTAATCTACCAACACTACGAGCTATCTCATAATACAAAACTGGGTTAGGGCTTAAATAAAAATGAGACTTCCTCAAAAGAGGCTAAATTAAAAAAAGACGAGACAAATATTTTTTCACACTGTGGTGCAATGCTACCCTCTACTGGTAAGACAATAATGACAGATACTTACACTTCTCACCCTCTTATCAGCTTTCTGCTTCAGTTGCTCGATCTGCCAAAATTTATGAATGGAAAAGGATCGTCTTAAATAGCCTGAATACAGCAAAAGCAGCATTTAAATCAATCTGTCAAATTTATGGACAAGTCAACTGTTATTGTTGGTCTCTTATTTGGGATATGTACTGTTAAGGTGTGCTGGTGACACTTCTTGTGGACAGGCCAGTCGATACCGTCGCCCTCAGGCATCCCTGACCAGGTGAACACCTGTCTGAAGTTCTCCCAGCGGCTCCCGAGGTCATAGGGAAAGATGAACTCCTCTCCGGTTTGGTAGTATTGGATTCGGTCTTTGGCCTGGGGGTAAAGGGTAAATAAAAGAGACAAAAAGTTGGAAGATTCAAAATAATATGAAGGAGAGCGGGGTAGGTATGTGACAGGTATATGTCTGTCTGTGATTTTGTGATGTTGTGATAATGCTGTTACAGCTCTTATTGACCCAGGGGCTACTCAAATAACAGTCCATATCATAGCTTTCTATTTGATTAACTTGAACTACCACTTAAAATACCAGCTGTGTTTATTTATAAATAAATCTTTATATAGTGTTCGCAACACCTTAAACATCAAATTCAAGTATTTTTCAAGGACCTTCGAGGCCCAATTCCCTCAAATTCAAGGACCTAACACAACATAGTTTGATATATGGATCAAGGCCAACACTGATAATTTTTACAATGAAAACTAGCAAGTTTTACAGAAGTTAAATAGATAACTAAAAAAAGAAGCTTGAATGTGCTGTGTTACAGTGACGGAAGACTCCGTGGTCTCTTGGTTTCTCTAAAACAGCAGAGCACTTCAATTTCTATTCATGCACAAACATATAAATATTACATAAATTCAAGCCCCATGACCCATGTTTACTTATATCTATTATAAAAAATATTCAAATTTAATAACATTTTAATCAAAAAGGACCGTTGGGAACCCTGGATAGGTGGCAGGCCAGTATGAGTCTGTTTCAACATTTAAGAATTTATCATCTTAACAGCTGGGGCCTCATATATAAACGTTGCGTACGCACAAAAAGCTTGTCTACGCTGGTTTTCACACACACGGTGTGATGTATAAAAATGTACTTGACGTGAGAATTGTCTGGCTCTGTAACGTGGCAAATTCTAACTGAAAAGTGCCAAAACTCACCAAACATAACAAAATAAAGTTTCCACTAGTAACTGTCATACGTCTATGACGTTGACTATTCAAAACACATACAAATAAAAGTTTGATCATTAATGTGGATGATCACATCAAAATGCCAAAACCCAAACGGGAAATGTTATATAGGCTACTGTTTAATCCGCCACCACTTAATAACTTCTGTTAAACTTGAGTATCAAACGAACGTCAAAATCACTTAGGAAATCACTAACCCTAGCTGCCATGCTGTTACGATCCGCCACCGCTCATTTCTTACGTAATTTCAAGTTTTACATTGGACCATTTCTTCTTAATTTCGGCAATGGTCCGGTTCTCCAAACTCACAGCATTTACGGCCCTTTAATAATAATAATAAATGTATTTGTAATGCACTTTATATTTAGCTAAATCTCAAAGTGCTACTGTGACGGTATGTAATGGACGTAGCCATGCTCCGTCACAACAAGGTGTCGTTCGCCACTCGCTGGGCTCGAACGCACAACCTCTGACTTGCCAAGCGTGACCACTACCAACTACGCCAAAGAAAAGCTAGCTATTTATTGACGCGGGTGGCCCATTACATACCTGAGGAGTGAGTTTCGCCGATTCACACCGGTTACACTACAGGCAAAAAAAAAGAACGGCCACATATGCAGTGACAGTTTACTCCGCCGACATTCTTTTGTTGGTAATACCTGATGACAGGCTGCCAAACAGGACACATTTTCTCACCTCCACCTCTGTTGTTAGAACCTCGATATCACAGTCTGTGAAATGTTTCTTTTTTGCGTGTTTAGTTTTAATTCAGACAAAGAAATGACCTCAGTTGTGCATTTATAGGCCATCTAAATATTCATTTATGGGAGGAGGCAAGGTGGGGTCAGTGGCTCGTTCATGTGTGGTCAATCTCACGTTGATTGTGATTTATAAAGGAAAGGTGCTCAGGACCGAGCGTACGACCGGTTTTATGCATTTGAATATTTCTGTATGTAGGTACTTTACAAGTTTTGTCCGTACGCCATCTTCTGGTATGAAAGCTGCGCAATCTTTTATACATGAGGCCCCTGGTCTTTTTCAGGGAACTAAATTAAGAAATCCAATGACGAACATCACCTTTTCCTCAATCCAGGCCTCGATCGAGGTCTTGTTTCGAAGGATGACTTTTATCTGTAGAAAAAAGAAAAGTGAAAGGAGAGTGTAGGAGTTTTAATAGTTGTATCTTGCTGAGCTCACACAGCAAGTTAGACATTCAGAAGTGAATATCCAGTACGCTTCGGAGAAGACAAAACATATTTGAGTTGAGTAGTTACCACTCACAGGTGTAGTAAAGCGAAGATA
Organism: Mallotus villosus; assembly: GCA_903064625.1. Taxonomy (NCBI): domain Eukaryota; kingdom Metazoa; phylum Chordata; class Actinopteri; order Osmeriformes; family Salangidae; genus Mallotus; species Mallotus villosus. The sequence continues at coordinate 343,664 of CAEFZP010001430.1, read as the reverse complement.
GTTAAATGCACAATAAGCTCATTGCAATTTTGTGATTGAGGACTGTTTGTTATAAAGGTGTTTTAAAGTTTTAGATATTTTAGTCACTTGTTAATTCAGTGTCTCTGTCTGATGCTTTTAGGATTTGGTCCAAACTTTTAATCTGTTGACACCAGCATGTTACATTATGGCAACAGTGATGCTTGGCTAACTCGGAGACCGCTATAACTACCTGACCTTCTCTGTATCTATGCGGTCTGATTACCGGTACTCACATGTTAAGTGTGATATTGCTTACTGATTCTGCTATGGTGTTAATTTTAGAACAGATAACACCACACTCATTCTAAATACTTATGTAGTTTGTCAGCAGATTATGAAAATATTTAATCATGCCAAATGTAGATAATGTACTAATAATACAGATACACTTCCATTTTACTATGGTATAATATTAAGTTGTTAGTTTCATAACATCCATATAGTGCCCATTAATTGGGTACCACCAAGTATCAACTTGCACTTCACACCCAAACATCAAAAACATTGAATACCTGTATTACGAACAACATGCCAACAGCAATGGTTGTGCCCAGTGCCAACCCTAAGGCAAAGAGAGTGGCGGCAAAGGCAGGCACACTGAATGGCATGATGGGTTGAAAACGTCTGACGGCGCTCATGTCAATCTTCACAGTGCTCCAGCCAAAAGAGATCTGCAACAGGGGTGCATCATTTAACAAAAGCACACAACAGCCTAATAATGACAATATTCGTTAGAATAACATATCCAATCATTCGAAAATGTAGACTTTCTGGTTAATAGTTCAGTTGGTTTTGAGGTCAAAATGGCCCATGCCCACCCAAAGATATGCTCATGCAGCACACAAAAACATTGTTAGGTAGACACACCTCAACATTCATCAGAGTGAAGGAGGAACAGTACCTCTGAAACAGCTGTACTGATAATAAGCCACCTAAAATACATTTTTGAAAATGACTTCAAATATTACAGAAGGCAAAATAGGCTAAAAGTCCATGTGGATTCTTTTGGAAACAATGTAAACTGAAACTACTTTTTGATTAGGCTACTTTTTGCATGAGACATAATCTAAAAAACTGGTACACAGCCCATCCAATGTAGTCTAGCACTATCCAACTTACTCTCTCGTAAAGCTGTGTGTACATGGTCATGATAAAAATTATTGCGGCATGGGAACAGCCTAAAGGCGCCAATAACAGGAAGCTGGTGAAGTAGGCATGGTTCTGGTGACCGCAGCAGTTGTTTATCCATGGGCAGTGGTGGTCCATCTTCATCACACACCTAAGGAGAGGAGCAGGGGGAAGAGTTAGTTTACTGTAGCTACTTACAACTGTAAAGGCGACAGTTGTAAGTAGGAAACTACAGATTATTAACAGTTTTAGAACATTTTTCTTTGACAATAAGAAAACAGTAAGACAAAGACTAAACAATAATTAAATATCTCTATATTTTATATAGGGTTATATACCGTATTTCTTCAGTTAAACGCTGCAGCGTTTATTACACAATGATCATTTTTGGTGCAGCGTGTTTATTCGAGGGCGGCGTTAATTAGTAAGAGAGATTTAGTCAATTGTAGCTGCAGTGCGGCCATAGACAAACAAAAATCGACAAGGTCAAACACAAAGCCTAGTGTAAATTTGTAGCTGCGCATGTGTCTACATTGTGTAGAAATCTGAAGAAGCATGCCGAAACATTCTTCCACTAGCATTCAAACAGAAAGCACTCATCAGCAGCAACATTTCTGCACGCAAACTTGGGGTGGATGAAAGGCGAATTCGCAAGTGGCTACGTCTGTACACTAGTAATTTACTCGTGTAATAAATACAGTTTTTATTTAACCAATTAAATATCAGTTTTCTGATTTTTTTGGTGCAGGGGGCAAACTAAATAGTGTCATCTTCAATTTCCTTCCGTATAAAAAAGTGAAGCTTCTGTGAAGTTTCTTTAGAACCTTCTACAACAATTACTATGTTGATTTCTCAGATCACTACTTTTATAATCAACTAGACACCAGAACTACCACTGACTTCATTGGAAACCTACCTGTTGCACTTGCGGCAGTGGTGGGATCTTGGGGACTTGTAGCCTTGGCACAGTCTGCAGAACTGTAAATATTGGGTGTCCTGTTGTTTTACCTGTTTGAGGTTAAACACAGTCAGACACACAACTTTGGATCGCATCTTGAATTAAGGAGTAGGGAGAACAAGTCAGACATTTTAATGGAGGGATAAGCTTGACATTCATGCTCTACAGAAAATGAACGGAACATCAAAAGGGTAAGGGACTACACACAAGGGAAGCGAAGCCCTTACTGGTTTCCATCCCAGTGGTATGTATCCAGGGCCAACAAACATGGCGTTGAAGTAGTTGTAAAGGATGAGGACGGTCCAATTGATAAGCATGATAAAGTTGACACTGCCTCCTGTAGTGTCCAGTGGCCAATACCAGATAACAGAGTCCAATATCGCCATTGAAGAACATATGGCAATGACTGTCAGAGCTATGACTGGGCCCCAGTGACACAACCTCCGAACCTCATGGAGGTTTTCAAATGTCACTAAAGCTGACAGAAAGTTCATGGTTTAAAGTTGAGTGTTTTTAGGGTTTTTGAAAGGCGTTTGTGAGTTATTTGAATTCAGCACACAGAGAACTTGGATACCGTGCTCTTTACTGCTATTTAAAAAAAGTCAACAATAACAGTAAGCATATTTCCTCCGGTCTTCTGAACACCCAGCAAACAACTGGGTCACAGAGGTTTTACCAGTCCGAGAGGTCCTTGCATTAACAAAACGCGGCATCTTGATGCTCTTGCACTATCCCTTTGAGAGACACATGTTGCCCATCTGTGGGGAAAAGGAAACAAATGTGACACCCTTGAAGGTTAATGGACTTGTTTTTAGATTAGCATTAAACATTTGATATAACTGTACAATTCACATATTGAAATGATACAATTCATTTGCATAAGCAACTGAGAAAACGGAACTCAATTTGGCGTTCAAATGTGGCGCTCGTGATCTTAAAACGACCAAAAGTAGATCTCAACAATTTAGCGGTTTATGGAATACGATAGCAGCTAATACGTAGGAAAACTCGCGGCGACTCCTGCCATCTCCTATACGAAAATTTAGAATATTTTAAACTAGTGCAACCAGCAGTACTAGGCTAGCTAACTAGCCAGTCAGCTAGGCTAGCTATCTACTGTAGCACCCTTGCCTTGGTACTGTACCAGCTATTGTTGAGACCACAAGGGGAATACTGAAATATTGTCTAGCTATATATCTCTTTTTAAATAGTAGTAACAATAAAATAGATGAGTACATAATACTGTCAGTGGATCTGGCTAGCTATGTAAACATTTAGATTACGTTAGTTAGCGTTAGTTGGCTGGTTAGAGCTAGGTAGGTCGTCATATCCATGTTGCTATGATGAATGTTTTTCGACTGACAACCAATCTAGAAACTCGCTCGGTGTTTGCGTTATTATTTTGACCTAAAAATGCATATTCTTACTGGAAGACCAAAGCATTTCACATTACATCATGGTAAAAACACCAACAAATATATGCACTGTTTTATGAATGAGGTAAAAACTGTCTCTTTAAATTACCATCCTGCCACTTCCTTTTCTTACACCCTTCGATTGATACTTCCTGAATGTGTTACCACATTTCACCTCCTGAAAATGTTGGGTACCACGTTTGGTTCACTAACACGCTGAACCTTTTATAATATTGATCGTTATTAATAATATTCTAAACAGCTAATGATACAATATTTATACTCATATATTAACATTTATTTAGTGAACACGAGTATTACAGTGCCAGGAACGGAATATATTGAATTAGCTAACCTTCCATTCTTACCGAGTATATTTTGCTGTAACACATCAAGGAAGTGACCGATATAGCATTTCGCACTTAGAGGTTGTTTTCATTTATTTGAGCTAGCTACCAGACAGACAACCACCTGTACGTCACTTACTTCAACATGTCTTCAGACTTTGAATCCTACGAGCAGGACTTTGGGACCCTTACAGCAGAAATAACGAACAAAATTGGAAAGATTCCCAAATTAGGTGGAGGTAAGCTTTGCAAGTTTGCTGCAGTTTTCTATCTAGCCATTTAGCTTTGCCAAGTTGTGCTACAGCTATAGCTAGCATTAGTAGCCTAGTATTGTCAATATTACATTAGCTTGATTTGAACAATACTAGCAAGCTACTGCGTTTACGACAACGTGACAGTTACGAACTAAACTAAATGCCAAAAAGAAAGCTCTGTATCATAAACTTTTGTTGTCAGAGTCACTTCGCTGACGTTTGACTCGTATGTATGCTTAAATGTAAATACATTGACGTTATTTGTGTATACAACCATGTCTACACAAGGGCGTCGTTACCAGAGTTACCCTGTTACACTCTAGGCCTACTTAAACATATCGAGACTAGGAAACACCTAGCATGTAACAGCAGTGGATTGTGGTAATGTTTTAATGCAGATGCATGTTCCCACACATCAAAATTGATTCGATGATCTACCGTCATACTCGAAACCCTACTAGACATGCTTGGATTAGATCAATAGACTGTTACTTTTTAACATGAGCTGTATTACTACTTGTCATCGTCATATGGGGCATGTGGCTTCCACACATTATGTAAATCTAGTGCACAGTGTACAAGCTTCTGCTAGTGGAATGAATGCTCCGTGACACGTTGGATACAACTTGAGAGGCTTCTCTTTATTGTGTGTCCGGTAACGTCTCCTATGCTATATAATATCCTACCGCCTGTCTCCCGGCCCCTTGTGGTAGCCTCATCTCCATGCCCATAACATTACGCCATTAACTAGATCCACTTACATGGCATCTTCCTCCTTTTGAGTTGTAGGCTAAGGCATAGAGCTAACAGAGTGCAGCATCTCTTCTTAAGAAAATGAACAGTTTACAGTGGAAATCAAATCTAACAGTACGTGACTGTAATTCAAGTTCTCAGTTGTTGAGTTTAAATCTAAGTTGAGTTGAAAGTGCCTTATGATAACTCATTAGGCACCTTTTATAAGCCTTATCATTAGCTTCTGTAAATGCTATGACTGTAAACAGTATCGACATCAAAAGTTTTTAAAACAATGAACATCCACATGTCTCCTTAAAATGTTAACAATAAACATCATCTGTCTTTTCTTTTAATTTCTCCACATTTCACTTCCCCCTTTTTTCTCTAATTATTGTACTCAAGGATATGGGGTAACCTGAGGTAATGAGGTAGAATACTCATGTACCTCCATAGCTACTGGAGATTATTCTGCTCCAATAGGCAAGCTATGTGTTAATCACAAAGTCCCTCTGGTGGGCGGATAATTCTTCCCTGTGAAGACACACAAGCCTGAGCATAGAGCTGTACCACGGGCCCCGGTGGAACAGTCTGTCTAACAGGTGAAGGTGGGGAATGTTCAGCCACCTGTGTGTCCTCTGTTGTGTCTGGCTCTTGTGTAGGAAGGAATGTCGGGCGCAAGTGTCGCCTGTTCCTCCGCAGTGTCCCATGGTCCGTTTGGATCAGGTAGGACCTCGGAGTTAGGTGTGGCATTTGGACTGTCCCTGTTGTCGTTATACCATATATGCTGGAAAAATGCGGGGGGGAAATGCTGGATGTAAAAGAGGGCATAGAACAGCACCCGGGCCATTTTCAGCCAAACCAATGTTAGATACCCTATTCGGAGACCTTAAGGAACAGTGTAAAATACTCAAAAAACCCAGTCAATCACCCCTTTAAATCGATTATTAAATCGATTATTAAATCAATTGAATTGTTCTGGAATATAAAATACATTTAATACATGTTGTCTCATAGCCTACTATGATATCCTGCTCCATAATATTAGATTAGATTTAACTTTATTGTCATTGCACAGAGTACAGGTACTGAGGCAACGAAATGCAGTTAGTATCTAACCAGAAGTGCAAAGTAGAAGAGTGCAGAGTATGTGCAAATGGTAAATAAATATAAATAGGGTATACAGTATGACATAAGATATATGTGGTATGAGCAGTAGGAACATGAGCAGCAATAAAGGCGATTAGTGCAGATGTAATATAGATATAGAATATAGAAAGTGCAGGTCAAGTACAGGTGAAGGTGGCAGTAGAAAGTATGATGAATATGGATATGACAACAATTTAACATTTATAGATATGTACAATGAACAATTTAGTGCAAATGTTCAGTGCTGGAGGTAGGTGTGTGGCAGTCAGGCCAGGGTAGAGAGGGGAATACAGGAAGGAGTGTGAGGGGGTAGCCTGGGGGAACTATCACCGTGGTGCAGATTTCAACAGGATGACAGCCGCAGGGAAGAAGCTGTTCCTGAGCCTGCTGGTCAAACCTCACTCAAATACTTCAGATACTTAAGCAACCACAGATTTACCTTAATATTGAACAATACAATTTCTATTTTGTTGAATTGTGTTGTTTGCCATATATTACCGGAGCGAACGCTGCTGCTGCTACTGCTACCGCTGCTGCTAGCTGTGTGCTTTGCTTGCATGTGATAGTTTAGGCTGGAAGTACTCCGGTTATAACTAAACTCAGCCTGACAATCAGTAGGCCTACATATACAGCCTTAGTTTTGTCAACCGAGCCGTCTCGCAACTTTTTGAAATGGAACTTCCCATCTAAAAGCCCTCTCTCCATCATTCAGCTACCATCGGCAGTCAAAGTCACGTGACGACAGGTGATTCCCAGGGTCAAAAAGAAACCTGCGTTAACAGCACTTTTCTTTTGTCGCGTTAAAGTGAGATTGTGTTAGTTAACTTTGACAGCCCTACTGTAGTTTAAATCCTTCTTTCAAACTTCCAAACTTTCTTTGTAATTCCCGTGAAAGTAAAAAGCAGCGTGCAGATAAACTAGTGTCTGAGATCTAAATATTGGGGCGTGACAGAAGTACAGACCAGAGCCAAAAAAGGTGGAGCACCTTGGATTTTTTGAAACCGACCGTTTTACAGAAGCAGTTTAAAATTGTGAGATTTGCATAAAGGAGTGTCAATGGACTTGGAGGTTTACTGTATGTCCATTTTATCCACCAAACTGTTGTTATTCAACTATGACAACGTAAACTCGGTTGATGCACTTGGGAAATTGCCGCCCCCCTCCTCATGCAGCCCCTGTTCGCCCGTGCCCAAAACCGCTACTGGGCGGACTGCAATCGCAGCAGAATATGTTCACAAAAACTACAGTTAGATTTAGTTAGACTAGCTACTGTAGCCAATATTAAAACGTTGCAGAGATTATCAGAAAATATCTGGAGATTTTCTTTCGGTTTGGATATTATTTAGAGTGGAGGAAGTTGTGGACTATCTTCTTTTTGGGTCCATCCACAATTTTGGTTCCCTTACGAGGAGTTTTTTTTTAATGAACTGTGTAATTTGTGTTCTCTTTTGCCACGGGTCCTGAGAAAAGGATTGTTCTGTCGCACTTTGGAAAATAAACATAGTCCAACTGTGAGATTCTGCCTGGACAGTAGATTTGTTCCCAACGGACCGACAACACAAACCTAGAATCCCGGTGATCTGTTACTCAATGTTGTCCTATGGGTTTTCTTATTATCATAGCTGCCTCTTGCAGTGGTAATTATTACCCGTTTAGAGTAATTTTTTCATCCGTCTGTTCACTTTATTAAGCATCTGCATTCAGGCTGCCTTTAGATTGGTCGACATCTGAGTAAAGCTGTCAAGATCGTCTTGAACAGAAGTAGGATAGGATAAGCACGTTTTGCGAACATAACAATTTTAGCATAAGTTTGAAAGGATTCAAACTCACCCCCTCCCTTAAAAGCCACTCCTCCAAAACACATGAATGCTGGTACTTTATTGGTTGTTATCAGGATGTGAAGTTTATTTCAAACATGATCCTACCCTGCCTTTAACATGGAACCAACCCCTTCCCTCCCCAGAAGGACCTCACTTTACACAGTCTGCAACCTGCATGTCTTAATTGACTAAAGGCCATTGACACCTGACAAGCCATTGAATACAGAAAGACTTGTTCAGATATCTGTATCCCTGGTGGGAAATGATGCGGACGATGCAGGCAGTTGACCCTTTGGTGTCTTGGATTATGGATGATCCAACAGGCAGATCACAACATGTGAGTTCAGGGGTGTGTGTCTGAGTAAGTGGTCAACAGCACAGGGGCCCTACATGGGACTGTCCTGGCTCCCTTCCTGTTGTCTGCTAAATCTGGTATTACATTTGGAGAAGGAGTGGTGGTGGTAGTAGTAATAGTAAGTGCTTACTTCATTCCCAAATGGAAATTATAGCATTACAGGCAACATAAAAAAAAATTGATTGAGATTAGATTAATGAGTACTAGTACAACAATGCTGAATGTGCTTTACTGAGTGTTTGTGGATATAGGACATCTACAATATCCTATACACCAAATGGAACGCTGTAGTCATGTTTTAGTTGGCATGCCAAAGATTACTGTTGCCTACTTTATGTTTGTTGTACTGTACCATGTAGTTCTAGAGTAGAAGTACATTTAGTATTGAACTTGTCAGTGTTTTTAACAGTACAATATCCCCCCAGGAGTCTTCTAAGCACTTTTCAACACTAGAATAACAATTATAGAATTCCTCAACATTGGACATTATGTTTTCATTCCATTTAATTTCTGTTTCTGTGGAACCTGAAAGGCTATAGCGTGCTTGAGTATGCCTACCGCACTTTGTACCAGACATACAGTCCAGGACCTTATTATTATTGTTAGGCTATGATTATTTGCTTGCTTGCATTTACTTTTTAGATTTTTCCAATGCCCAATGTAAATATGTAGATGATTGACTGGTCATGGTAATGAATTGACTTATTGGTGGAAACAAAGTTCTTCCACAAAGTAATTCCTCCACTGTTCCCACCCACCATGTGGAGTGTGTTAATACAAGCTCATGTAAATATACACAAAGCCAGTCAACCCATCATACCAATCTGTAATTGTCCTCCGCTTCTGCCAGAATAGTGTGCTCTTAAATTTAAATTATTTTCAGACTCATGAAGACATTTCTCATTTCCTTTTTTTATATCTCACCCGCTGAAGTGGTTAAATTGTGTCCATGTGTTGACAGCCCTCCATTTCATACCATGACAATGGCTTCGACAAAAAGCTTTTGTCGCTGTTGTTGTGCCATTGCTCAATGTCACACATGCACAATTGCTGATAGTGGCTATTGCGCAAGAATAAATGTCCTTGACTGTGTTGGCCAAGTCTTCAACATTCACAGGAGAATCAAATGGACACGTTTTTATTTGGCTTTGTTACTGTTCCAAAACTTGGTAGGGTTTAAATAAGAACACAATATGATTCAAGGTCTCACTTTATTAAACATAAATGTATTTTCTCAGTCTTACAAGTGTTTATGGAAAACTGAAGACCTGTCAATCATTGCAGATTAAATATTGAGTGCTGATGAAAAGCACTGCTTTCAGAGAGCAGCTATTTTTCCTTTTTGTGCTATGTTTACAAAACTACTAGGCTTTCGGTCCCTTGGTCAGCGGAGTGTCTGATAAATATCCATGCATAATTCAGGCCTCTCTAGCTTGGACCTGTGTTAGGGCGAGCCACACTGTCTTACCTTATGGAGAATCGCCTCTGGCTGTTTACTGTGTAGCTTGTGAGGTTGGACACAGGTTTTAAAAATTGATTTGATGACTAGCAAAAGGTAGTGTAGACCCAAAGGGTAAAAATGAAGATCCACTCTGATGTTTTACTTTTGCGATTCCTTCACCAGTAGTCCTTGAGATTTGCTCCTGAACTTGATATTTCTTCAAGTGCATTCCACTTCTTAAATGTGAAATGATTTGTCGAACTTTGGTCAACTGAATGCTCTTCTTTGCAAATGGGCCTAGGTACTTGATGTCAGATTCTTCTAGGCTGTACCAAAACATTCCCCTGAATAAAAATAGGACCCATAACTAAAATATGAAGTGCTCAATATTTCTCATACCGGTACTACCGTATCTAACTAAGCTAAGCATCAACCTTTTAAAATGTTTTCATTTTGACTACAATGATCCAAATGTAATTATTTCATAAGTTGGAAGAATTTTTTTTCCACCAGTGGGTGTGTATATTTTTACTACTGGTATCTAGGCATATCTGACATCTTGTTTATTTTTGAGTTGGCACATAGTGTCTCAGTGCTCCTCAACAAAGTCAACAAAGGCCTCATACACAGAATAAATAGGAAACATCAAATGTGAATCGGTGAGCGGAGAGAATGTGTAAATATATCTTCAAATGTTGATCCCCCTCCATCTCTCGCAGCATTGCGAGGGAGTTAGGTTGTTGTCATAAAGCGCTAGTCCTCCTTCAACTGATCAATATGTTTCTTCTGCTTCCCTTTCAGAGGAGAAGACACAGCTGGTTCTTAATGTCGACAAACAGCTTGAAGAAGTCAGAGAGTTGGTATGTCTTTGATCAGTAATTTTTCACTCTTCCGATTTCCTAAACAATGAGTTTGGAATGGGGTGGGGGAAAACACAGACAACATCACCTGTGTTATCTGAGTGGTGACATGATACACACACGCACGCACATTTCACGTGTGGTGTCTTCTGTGGTTGCTGTGAGATTATGTCCCGATAATTCACTTTTATGTGACACCCCCCTGACATATTTCAAGACGGTGGAGGGAGTCTTCACATCTTATTTGCTAGAGTGATTGAAGAGAACTACCATTTCGATTTTAGTTAACTTATTATGTCAGACTGATTACGGTCTTACAAATTCCCTGCCGAGTGTTTTGTCTCTCTGTTCCTCACAAGTAGGCCTGTGCTGTCTTCATTCCATATTACATTTGTGTTCCACCTCAACAGATACGTTTAAAACCAAGGCCTTTCAATGTTATTGTATCTTGTTTATTCATTCATACTTTTCAGTGTTGTGCGACAGTCATGGTTTTCTAAGGAAACATGGAAGTGTTAAAGTGCCAGCTGCTTATGTTGAGAATTTATGTATTCTGTATTAAAATGTGTGTTTCAGCATGAGCAGCTCTCTATAAGGAAAACAATGTTACTTTTCTTTTTATAGACATTTACTGTGTGGGTAGGTATATTATGTAGGTACCGCATCTTGTCTAGGCTAATATTGACTGAAATCCTATTACAGTCTTAAAGGACTAAATAAGGCACAACTTGCAGTAATATAGTTTGCTAGTCAACTAAATGGACTGCATTTATATAGCGCGTTTTTATACCTTAGCGGCACCCAAAGCGCTTTACAATTTTGCCTCATTCACCCATTCATACTCACACTCACACATACCGACGGCGGCGAGCTGCCATGCAAGGCGCCGCTCTGCCCATCGGGAGCAACGTGGGGTTCAGAGTCTTGCTCAAGGATACTTCGGCACATGGCCTGGGAGTAGTCGGGGATCGAACCGCCAACCTTGCGATTAACAGACGACCCTCTCTACCCCCTGAGCCACAGCCGCCCCGCAAAAATCATTGTTGCTATGAGTATCATTTGTCATCTTGAGGATACATTTTATGGGGTCATTTATTGGTGAATTATCTGATTGCGGGATTATAGCTGGAGCAGATGGACCTGGAGGTACGAGAGATCCCCATCCAGAGCAGAGGCATGTACAACAGCAGATTAAAGAGCTACAAGCAGGAGATGGAGAAGCTGGAGAAAGACTTTGTAAGTGGTTACCATTGTTTTACCACTTTTACCATCTGTCCACTAACACTGATGCAGACAGAAGGCTATGTGTTGCTTACATGAAATGACACTAACGTACATTATTTGATACTTACTATACTCACCATATTTTTGTGCTTGCATCTCTTCTTATTTTGTGTGATGTTCCTCTTTGTATTTTGTTCTCCCTCACACATACACATACTTACCCAAAAACTGAAGGTCAGCAGTATGTCCACTGTGGTTAATTCAGACCCTGTTTTTGAAAGCCCAAGCAATGTCCATGGAGAGCAGGCATGTGTTGATGCTACAGATAGTAGCCTTGTTTAGTAATTCATAAATCATAGGCTACCTGTCTATCCCAAATCCACACCTCTACCTATATAAAACCTTAATAAGGAGCCCAGCCGTATCTTTTGAAGCATGTTCTCGACTCTCTTTATCTGTCTAACCACCAGCGACTCTGATCCATCTTGTGTTGGCCTAAATGTCCCGTTGATACAGTTAATATAACATTTTGACATTGCTGTGTTTTACCCTTTTGGATGGTGTTTTCCGTACATCTGTTTAACTTTCCTTGTCAATGTATCCCCAACTAAATAGGTGTTAATCTTTTTCTTACATGACTGCGTTAAGATTACTAGGTGTTGGTTTTCATATACAGCACAGCTGCTGAAAGTGGTGTGACACTGATGTGTATGCAATACAGACATGCAGTATATGTGATACCAGTGGTTCCATTGTGGAGTCATTGCCTCAGGTTTCCAAACATGAAAGAAAGAAACAAATAAATAAACACTTGTTAGAGATCTGAAATTAGTGATCTATCGCTACGCCACAGAGACTCGTTACCTCAGATCACAGAGGAGATCTCTACTCTAAGAGGGTTCGCTTTCCTCACGGTGGGCATTTAATTGGCTGATGATTAATCTTTCCCTTCTCCCCTCTTGACACTTGCAGTGGTTAATTATCAAGCAATTAACACCTGCTGTGGAGGATATTGCTGTTAATTTGCTTTCTTCCAATTTTTTTTACGGGGTTATCCTGATTTCTTCTGAGAGGTTATTTTGTATTCCAACGTTGACGTTGTTTTGCGTAAACAAAATATTTGATGCACTAGTTAACAGTAAAACATTTTTTGCTTCTAGTGTCCTGGGGTTTTCATGTAGTTTGTCTCTTTTGGAGCCTTAAGAGATGGTGAAACATTTAACAGAGTTAGTGTTTTTCTTGGCTTACACAAGGTTGCTTGGGTTCAACACCTCCAGTCCATTCCCTACCTTTGAGAAAAGGACTGTCAGCCTTTTAAGCAGTTAGTTATGCTAAGAGAACTTATAAGACCACTTAAAAGTATTTTTTGACTGAATTACTATTTTATTTTTTATAAAGTGAGACATTGAATTATATTGTAGGTCAAACTGGTCAAACTACTACATCTGGTAGTATTTAAGCCAGGATGCCTTTCTGGCTATTCCGACCAGTGAGCTTTTTCATAGCGTCAAGAAATCTATCTCTGAGACAGCAGTACAGTAGAGAGGACACAATGGTATGACTCGCCCTTACTGGTTGCCTTTACATGCAACAGCATGTACTATGTAACCACAACAGTAGTACCTACGTAGATGTTCAGCTGTTCAAAGTAGTTCAGAAGTAGAGAGCCGAAGTACTGTAGGTCTTCAATGTGTAGTCCAAAACTTCCAGTTCTAGTTTTTCTGTACTGGTTCAAAGAAGGCAAAACATTTAACACACACATCTAAATATGGTGCTACAAGTATCTTATCTCTTTATTGTTTTGGGGAGGACTGATGTAAATTGTTATGCCTTAGGCTTAACTTTTTAAATGGCCTCTGTTTGTCTACACAAGGCAGCATTAAATAGCTCTCTATATAGGGGAGAAATTGTTGATTTGAGTTTTTGGTGAAGTATTCCTATAACCTACTGCTTCAATGACATTGAAATGGTCTGATAAATATCTCCAGTGCTTCTCATTAATTATTGGCATGTGGGACTGATTTAGTGTTGCAATTGTATTGACTAGACTTGACTACATGGAATGCAGCAAGCAGTAGTTTGCAAGCAGAAACACAAATTCACAACTGTTAACATGGTTTTTGTTTACCATGCTTTATTAGGCTAAAGAAGTATGTTCTCTATTGTTGAACAGGAGTTTACAAACCAAACAAAACTAGTAACTGAATCTGGTCACTTCCTTCTCTCTCTCTCTGTATTTATTACAAGCAGTACCCACCTGAAAAGGATGTCTCTTCCTCTTATAAAAAGCCCACGCTTTGTTGTGTATGATAGCCTTGTCCTCCTCTGCTCCCGGTCATCTCCCCTATTGGCATCCCCTTAACCCTCTCTCTCATCCACTCATTCATGTAGGGTTTGTCTTCCTGCTTCCTGCATGCTTCATCGTGCCTGAACCCTATGCCTGGCATAGGGGGGTCTTTAGACCAGAAGCCCCCTGCAGTGGCGAATTACAACAACCGAAGCGCAGCCTGGCACAATCAAAAAGCCTCCTAAACTGAAAACCAAAGATTAAAAAAAAATATATAATATTTGAAGCAAGTCAAATATATACGGAAGTCGAGGGAAGCAGAATGTAATGCGATGACTTTGTTCAGCTAGAAGTGAGGCCTAATTGAGGCTTAATTTTATTAAATACATTGGGTAAACAGACCTTCCATCTTCAAAAGTAGAGACAAAGTTTTGTTCCACCAAAGAGAGCTGAGGTCCAACCTTAACCCTGACCAACATTCTGATGGAACATCTCTGAGTAGGCTGACTGTAAAATGTTTATATATTTGTTGAGGTGTTATTCATCAATTCACATGGTCTAGTTTCCTTGCTAAACACCAGATGGCGATGTTGCTTAAGGAATGCAAGTGTTCAGTAGTGATATTTTTGAACAATTGTCTGTCAGAAGCATAACTTTTTTCAACACGCTTCTCAGTGTGTTTTTATCTGCAGAATAGTCTATGTTCCTTTTCAATAATGTTGAACATGGGCGGCATTTACATATGTATATTTCCCCCTTAAACACACAGTAATTTACTGTCCATGATTTCATCCAGTGTTCATCAACATTGTCAAAATAACTTTGTTTTGCTTTCAAACGTTACACCCAATGCTGCAATGTTTGTTTTTCTTAGATATTTTGGGGGATTTTGGCGTCATGTATCTTGATATCAGTCAGAGACAGGAAAGCAGGGCGAGCGAGAGAGGGGTGCAATGTCCTGAGGAGGGCAACGTCCCCGGCCCCTGCGGTAAGGCCTTGGTCCCTGTGGTTTCCTCTGCCTGGTGACCCAAGCTGCAGTGGTTTTAATTAAAAAAAAAGTGAGGTCTGTACACTAATGTGTGTATAAAAGTGGTACAACTTGACACGCATGATATGTGATATTTGACTAGAATGGTTTGCACATTCAAATGGTCAGGTCAAAGCAATTAGAAATTAGTCCTCTTGCAAAAACACCTAAATGAAATGGTAAAATATTACAAAACATGTCTTCCTTCAAGTAACATCTGTAATACAAATGTTATGGATTCTGCTGGTGTGGTCTTTGACATTGAATACAAAACAAGATAAAGTGACTTTCATATAATGTGAAAAAAAACATTGTTTTTGCTGTGCATCTTAAAGAATACGACCTCTTATGAAAACACAGTTAAATATTGCAGTTAGGTCAGGAAGGAGCTCTGGCCCCTTTTTATCACCTTAAGACTGAAAGACTTCCAATGTCTACCTGGGGAGATAATTAATGTATTTTCAAAACATAGTCAACCAGCCTTGAAATATTGAACAGTTTATTCACTTGATACTGCTTGGTAAATAGAAATGAAAAGCTTTCTAAACTGATCATATATTATTATATATTTTTTACTATATTTCAGGGTCTCTAAAATGATCATCAACTGTTAAAAAATGGAAATGTGCTCTCTGTTAGGGCAAATATTGAATGCCATAGAATCCCATGTGCACCTCTGCTAAAGGGGAAAAAACTGGTTTGGTTAAAAATAAAGAAAGGCAGAAAGAATTTGATCGATCATCTCTTTTGAGTTACCCATTTGAATCCTCTAATGAAATGCTATGCAGAATGTATTGAAATGTATTTAGGCTCTTTGTATAGACCTTTATTTTGCAGGGTATTGTATTAACTTGAAATGCAGTCTTGGAACATCAGTTGCATTGTCTAAGCTAGGTTTAGGTTGACGTGCCCTCAGATTGAATCAGCCTAAAATTACTCTTAAATTGTAGCATCAATTTGGAATACAGTTCCAAACAAAGACTTATCTTCGACACCGGCTTTATTTGTCATTGGTTCATTGTCATTCATTAACATTCACAAACTTTGGATGAGATTATTTATAATGTTATCATTATTTTATTCTTTTTCAAAAAGCTTGGACATCTTAAGTGATCTGCAAGGAAAGCACAAACAATGTATGATAAAAAAATAAAACATAAACAAACTTATGGTGTCATTGGCCATGGTCAACTCACGGTCATAGCAACACTAACTTTGCCAGTGATTAGAAAAGTAAAGTCTTCTTCAGAGACTCATTTGGATTTGCTGAGAATGGGCATAAACTGTTTACAAAGACACTTAATCAGAAACGTCTTATTTTTTAAAGAAAATGTATAACATCATTACAAATTCCTCACTTTTATATTCTGTTGGGAAGTGCAAAATCATACAATACAACATTGGTTGTGTATTTATAGTGTACGATTTAATGTGCAAATATGGATCATTTTGCATTTTGATTGATAAATAGAACATACTTGATAGACACATTCATGATGCATGCAAGTCGTTCATCACATGAATGGGTCTTCATTGTTTAACAAACATGTACCCCCCCACCCCCGTTGTCTAATACAGGGACTTCTACAAACATAATACATGACAGACAGACATTAGTTGGATGTAAGACACTGTAATTCCCCTTACTACGCTTGTTGGAACTAAAACATATTTGTTGTTATACACCACTAAGCAGTTAATGCGAATCATTCTCTTGTGTTCTGTAGTCTAACAAGTGATCAATAGCGCCTAAATCCAATCACATCCAGATTAAAAATATCTAATTTCTTGAGGAAATAGTTGAAGGGGATTTTTCACCCTTTACTCTGAGCTCAACAAAGAAGATTTTTTTAAATAAATCGATTATCTTATCTTATAAATTATGCCTTTCATTTGAAAGCTGTTCTACACTGGTTCTTTCGTATGCTTCTTGTGGATTGTGAAGTTTTGGGCCAACTGTTATTTCTTTATAGACTCAAAATTGGAACTTCACGATTATTAGATAAGACACTTCAGCTAATTTTGTTTTCAGTTTTGATGATGTAGTATTATGGTGCTGATGTGCTAATGTCGAGTTTGCTAAACGAATGAGAGATAAGTGAAGCTTTTCGATCAAAGTTGTGAAGGTTAATTCAAAGTAGCGAGAAAAAAATTATCTTCGAAGAGTTTACTTATACTAGTATTGTGAAACCTTCCTAGTTTTTGATAAACATCAACGAACAACACCCACAGGGCCAGTGTAGGCTGTTATCAGTCAGATGGATGTCATTTTTGTCGTCTGTCATTATGATAGTGCTCCAAACTGAGAGGTCAATTTACTCCAGTACAGATCAGAGTAACAAAACTCTTATCCTTCTCCTTAGTTATCCTTCTTCAAGTTCATAAATACACCCCCCTCCCTACCATTATTAATACTTTACTGTGGAGAGGCGATGCATTATGCCGTAAGCATTGGTTTTATTTGGCAGTGTGCAAATTAGCCCCTTATCTGTCCATATCATCATTTCGTCTCGTTTATCTTCTTGTCCTCCAAAGTCACCACACTTCAACTCTGACAGCGATCAGTATACCTTTCAGACGTGTGCATGCTTGTGATTCCTGAAGTGAGGCCCTCCCAGGTCTTCTGTGTCCTCGGGGCCTGTGTGATTGAGTGACTCGAATGAGAGGGGGCAAAAGATAATAAGGGAAGGAATATAGAAAATAAAAAGAAGGGGCTATGATATATCATTCCTCCCCTTCTCCCCGTCCATTTTCTCATCTTTTGTCAGTGCTGTCCTCCCCCGATTTCCGTGCTCCAAACCTGTCCTATGCAGCAGCGTAAACTAGAAGTGACATGTGACACCCACACCCAAGTGATGCACTGACAAGCAGGACCAGAAAAGGTGACATGCCAGACTGGCTTTAATATGGGGGAGAATCATAAAGTATTTATGAAATGCATTATGAATCATCCAGTAGGCCTGTTTTGCCACAGTTTTTTGTGGGTTTTTGCTTTTTTTCAAACAAGTACTGGAGAGGCGAATGTGAAAGAGAGAAAAGTAGTGAACTTTTATATTTTAAGCAGTTCTGTCTGCAATACAGTGGGCCTAATTGAATTAGGCCTAGTTATTTATACAGTTTTACATTTGTTCCATAAGAACCTAGAACACCTTAAAACCTACATATTGTTTATTAAGTGTGCATAAATATTACATTTGGATGTGTACAGAATACAGATACATTTATTGAATGAGTAGCAGTATCTTAACTAACCAGAGTCTGTCATTATAGGAAACAAATATATAAATGCTATTATATGTCAATCCATGCCATTATCATAAAAAATGCACATAAATGGTAAAGAAGTATCATGTTGGCTGGCTGCATTAACTTCTGTTGCACAGTAGATGTAGCTATCTAGCTAATCACTTTGTTCTCAGGTTTAACTCAATGAAGAGTTGTTAAAAATGTAAAAGAGTGTTTGATAATACCTAATACCATCATCAACAACCACACCAACAACAGAATCTTACCAGGTTAGTTGCCAAACATGGATGGAAAGTATAGCATGTTTGCACCTTACTTTGTGAGTCATATGTTTCTGTCAAAGTGAGAGTGAGGATTCCTCTCCCAATTACTCTATAGCACTTCTTGTAATGCGATATAGCTACATTTGTTGTGCATATTACACATTGGATGCTACAAGTATTGCTCTGCAAAACGTTAAGGGGGTGGTCCTCCAATGTTATGCTTCATGTCTCTAAATGGATGTGTGCTTGTGTACTTCCAGCCACTGTTTGCGTCTTAGTAAACTGTGCAAGTAAGAGCTAGGTGTTTCTTATATTGCTGACATGAGTATATTACACACATAAGATGCATTTATGTGCAATTGTGGATGGTATAGGTAGCCAATAAATACTCCTCCCATAGAACACCTTAATTCCTAACCTTTTTATCCACTGTTCTTCTGAATGTAATAGCTAACATTTATGCACAGTAATTGTAATTAAACTAGGCAAAAACATTGTATCAGATGCAAATGTATATATGGTTAAGGTTTCCCCATCAAACATTAATTAGTCTACTTTTGACTTCATTGTCAGTCTAACGAGGAACATGAGAAAAGCAAAGAGGAAAAAGGCGTTTACTAAATGCAATTTTGGCTTTTCTCAGACAGTTTTTGAAGCCTGCGGTGAAATCTTGCTGTGGCCTTGATCAGAATTACACTGTAGAGGATGAATTAAGGATTTGTTCAGTCATCTCAGAGGTTGAACCTGCCAATTAGAGCATCAGCTTGCTTCAGCAGCCATTAAGCAGTTTATCTGCCGAACTGTGCTAATGCACTTTAGAGTTGGTATTTGTTCTGATTTGACCAGTGGTTAATGGATAGTGGATAACTGGTACATTTTTTGAAAAAGCCAAGACAAAAAATCCTAGGTTTTATTATATTTACCTGGTGTCGATATGGAACCTGTGTAACGATCAGTCTCATACATCAAGGCATTCACCTGCATAGACTAATTACCATATCTGGAATGTGCCATCAGACTCACATCCAAACCTCAATGGCTCATCTAATCCTATAAACAACTCCTCTCCATTCCACTACAAAACCTGTGGAGTCCCATAGAGAGTGGAAGTGTGTACGGTGGTTCAGGGGGACAAATGTTGGAATAGCTCTGGAAAGGACATTCAGACCTCATCTGCATTTGAATAGGGCTCTAGCCAGCTAAATAAGAAAGTGTACATAAATATATAGCATTAATGATGTAGCTAAGCCCTCGTGCATGCTGCTGTATTCTCATGCTAATGAGGGAGGTATTGAGTGGAGACAATTGTCATCTTCCTCCAAAGAAAGATGAGGGAGAAAGAGGAAGGTGGTCTTCTGCACATTTCCATAGACAGACAAAGACAGTGTCCCCTGCCCCCAATACGCGCACACACATTGACACACACTGTAACCATCCTATAAATGAGTCCACATATGTCTTTATGTCTAGCATATCCATTTTTAGATTACAGTCTGAGAATAAACATCAAATACAAATCTTATATCAAGGCCTGGAGAGAATCCCTGCCTAAACAGAGAAAAGGTTAAAAGTTAAGGTTTTTTATGTTGAAGAAAAGGGGATTTGGGTGGGGGGGGAACTGAAAAATTATTCTCAGTGGAGGGTTCAATGAACCATATGTAGGTAGCCACAGGCTAATGGGCCGATTGGTCCCTGGTATCCCC
Organism: Mallotus villosus; assembly: GCA_903064625.1. NCBI lineage: Eukaryota > Metazoa > Chordata > Actinopteri > Osmeriformes > Salangidae > Mallotus > Mallotus villosus. Next base: position 323,434 of record CAEFZP010001430.1, on the reverse strand, counting down.
TCTCCAGGTATCCCCCCGTAACACACACACACACAGACTCTCTCCTTCCATATCCCTTCCGCTCTGAAATCCCTCCACCACTTCCCTCTAATCTCACCTTTTCTCTGGCGATGACCCGGGGAGGCCCACTTTATTCCCCACTGCACGCCAGAAGCCAGCGTTGTGATCGGAGCCCTGGCCCTGCTCTGGTTCCCCCCTCGCCCGGCTACCTCCCCAACGGCTCTGCTCTATTGATTTACTCCTCCACCATGGCTGTCTGCCTGTGTGCTTGCACCACCAGTCCCCGGCCCCTCTCCTCTAGCTACCTCTCCTGCTCTTCCTCGCGTAACCTGGGATTCATGTTCTGGGAGAACGAGAAAGAATGCAGGAGACGGGCGAAAGAGAAGCAGAGCCTTTGATTTTTCATTAGAAGCGCTTCCATATTTTAATATTGGGTTTAATCGGCCCTCCATGCCTTAAAGAAATAACCATTGAGAGACGATTCCCTGGCCTTCAAAAAGTATATGGCGTTTCCTCAATCAAAGCCCCTCGAATTTGCTCTTTTGTTTGGAGTTCAATTGCGATCGTTTTCCTCTCCTCTCTCTCTCTGTCTCTCGCCCTCTTGCTTTGCGGGTACAGTCGTTAGGCTTATTGACTGATCTCAGCTCTACTTAACAATAGAAACGACTTTGACAGGGAAATACAGCACATGTATCACAAAGGTGGTGGAAAAAAAGCTTCCATTGCAGCCATAGCCTATGTTCCGTGACAAAACAAAAGGCAAGGTATTTCCCGAGAGATGAAATGTTAAATGTTTCTGCATGCAGCATAATACTATTTTGTAAATCTTTGGATATTTGTTGTAAGACGATATTTCTGATCAATGTTGTACTTCTTAATGTGTTGTTTTTACATCTGTGAAAATATTTACTTTTGAATTATGAAAAATATATGCAAATGCAATGCAAAAATAATACATTGATAGATATAAGGTAAGGTTTCTGAAGAACATAGAGTTGTGTGCACTTTAAAATAAAACCTTCTCAGTTTACATTTGTTGCATATTAGCTAGCCTATTATATGTCTCACGTTTATGATGTGAGTGTATTGTATGAGTGTCCCTGTGATGGCTTCCTAGCGAGACACTTATTTTTGTAATGGAAGTGGAACACAATGCCTTGTATTTGTTGGAGCCACAACTCCACTAACATGTGAGCTAATGAGAGGCCCCATGCTGATATCTAAGTCTTGGGTTTCCTATACTGATGCTGTTCTATTAAAACAGGAACACGCAAGGCTGGTGGGCTGGAGTGCATTGGGGACACACCCCAATGCACTCACCCACACACACAAGGAGATTTTTCATAGCACACAAGGGGTCGTATGCTTGTACGTCCGTTTATCCCAAACTTACACAGACATACACACACCCTCTGAAGATAGACAAGAGGAGTACGTTTTGATGACACCAAAGACCAAAAAGAAAGGCATAAACAGAGAATCTGCATCAATCAAATTGTCAATGCTTCACTATCGGAAAATGTATCAAACATAAAAAGGAGCACTTACTTAATTGACCAACCCCTAGACAATTTGTTTGCTTTAAAAGGAGTTAAAAAAACAACAGTTGTGTGTGTGTACCACTCTTTGTGCCGGTTGAGTGTGTAACCCCCTGCTAGGCTGAGATGCATTATTGAAGACTCTGTTATGATACTTCTGCCTGCTTAAAGGTCTTGGCTTTCTTTTAACGCAGCGCCACAGTACACCACCTCTGCCCTGTTTCTTGGAAACTATAGAGGAACCATTGGCACGGGTCCACACTTCAGCATAGGAAAAAATCACTGAGAGATGAGAGGAAATTGTCATGTTTAAGATTAATTTATTTCACATTTCTTGCACATTTTTGTTTCCATTTTTATGTTCTAATTTATTGTCCTAATGGTTTGTATTCCGTTTTGGATGTCATTTTTATGATAGTAATATTTGCTTCAAGTTATGATCAAAATCATGATATTATTACGGTCATAATCATAATGAGTGAATGATGTAATCATTATTTCCAACACTATTTTCTTAGTGGTTCATAAACATTTGCAGGAAATGAAAGGTTAAATGCCAATTTAAGGGTAGCATGAAACCCAATTCCCCAAACCCAATTTTCAGTATGGTGAGTTGCTCTGCCGATGTTGAGAAACACGTAATAAAGCACACGTTTGTAAATTAAATACCATTAATTACTCTTTATGCCATACCACCATCTCGGTGTGGCAAAATGAAAAAGCAAGAATGAAGAGGAAAAAGCATGTGCTGATAACTTCAGGGCCCCTCATTATTCTCTGCCCCTGGGTATTTTCACGCCTTTTATTTTCTATCTAATGAACTGTTTACATTTTTCAGTTTTCCAGGCACCACAATTATTTGAGATGTCCTTTGTCGCTGGTCGCAGTAGGCATACAGAAAGGAAGGGAGTTGGAGGGCAAGAAAACATGTTTATAATAAATATAATTGTATTTGATTTTAATTTCTGTTAATGAGTAGAACGTAGGTTGCAAAAATCAAGACTGGAGTCATCAGTCTCTTCATTGTAAAAGAATATTGCTTAGATTTACAATTATTTATCATTTATTTGTGTCATTTTTAAACAGTAGGATCTTTTATATATACATATACATAAATACTTTTTTTAAAGAGATGCACTTATGGTCTTAATTAGCATATCTGCTTAGCATATCTGATATCAATTTGTATGCAATGTATATTTAACTACATTTTGATGAGTTGAAAAGGATCTCTGTTTTTCCAACAGAGGTAAAACACTTGTGTTTTTGACAGGACACTATGCACCTCAGTCTTTAAGTTGATGGGATGTGTAGAGTTTTAAAAGCTGGGGGACCACTTTGCATAAAGTTAAAATGGACCTTTGTTCTTTTTTTGTGCCTCCGGGAATAGAAGTAAATTCTCACCCAAGATTAGAAAAAGTGACAAAAGAAAAACCTTTCAAAAGGATGAAATCTTTCTTTTATAATTGTTTTCCATGGCAATAAGGTATCTTCTAAAAGTGCACATTCTTTTTAGATTACAAAGCCTCCTCTTCTGCTTCCATGATGCTTTTTTGCATTCATTCTCCTTCTCAATCATACATAACAACTTGAATGAGAAAGTTTCAACTAATTAATTATATTTAAAATTACTCTTTGTCTTCTCTATGCATTATACAGCCTTCAATATATATCCTTCTACCCTAGATATCTGGGGGAATACTAATTGTACATGACGTCTCATGCTCTGTCATGAGATAAAACATTTCATAGGCAATTCTCTTGTCTTCCAATAATTGATCTCATACATCATATGTCCAAACCTTACATAAATAAGGTCCAACTTTTTCAGTTTATTTTATTTATAGTAACCCAACGGGTAATCATAGTCTTTCAATGGGTGATGCTTGTGTTGGATTCAATGGCAGGGGAATAATCTCTTGTTTTCCATAGGGGAACTCTAACTTCAAGTCAACAGTAACAAGACGTAGCTCTTAGTAGTAGTAGGTCTTCTATTTTAGATTATTATTATTTTATTTGTTTCCATTCCTTTTAGTTTTTGTTGTCGTTTGTGTTCATTCATTTCAAAAGCTGTCAATATGCAGCTGTGACAAACAGCTATTTAGATCTACGTAAAATCGGTGTTGGGTTTAAAGAAGACATCACTCCTCACACTCAAATCAACCCCTATATCAAGCTTCTAGTTCTCAATTACTGTCATCCCGTCATTTCCTCAAGTGGCACTGCAACTCTTAAAGAAGCTTGACTAAAATGTGGGGGTTTTCTTTGCAAGGATGAATATACTCTGTGTATTCTATCTCAGTCTGTGCTAGATTCTCTTTTCAGGTTTATGTTATTTTAGTTATAGCTCACACAATGAACAATCATGTTAGCAGAACATTCATATCTCTTAATCCCTTCTATACAAATTACCTTGTATTCACCTGTAGATGCACCTGTGTATTTACCTTATAGAAGGGATTATGACTTATGAATATATCAAATATACTTTTAAAATAAATAATAATCAGTCATTTTAATTGTAGAGGCTCAGTCCATGGTTATAATGCAACTGGACACTTTCTTTATCAATACATTTTTCTGGTCTTGACCTCATCAATCAGACATCAGTAATTATTGTTCAATTCCCAGGCTCTGGTTACAATAACAGCCAACATATAGCCACTTTGGTTGTTCCCCCACTCACTAAGATTTGCCATTTTAAGTTAAACTCTATACAATTATTTTAGACTGGTTTTAGCTTAATTATTAATCAAATTAAGAATTTTGAGCTAAAGTACACACATGAGAGGAATTCTTGATGTAATTATTCTCCTCATTTGTTCAATTCCCGTGATAAACTCACAGAAAAAGTGCATATCCTTAGAAGAATGCCTCGGTTTCTACATGAAAACAATGTCAGGGCAGATGAGAATACACCATTTATTTGAAAGTTGTTCCCTCTGTATGTCTATTCTATGTCTACTAAGAAAACATCTAGGCAATGGATGGAAGCATTATCTATACATATGCAGTTGTAGTCAGTGAATGGTTTGTGCAGATTTTGAGAGATACATTGTGTATTGAGAAAAAAGCATGCAGCTCACTGTGGTATTTTGGGAACACTAAGTTCAAAACCAGCCTAGCGCACCCTTTTTTGTTTTACTATTGCTTTTTATTGTAGCAATAATAGAAAAGTGCAACACTAACCCTACTTTTACAAAAGCCTGACCATAATCACTAAAGGAAAGTTTTATAGAAATGCATGGATGGGGAATTGTGCCCACATGCTACTTCCCTAGTTAACTGTCTAAGAATAACCATTGACACTGTACAAATTATAAACTTGAAAGGTATTTTTGGCATTTACATGTAGTAATATTTTGCTTCATGTAAGAACATTCATAGTGATTAATACTTTAACAAAGGAAATTGTGCAGCACAAATGCTCAGTAATTATAGCACGTTGTACCTGCTGTGGTGGACATCTTAAAGGCATTTTGTTTCCTTTTCTTTTTTTACTGCAAATCTCTCTAAGAATGTTTAACCAAAACACAGTATCCATGCTTTCTTTAAATTCAGAATTTACATTTAAAATGTCTTTAAAATTTGATTATCCCAGATCATCTGACTGAAAGTAAAGACAACTGTTTTGCCAAAGTAATTCTATTAAAAAGAATGAGATAGCAATCCCCCAAAAAACTATCATTTATTCCTCTCCACTGCAAGAGATTGGGCTGTCTTTTTTGTTGTAGATTTCTTTTAAGCATGCAAATGTATACTATATTTAATACAACTTTTTCTGTTCTATTATGTTTGGAAAGAATATCTATCCCATGTATGTGTCTGTAAACAAGCGGTACACACCATATTCCTTCAGAAATAGTGTTGGCGTAGTCTGAAGCGTGTATGAAGCGCTTGTGTCGGAGTGTTTGTCTTTTTTTGGACATTGCTTTCCCTCTCCTATCTGAAGGGGCATATGGGGAGAGGGTGAAGGAGAGAGATTGGGAGCCCAAATCTGATGGAATGCCAATGGGTGATGAATTATTCCCTGTCTAAGTCCCTGCATCGACAGTATCACAGAGCCTGGCACTGTACTGGGCTGACAGCAGTGACAACCCCCAGAGAAGATTTAGCCCTGCCAAGTGATACTTCCCTTATACATCTCTGTCCTTGTCCATGCCCCTTCTATGCTGCTCCCTATACAGTGTATGACTCAATATGTGACTCAGACCTTCTACTATTAGAAGGTCTGTTAGTAGCGGGAACATATTGTTTCCCTCATAATTTCCACAGTAATGAATCACCTCAGGAGCAATATAAAGCTCAGACTGGAAGACCAGGCACATAATATCTGAAACACAGATTGTCTCGCCATCATTTGCTCGTTACACGTTTGCCTGTCTGTGTGATTCCGTTAGGGGGCTCTCGTGCTTTAGAAATGCTTAATGTTTTTTTCCCACAAGTCAACTCTGCTAAGCCTTATTTTTCCTCTTGTTTTTTCTTCCTCCTCTGTTCTGCTCTCTTTCTCCTCTTCTCCTCTGTCCCATTTCCTCCTCTTCCTTTAGAAAAGGTCACGTATTGCCTACAGTGATGAGGTGCGGAACGAGCTCCTGGGGGAGGACCCGGGCTCCTCAGAGAGTCAGGTAAGGTGCTAATCAGTGGCCTGGCAGCTCCCTGTGTGGGTGGCTGGCCCCCGGGTGAGGGGATGGGGGTGGGGTGTCAAGGCCTGTCAGAGCCCTTCTTAGGGGCCACCAAGGGCCAACATAGCATTGGCACCAAGTCATGCGGAAGGAGGCCTGTTTAATGCAAAGCTGGCCAGGCTCTAAATGAATGGGCTCCGGGGTCTGGGCCCAGCGTCTGGGCAGCACCAGATTGGGTCAAAACCAAGCCCCACTTACCCCACCCCCTATCCTCACAGCTGTTCTCCAGCCGGCTGTGTACTTATCCCTTCCATCAAGATCCTTCACCAATGGAAGCACCTTCCCCCTTAGAAGACAGGCAGACACTTTCACACATATAAAATTAAATGAACAAAAAAACGTATTTGACCGATTTAAATACCTCACACAATACAGATAGTAAGAACAGATTCAGTATCAACCTTAGGTGCCTCAATCACATAAACATAAATTCTGTTTTGTTTAGTTTTTTTCGTCACAGCTCTATCATGTTTTCTTAACTTGCATTCACTCTAAGAAATTACCATTAATCAAATTACCCTTGAAGAAAATATAAATATCTGAAAATAATATTATTCAAGTAAATGTTTTGGTTTTCAGAGGTTGAGGTAATATTACATTCTAAGTATTTAAAAGCAACAGATGTGTAGCATATTAACAATCTTTCTTTATTTCAGGACTATAAGCAGAAACATTAAACTGTGAAATTTACTGAAATTAATTCATGAAATACAAAAAGAACGGAAATGATAGTATCAAAAGTTATCTTAATTGCTCAACAATGCCACAATCAAAAAAAGTTTAAGTGCTTTTGAAGTAAAGCATTATAAAGCACAAATCAACAGCGAAAGGTTGTTATTCATTTGAGACATCCTGCCTGTCTTTCACCTCTTAAATCAGTGTAATTGTATTTTACTCGTTGATTATTCAGTATAAATTGTGTGGGTTAGGGTATGTATTTGAACACAAAACTAAATGGCAAAATTATTAAATGCATGTCCACATTTACTCACAGGATTTTACAAACTGCTGAGCACAGCTAAATCAGAATTGTATATCAATAGCTAAAAAGTAAAATTATACTTTTTTGATAGCTTCCTCATTGCCTTTTCATGGATGACCTATGGAATAGATCCAAACTTATGTTTGGATCTTACAAACATTTGTATACCCGAGATGGAAAACTGATATGCATATTCTCAAATTAGAGAGGCACAAAAATGAATTTATTCAACTTTCATACCGAAGTTGTAAGTAAACTTCTTGCAAGAGCTGTCACATTCCAGACAGTGATGCTTCCCATCAAAATCTTGTCAAAGACAAAAGAAGAAAAGTGACCCAAAAACTTCCATGGCTGAAATGATTGTTCACAATTAATATTTCATTCAAACTGTCACATATTTCTTCAAGTACTAGAGAGCTACTATAGTGCATAAATACTGTGGATGTTTAAAGGCTTTATTTAATAACAAGCTTTTTCTTATTTACAAACATGGAAATCCCAAATAAAAAAAGTTTGTGAGAACTATCTTTAAAATACAAAAAAGTAATTTGCTCAACATTCAAATGCAGACAAACATTGTGATGTTTCTGACATGAGTTGATATGTCAAAAGTACTAACATAAGCTGGGGGATGTTGCTCTAATTTTATCAGAATGAATTTGTATGTCTGTTCTCATTCAGCCTTGTCAAAATCTCCAGTAGTACAAAAACGTGCAATGTCCAAAAACATCTATTTTTATTTGAAAAGAAGTACCTTGCTGTTAACTATGACTGTAGGGTTTTCACAATCTAAAAAAGACATAATAACATTGTAAAACTCTTAAGCAGACACACCATAACAAGCTGGCAGAAGAAACGTTAATGTGTCAGCCAGCGACAAGGTAAAGTAAATAGATGCTACATATATTTCCTTATTTGCTTGTTGCCATATTTACCTCATTTACATTTTAAAAACTTATTGAGATAACATTTGATTTGGTCTTGCTGTGAGTGGAGTGCTTGCAACTTCACTTTTTTATCGAACGGGATCACAGCAATAGAATGGAGGGGAAAAGATGGGGGCACCAGGGTGAGTTGGTCAATTTAATTCCTGACGATCTGAAAGAGGTCAGGATCATTTCATATAACCCTGACTGAGCAGATCATTACCAGTCACAAATCTCTTCGTACATGCCAAGGATTTATAACTAAGTAAATGGGGAGTTGTCATAAGTTCTGAAAATGGCGTGATAATGGCTAAAAGACGATTTAATAGAGTTCAGCAGTTATTTGTTATCTGTATGCGGACAGAAACTGAATTGGCGCTATCACTCTTTTTTAATAATGTGCTAGTCTGCTATTGCACATTTTCCCCTCTATTTTCCTCTCTACATGCAGCTCACACATACACAAACGACACACAGATACACTTCATCATACCACACGCATAGCAGTCAGCACACACACACAATTTCTTGCACACGAACACTCTACGGAATAGTTTCGATTTCAGTCACAGCAGAAGGCTTGGCCACAAGAGATTGTGCTGGTTTGAGCCGGCATGGACCAGATTTTACAGGCTACAAAGGAAGCAGATTACCACTTGTATCAAATTCCGTATTGAATAAAAAAAATCTTTGTTTGAAAAATCTGCTGATTATCATAACAGAAAAATTGGAGCAGTGCATTTTTGAATACTGGCTGGCATCAGAAAAACACAGGGAAAGGCGGTGGTTGAGGCGTAATTATAACATTTACAATATCCAGCATTTACTACCTTATTTTACTTTAGCAAAGCTAGCATTTTGGGTTTATGTTTTAAAGAAGGGATGCCAAAGCAAAATCAAGCTAGATGACAATTCAAACAAAAATACACTGCACAAAGCCCTGAATATTGGCTCCAAATCCACCATGAGGACTTACAATCGGCCAAGCAGAACAAATAAGATGGAACAAGTTTTGTTTGGTACTCATTGAATTGAACGGCAGAGCTGTGGTGCGTGATTGCCAGCTCTGGTGAGCTTGTCCAAACTCCAAATCTCTGATCTATGGTGTAGTTTTAAACTTTGTCCTCTTCTCAGACTCTTTCACAGCATTAGATTGAAAGAAGAAAAACACATTTTACGTAGTTTGTGAAACTTTGTAGATCATTTAATAAAACTTGATCAGTATCTTTGGTTTATATGACATTTGAGTTTTATCTCTATTTATGCTGTTGTCTCTTACTTAACTTTTTCTTCAGACAACATTTTTTTTCTAGTATACAAATCTCGATATTATGTAGGTGTTCAGTTTAAATATGCTAAAAAGGCCTTGCGTGTGACAAACCATGTTTCAGCATGGTCCAATATTGGTGTCAGTTGTAGCTATAACGAGTAACAGTGAAACACGGATACAACTTTTCTCTTTTTTGTTGTCCATTCAGGCTTATAATGTATGATCCAAGTCCTCCTTCTCTTTTCTAATAGATACCAAGTTATGTCAAACCACCAATATTCAAAATGATCACCTCTTACAAAGAGAGATAAGAGGGCAGTAATAGTGGCCCAAAGCCTCTCTTTAGATCTGCTAACCTTACATCTCTCCCAAGAAATTTTGAGTAAAAAAAACACACCTGCAAAGGCTTACAATAAAGAAAAGTCCTGCCCTTTCTTTATCAAATATATTGTGCTCATATCATATTCCCCCTTTCCTTTCACGAGGAGAAGAATGTAAAAACACAATTTTAATCTTTATTAGGCTTGAATTAAATCTGCCCCCAATATTTTTCCTTTCTTTATGTTAGCTAACAGGTATGGAGAATTAAATACCTATCTCTATTTACTCCACTGAAAATGTGCTATTATTTTTCATAATAAATAAGTAATGCTAAGATTAGTTTTTCATAACCTCTTCATTATAAACGTTACTGTTATTTATTTATCTATATGTATACACATGATGCACACAGAAGGCATATTGAAATACATGAAGTACATTAAATATTGACAAAATGTCAGATATGGTGCACATATAACTGTCAATGAAGTGGCCCAATATTCCCCTATCTGCAATAAAATGGAGCATTTATTATAGCGTTTTAGTTTTTGTACTGAATTCCTGAGAAGACATTTTATTAAATAATTATGTCTGTACCAAATCACATTTTCCCACTGTAGAGTAGATCAGATTCTTCATATAAAGTTCTGTGATGTGAAATCCTTGATGAAGCTTGTTTAGACACCGCAAGTCGAGAAATCTATTCCCTCTCTTTGTTTATTGTGACAGCACCTGAACTTGATCTTGGTTTGTTCAAAAATATCTGCAAGAGTCTCGTGTTTAGCTTCGTTTAATGTGTTTGTCTGTGATTTTGAAATGCTAAACATGCAAACAGATAAATCGTCAAGGTTAATTCTGTACCCAGCCGCATGACTGATCTGCTTCCTGCCATTGCTGTCCTTTTTATCTGTCCCTCACTCTCTCCCTTTATTTCTCTATTTATGTCTCTTTCTCTTTGCCTTCACATGGCAGTTGATAAAGTTACGTGAAGAGGTAAGTGCCTTTCTCGCTTCCTGTTTTAGATTTCCTTCATTCAGAGTTATTGACCTCATCTCTCCTACATGAAATCAAAATCAGCTCATTTGAATACTATTTGTACATTTCTGATTACCCAACCCAAAGGCCAAGGCTATTTATTACGCTATTTGGGAATGATTATAATAAAGGTCATTTTGTCCCCCAAAAATGTAATCGTATGAAATAATTTCCAATGTTTTGCTTTTAAAACTCAAAACCCTAACATTAAAACAGAGTATGGATAATTGACACTTCAGGAGAGTAAATGGCCTTCTCACTATTTCAGAAAGCTCATTGTCTTTGAGCAGCAGCCACTATAGCTTATTTATTCTGCTTTCAGCTCATATTTTCTTTCTTATCTTGTTAAGAAATCTATTGTGTAGTGCCTGGCTTGGTATGTGGTGGAATAGCTCTACCAATATAGTTATCAATATGATCAAGGTATTAGTTGTTTTAAGATTTGATGCAAAAACATGTTTTAATCTGCTCATGTTTATTTATATGTAACAATCTAACTCTGCACCTCAAAACCTTAGTAGAATAGGAAGTATAGTACATGTAGCTGGAGAATATAAACCATATGATTATTTTAGTACTTCAAGCATTATATAGTGGATGATGCTTTCTTTAACAATCTAAGACCACCAGTTAATCAGTTGTGAACTTTTAACACAAATTTAAGTAGTATTTTAGAATTATATATCGTAGCGTATCCTAGTGTGTACAGCATGCCCACACTCGAGGCTGGACTACAACCTAAATATTGTGTGCAATTGTCCAAGATGCAGCAATATGGGATTCAAAAGCAGATACGAAGAATATAAGATGAGGAAGATTCTGAGTACGACTTGTTGCTTGTGCTATTAGCTGGTTAGCTTTTCTTAGCAACATTTCCATGACACCCTCTACATGTATTAAATATATCTGCCTACAGTTTCAGTAGTTTGTGTCAGAGTCCTTGTCAAGGGTCAGTTTAAGCCTTGAATGAAAATGTGTGGAAGGGATTGTTCAATCAGCTCTCTTGATGAATGCAAGCCCAGCCTAGTAATCTGTTCACCTCAGTGTGAATCTGGTATCCACAGACATAAATTAGACTTTAACATTTCCCTAGGTTGTCCCAATGTGTTCACTGAAAGTTACCAAGTTGTATTGTATCATGGTGCATGTGCATGTGATGTCCTCTATCAAGTTAGTGCTATGCTAGTTGATGTTACAGCTTGCTTGTTGCTGTTGGCATATTGATTCACTAGCTATCAAACGGGTGGCTCTATTATTCAGAGAGCTAGCTACAGCTAGTCTAATTTCCCTTCAGAGTTGAAAAAAGTTATATCTAATCTCGTCTAAAGTTGTAAAAGATGGAATCCACTTGATGTAGTTAACTTTTAAATTGCTCAACTATCCTACCTGCATATTCTCAAAGAGCAAGGATAGAATTCCACCTGAAATCTGTCAGTTTGCCATGCTGCATGTAGGGCGGAAGTTTGAATAACTCTGCCACAGTTTTACAGAAGCGAGCCAATAGACTCAGACATGCTAGCCTACGAACATAAATTAGTTAAAAAATATATATTTGCAAGTGCAAAACTGGATGTAGGCGAGAAGTGCATATTTGTATTTTCGAAACCCAATTTGTTCTAAAGCACAGAAAATAATTACCATCCTATTAGCCCACCATTATCCAGTGATCCAAACACAAATGGACAGCCAAGACACATCACCGTACACCACTGTCTCTCATGTCTTCTAGGTGTCCAGCTGACCACTTTAGATTTTGTTAAAACCCTCATCACTTCCTCTAAAGTGAGACCAAATAGCGCCAGGTTTGTTTCACATGAAAAAAAGTGTATTATTGTATGGGTTCTCCCTGTTGAGATTGTCTGGACAAAGTCAGTTGCTACTTGGAAAAGAGCAGGACAAGATAAAAGTGAGTTTAAGTGTTAGAAAAGCAGTGGCTCTCGATTACGTTTTTTCCTGTTACGTCCTTGTTGGGGATGCATCATGATGCATTAGCGTTTACACTACAAAATATATGATCAAATTGCGTCCCAGACCACCTTGGCAGGTGGTTTGAGAGATTGGATCACAGTGCGTCATTGTGGTCGTTAACTCTTGTAATTACTGCTGTCCTCTTGTGATCCGATCACCCCAAACACATTTTAAAGATGCTGTAAAGTGGAATTGAAAATGACACCACAGAAGAATGTGTTGTTAACTACCCATCCAAATTAGAATGGAAAAAACATAGACAAGTATGTTAAATTAGGCTTTGAAATCGTGAGAAAATCTTCTCTGCTTGAGACTGGGGGGGGCGTGTCGCTTGAAGGAGCTGAGGCTCTGCCCCCTCAAATTTATTTAATTTAGCGACAACAGCAACACTAGCTAAATCAATTGCAGATATCAGAACAGACCTACCTGCATTCTCTGAGTGTTTTATGTGTTAATTTCTTTGTCTTTGCATCATACCAGCTGAGTAACAGAATGCAACCGTCTGTGATCCGACGTAGATAGGTGGTTGTGACGTAGATAGGTTGGGTTTTGCCCCGCCTATACAACATCTGAGCTGAAAACGGGTGAGAAACTGTTCAACGGTCTAACTCCACACAACAAAGTTTTAAAGCTTTGCACATGCTTTCAGAAAGTCATTTTACATGTACAGTACCAGTCATAAGATATGAAAGGGAAAATGTGTCCACATTTTTGACTGGTACTGTATTTCATGTACTGAGAAGCAAATCATGGAATTTGCTTTACAGCATCTTTAGAACCAAATGTAAATAGGGTCTGCATTTCTATCTGGCATAGCTAGCTAGTTCAGGCAGTGGCATGTCCAGAGCATTTTACATGGGGTGGCATGATGGGTCTTGTAGGTATTTTGAGGAGTCACGCACGTTTTTTAAATTTTATTTTTTAAATTAAGACTAGGTAGGCTGACTGAAGGGTTGAAATAATAATTCGTTTTAAATGTAGTCATGTTTTTTGTAATGCTAAATGGGAGCTAATACATGAAACAAACTGCATGAAATGTCATTAATGGTTTAGCATTTTGAATAAAAACCTTAAATAACATGGATAATTGTAATACTTACTCAACCCCCCACCTCCATCACCACTGTCCCGAAGTGTTCTGTCTTTAATATTGAGGCAGTATTGAGTAGAGTCTCTATAACAGTTTAATAAAAACCCACTACAGAAACATTTGAATTCTTGATGTTTTTTGTTTGTTCTGCTAAACTTGTAGCATCTCTTCAGCCAGCGTGAGACTTATTGTGTGGGAAAGGGAGATGATCCAGACTGCAACTTTATTTGGTATAGTTCAAGAAAGCGGTATTTTGGTTTCCCTTCTCCTCCCACCTTGATTTACATTTTCTGTCACTGAAGGTTCTTGGATTGTCTTCACCTCACCTCTCCCTTTGGAAAGTAGAGGAACAGCATTTAATCTGGTTTGATTCACACTCTCCTCACCATCAACCTCCTCTGTTCTTCCTTTTCCTTCCAGTTTCTCCTGCATTTGAATCAAAGGCTTTTACAGCTTATACACACTTAAGCCAGCTTTAAAAAACTATACTTTTTCCTCAGCTGGAAAACATGTTTAAATATTTAACACCTCTATTCACAGCTGTTTGACACTTGTAATTCCTCGTCTTACAACTCCCAAACAAACCCTGGAGAAGATCACACAGTCAGTCTGAATCACAGCTGTCATCATTATTCACTTTGACTCTCCCCCACCCTTATTGAAATAATAAGGAATCATCTGAACTTTTGAAAATTGTGATAGTAACCGCCTGTGTTTGATATTGGGAAAAAAAGTCAAGGGAAGAAGAGGGAGATATTCTTTTGAGCTACAGCTGCATTGTTCTGGGGCTCACTGTTAATAACTTACAACTGCAGCAACTTACAACTCCACTGCAAAAAAAAATCAAGTATGAAAAAATCTATTTTTATTGTTTCCAAAAAGGCCTTTGTTGAAAATATAGGTGTCATAAAAAAAGACATGCATACATCTGCACACACTAGAAGAGTAATACATTTTAACATCCACAATATTTGTCATCTACAGTATACAAATGGTTGCCTATTAAGTTGAGTGGAGTTTTATATATAGACTGATATAGATTCCTGGTCAGTGTTACGGTATGTGTGTACTAGGGTGTAGGCCTTTGTTGTAAAATATAATCCATGAGTGAGAATTTGTCAGACAGGAAGTTTATTTTTTTTGTTACAGACAGTACAACTGGTTGCAGAATATATTTTGATTATTCAACCTAACCATCCCTTGAACTTGATATGTCATGGGGTTTCCCACGCTGGGCTACGATTCTACGCAATCAGGCCTGCCAGACAGACCTTGTTTGTTTTACCTCTAAGGGAAATGTTGGAATCGTCATTTAGAAGTTGTATAGCAGGGTCCATTGGCAATTGTTTTACCTATAGTTCTGCAATGGTTTTATACATTTATACAAATAAATAGCGTTACTAAGAATGATATCCTTAATTGAATGTCAAAGAACAACAACTCTAACATAATCATTTAGTATGCTAAATTACTGTGTATTTTAAGTAGTATGATTAATGTCTATCTGGAAATTGTGGATACTCAAACAACAAGTGAGCCTTTGCAGGAAAGCCAATATAAGACAATTTCATAAAAAAGTCCACACAGATGTTTTGCATATCTTAATAGTTAACTACAGTCGCATTGATTTCAGAATAGTCTATTTAGCAGAAATCTCTAAATGTTTAAACATCCTGAAGTGTATTTGCTATCTTATTTTTAAGTACTCTTTATTCACAAAAATGTGGGTATCGACATTGTTTAGTGTTATTCTTCTCATATTATGAAGGGACATTTTTTAAAAGCATAAGTCATTTGGAGGCCGTTGGGGTGTGAATACTGGTTCCGTGCTGGGTGCTGTATTCCCTCCTCCTTCAGGTTCTGTCACCATAATATTACACATTATTCTAATGGCCCCCAACACACAAACACACCGCCACCTCCCTGAATTCCCCCACCCGCCTGAAAGAAGACAGAATGAGGGAGAGAGAAAGAGAGGGAGCGAAATTCAGTGGAACGCTTTGAAGTGGCTTTTCTGTGCTGCTAGTCCGCTGGCCGTCTCCCCGAGACGTGTCACCTTTGCCGAGAGGGAATAGGAAAATCACGTTTCGAATGGTAATGATAACATACTAATCACTTGAGCTCTTTGAAGAACCGGGGGAGCGCGCTACTCTGTCAGTATCCCCGTCTGCCTTATGCTCCCAGGCACACAGGCACAGCCATGGTCTAGGTGTATTAGCTTAAGCGTTGCATGTCAATACGTCCCCTCCATCTCCGCTGATCCATAGGGGCTCATTAAGCCCGAGCTGGCTCCATTTTTCCCTCTGTGCTTTACCACCACTATTGCTAGCAGATCCGCACACCTACCCATCTACGCACCCCCACTTCCACTTTCTCCCTACATATCTCCTCCTCACCCTTTTAGTATGTCTCACCAACCCCCCCCCCTCCCTCCTGTCTGCCCTTCAACTATTAAAATGGATTTCTGCTATTTTAAATGACATCTGTCAACTGCAAAGAGAAGACAAGCAAAAAAAAATGATTGTCAAACTTTGAAAAGTGGGATGTCGTCGTGTTTTTTTTCTTTTTTCTTTCCATGGAGTGATTAGCCAGTACATATTTTGACAGCTTTACTATAACTAGAGTTTTTAGTTTCCCCCTCCCTCCTCTCAAAAGGCAGAAACGGGCCTAGACTCCTTTCAGGGAGAGGTGCCATTCATCTGATGTATGTGAATTGGGAATCTTACAGGCACATTTTAACCTGTGTTAAAAAGGTTCCCAACATGTTTGTAGTACATCAGCCTCTCAGTGTCAATTTAGTTTTATGTAGATAGACCATTTATACTATGGCTTTTGTCTTTGTGTCTATCTCAACCCTAACCCTAGCCTTTTGACATATTTAATGTTATTTCCCACAAATGATACTTTTGCGAAAGCAACATGTAACCACAACATGACAAAAACATATTTGATTTTGACATAATTTCTGAGCCATTGGCTTGATTTGTTTCATGAAAGCTGCAAATTGTAATTTATTATATCTCAATTAGCTCTTCCTGCCTTCTTCAACTTTGCCCTCCACACTAAATGTGAAGTAATGAGTTGCATTACAGTGCCTCCGGAGCAAATGAGGAGGGGATACCTAATTTTAAAAAGGCAACCATGTGACCCTCACAGTATTTTAGGAGTTTGTAAAATGGTTCCTTGTTATGGCTCATTTATACTGGCCACATAGACCAGATAGACATCTCTTTTGGTGACATTGTAGTGTTTCTCTGTGTTGCTTCCCTGCCTTCTCAATCATTATTTTTGTTTCTGTGTTTTTTTCTATTTGATGCAGAGAGCACATCTGTTGGACAACACAGAGAAGCTAGAAAGGTCATCCCGGAGGCTGGAAGCTGGCTACCAGATAGCTGTGGAAACCGGTACGCATTCTGTTTGGATTGGGTTGAGGGGCAGGCGCTGGGGGTGGTTCTGGGGGGAGTCAGTGAGCGACAGCAAATTGTCTTGCTCGTATGCGAGGTGGAGAAAGGGAGAAAAAAAGTAATGCCTTGACGACTGGTGACATTTCCAGGAGCACATCAAAGACATGCGAGGGAAAGCAAGGTGTATGGGCAACGAGAGTGGGAGCCGCTGCTCCGCTCTCGGCTCCCAGAAGAAAGAAAAAAAAACATTTTCTCCATGCATCTGTGTGGCTCTGTGTCTGTGCAGTGTTTCTTTTTAGCTCAAAAAGACAGGGGGGTCTACCGATTATAGCTAATGTCAGTGTTCCACCAAAAGTTCTTAATTCAGAGAACAAAGAGTAACATCACACCCTAAATAAATGTATTTCTTGCTTATTATCAAGGTTGGATTTTATCTTTAGACTCAGGAAAATGATCTAATTTGGATTTTAAATAGATTAAACCAGTTATCATTTTTTCCCTTTCCTCTTGACAGTCACCACATTATTGAGGCACAGTGTATTCCTTAGAGAGATATCAAAGCTCATTCTTGAAGTATCAACTAGCTTTATATGGCTTCCGCAGTAGTTTTGAAAAAGTTTGTTAATTTACACTATAATGGCAGGGTGGTGTGTGTGCGTGCGACACCCACAGATTTAATAATTCAAGTCGAGAAAGGGTTTCGCAGACCACCGGCTTTTGATGTTCAGTAAGTCTTGCTCACAAATTCATAAATACAATCTGCATTCTCTGCTTAAAAATGTTGTTTCATATGTCTCTGATGATCTGCTGCATCACATTATTCCTATCTTTCAACATGTCAAACTCTGTGGAATCCCGTAGTTTTGATTCCATTCAGTCATATCTTTCAGTCGAGTGCCTTGTTTTGATGTTTTGTCATGTCGGTTGGTGTAAAAAAAAATGGGCCATGGCCTAACCGTGTTCTCTACCTCCTGGGCTCGGTACTTTCCCCCATAAGGGGCAGCCATGCGCCTTTTGACCTCTTGTCACCAGTGGCCGTCTCATCTCCTCTGTGTGCTCCTCTAACTGAGAAATATTGCATTTTGTCCAACACACACACACACACACATACTGCTCAAGACCCAACCAGCAGCAGTGGGGTGTGTTTGGGGTACGGTTGGATGTGTGTGGCTTTGCCCCAAGTGTTTAATCCGCAACCTCTCTCACCCTCCTGTCAATACTGGTCATCCGCTCAGATGCACAGCGTTAAACAGCAACTGCTGAGGACCGAGCAAACAAAGAGAAAACACAACTTCCCTGGGAACACAGGCACGCTGGGAATATAGTTATACTACTTGACAACATACAAGCTTATGTGCATCTCACCACCACTGTGCTGAACTCCATCTGCAAGGTTACAAAGTTATTATCAGTTTAACATGTATCCAACCGATCCCTACATTCCCAAATCGCCGTGGCCAAGTTTCAAGCATTCCATCGTGTTCTTCACCAGTTATACACCTTATATTTCCTTTTATTTATTATAGAATAATCAAACGCCAGAGCACGCTATCAGGCACATCTATTCATGTTTTTACACATTCCATACAGATACAATTTACAGGAGTGTTCAATTTTACCCGGTGCAAAATTGTTCACTTTTGTCCAGTAAATGTTTCTTTTACTCAGTTTTAAACTATACTAATATTAAAATGACGACTCATACACATCATACTCATTTGAAGGTGTCCAGTGCAAATATTATGGCAAAAGTTTTGAAATGTCAAATTTCAGAAAGAATGTCACCCACCCGATGTCACCAATTGGTGCTGTAATTGTTAATTCAAGTGTCTCTCTAGTGAGTCATATACTGAATATACATGTCTCTTTCATGTGAAATAATTACTCTTTTCACACAGTTGTAGCTATTTCACATAAGTCAAAGAACAATTCTGAATGCATATCAGACTTTGACCTTCACTATGGAACTTTGACAGATTTTGGAACTCCTAAGTTGTAATTGACCATGGAGTAAAAACAAATAACTTTTTTCCCTTAAACACCCTGAACAAAGGCAGAGACGAGATGGTTCTTCAACTGCAGTTCTCTTTCCATTTCATGGCAATCAACAACATTTGTCTTAATGACCAGAAAATAAAAAGTCAGGGTGCTGCAAGGTCACATTTGAAAAGAAAATCGTCAGTTCATAGAGATGGTGAGTCTTCATAGAGTATCATTTTATAGAATTTTTGCTTCATTTTTTCTCTCTCCAGTGTATTTAGCAAAGCGGGACATGCTTGCCAAGAGCACTGAGGGTCCTTTGAGGGATATTGAAGAGGCTCTGTGGACATGCAGAGCTATTTACCACACGCACTCTTAAGAACTGGGCACTCTGTTTGTCTCATAAATAAAGTATGGAACTTCATTAGCGCAGGGCATGGACTTAAAAGCCAAGCACACTAACATGGAGACTAGTCTGTAAAAGGGGGCAAGTCTGTTAAAGAGGGCCTTAAATATAGGCGGAGGATATGCAGTTTGCCAATTTAAAAGCATTTGAATCACGTTTTTTTGCAAAGCCTAAATGTGGAGGCCCAGGCTAGTGCCAAAATCAAATACATGTCAGCTTGTTAGATATTGTACCATTTAATATATGAGTAGAGTATGATCGGAAGGTTTAGTAATAGACAAGACATCTTAGTAGTGATTTTCTTGCTTTGTGATTATAATATATTGGAGTGAGCAGGTTATGTTTTACAATTGGGAAGAAAAATAAATCAATATGCTAGCTTCTGTTGGAAATCTAAGTCGTTTTAAGCCAAATGCATTACTTAATCAGTTGATTGTAAGTTGATTGATACCTTTCACATACTTTTACCAGGGGCATTTTCTGAATAATCTGATGCATTATTAATTGGTTGGTATTAGTTTTGCATTGTTTTAAGTGTGGTCAATTCTAAAATATAGATGAGTCTTTTTATTTTGAGTTATTGTTTTCATTGTAGTGGACACCATCAATATATATATAGTTATTGTCTATTAATAGCAGGCAGAATCTATTAAAAACAGGCAGAAGGTACTATATATTTGGCATATATATCATCATCTTAGAAATGTGGTCAGGAAGATTGTTGCATAATCCTTGGTATTGCTGTGTTCTTAATGCACAGAAAGTTTTGTGTTTGGGTAGTGTGGAACCTTTTTCTGACACTATGTCATTACCTGATAAAAAACATGCATTCAGGGCCACCTCTGTAAAGCTCAGCAGTCTAAACAAAGAAAAGCAAATGCAACAAATAACAGGGTGGCCAGAAAAAAGAGAAACTCTGCATTTTGAAGGGGCCAGCGATGAGGCCGAGGTCACTTCCCGGCTTGCGGCCCTGGTGTCGGGGCTCGCCGCGATCGATAGGGGAAAATGAAAACAGCTCATTAGGGATTGATTTCAGCCCCGTTTAGATAAGCAGAGAGGGTCGGGGCCCAGCCCCCAGGGGCCCCTCGCTCGCCCAAAGTTCACGCCGTGCCAGGTAGAGAGCAGCACCGCAGGCCATCAACTTTATTAGCACAGAGATAAGCTGATTAGGCCTTGTCAATCAAAGGTGCCAATGACTCAATCGAGAGCCCAGGCCTTTCTTTTTCTCCCTTTCCTGCTCTCTTACTCTCTCTCCCTCTCTTTTTTGTGATAAATCATTGAAGCGACCAACAAAGCGTCAGCTATTGCGGGGCTAAGCTAAGCAGCCCTGCAGTTGTCACCAAGGCAGACTCACAAGGACCCTGTGATGATGTGACGACTATATTAAAGAGTACATCAATTTGTTTTAGAGCGGTTTGATTTCCAACTGCAGCAGCATTAAAAGCGAAAGGAAGAGAGGGAGGGAGGTAGTATTGCTGACGCCGTCGTCATCCAACATGACTCCAGTGGCAAAGCACGGGGTGTCGAAACACAGAGAAATAAATAGATAAATGATGGGAGCAGAGAAATAAATAAATATGTTTTGTAAACATAAAAAAATCTCGGATCCTGTTTGAAGCGGAGCATGGCTTTGAGCCTTGCTGTGAGTCCATGGGTGCTGGAGTGCCCCAGTAACATAGCGCAATGCTTGTCCCCGGCTCACACTATCTCGCTTCCTCCATCGTACACTATGCTTTCTTTTTCTGCTTCTCTTGTACTGTCTTTATTTCTCTACTCTCTCAAAGATCACACTCTTGTTCTTTTGGTGTTGAGCCACCAAAGAAGAGCCTTAGCTTCAGACCATTATGGTAAATGGCATAATAAGCTATATATAGAATGAAGGCTATTGTAAGGGTTTACATTTTCATGTACATTTTTAGCTTTCTTTTAAGATCGACACATGGTCCAGTGATGTCTTTTTTTTCTTTTTTTTAAGTTTTTTTTCTTAAATGAATCAATAAAAAACTTAATAAGAAACTTGTTTCTATAAAGGGCTGACTGTGAATGTAATTTTACCTCAGCGTAATCAGATTATGAATACCTAACAATTACCTTTTATAATAATAAGATCAAACGACATAAATTAATATAGCTATTTTTCTACCCATGATCTAAACAGCACTTTTTTCTAAACAACAATGTTTTGAGATAAATTTATTGTTTTTCTGCTGAGATATGGAATACTAGCAAATATTAGTTTTAGTAGTTGTATTTTGTTGTCTAAACTGAATGTAGGGATTCAAATGCTGAGAAGCACATTTTTCTAGGCATTGTCCTTGGCATGATAGTAAAAGTAATATATTTGAATTTCTTTATATATTTGTTATAAAATCACTTGTAGACAAAAAGTTATTTAGTTAAATATGAAGATTATAAAATGAAATCACATTTACTCTAATATAAATTTGACTTCACACCTTGATGTAAAAAGTTGGGTTAAAAAGTTATACATATTCAAACAGTGTCTAATATGTATACGTATATAATATTTATATATATCATTTGTACGTATATATGTCTGTGTGTTCTCTACGTCTAGTTTATTCACTACACTACTAAGTGTATTCTCAGGGAGTTATTTTTCATTTCTCAATTATAAGGAGAGTTTGTTAAAATGGATTTCCTCAATGTATAGCAAATTAAAAAGCATCGTTTTTGTAGTGTGATATGATCTAAAAGCTTTATTGCGTTTCAAAAGAATATTTTTTGAAAGTTATTTGATCATTATTACTGAGAGCTGGCACATAAATATTTCACATCTTGAGTTTGTAGTTTTACAGAATGAAGCCCTTTTTTAACGTATTTCCTATCTCTAAAAGTTGAAATAACTCTATGGAACATACTAGAATGTAGCCCAAGACTTTATTTCAACAACATGTACGCTTATATAACGTGTAACATTTTGCTTTCAGTAAATCTACCCACGGGTAGGCTGTTTATCGGTAAACCCCCCGGCGGATGAAAGGCGTCTCAATAATGATTTTTTCTCTCCTAATCGGGCCTTGTCAGCGAGGCGTCTTATCGTGGAGAGGAAAATGACACCGATCCTATCGAAGAGCCTGGAGTCCGAGTCGGCGGTGTGTGTCGTCTCCCCCCCCACCCCCAATCACGGCCGGCCGCGGCCTCGCCATATCTAGCACCGCCACAAACGGGGAGCTACGCTTTTTTCATGTGGACTTCAAAAACGTCTTGAGTCATTAAAATTGCACCCGCGTTCGGCTGCGGGGATCAGCCGCTCCAGAGCGAAAATGGGATGTGGGAAGAGGAGACTCGCTAAATGTGCTAATTCCATCCTCACATGTTTACGGCTTAATTTTAATCGGTTTGAGGGAGGAGAAGGGAGGGGTAGGGTTTGGGTGGGGTAGGAGGGTGGCAATGAGAAAGCTTCACATTGCAATAAATCGCCATTATCTTTGTCACCCTAGGACTCAGCTGTTCCAAGGATTTAGGGATCCACTGGCAACAGTGTATATTGTGGTCCCCCCTAAAAAAATATTTACGCTTGAACTGTTGTAGCTAAGGTGCAATCGGCGGTTTCAGCTGCAGACAAAAGGCAAGGCTGGTACAATGGCCCGCCAACATATGGACCCTTAGTGCAAAAGCTCAACCAACAGACTTGAGTGTGTGTGCAGGTTTTATATGCGCTTGTTTGCGTTTCCCGCAGGTGTTTGGCGTTAAAACATGGTGCACAAGTACAGTGGCCTCAATGGATGCCATATCAGAAGATTGCGAGTGAGATGTTTTGGATTATTTTGAAGAAGACAAGAACCCATACCACTAAACAATTTCCTTAAATCTGAGATCCACAACCACTGGTCGCACCTTTTAGCATCCATTTTATCTGCATCCTGGATGTTAACAGGGATCGCTGGTATTTACAAAATGAAATGGATCAACAGTTAGCTCCAGCAAACACAAGACTTGTATGTAATTATTCTTAAAGTATCTATTTAATTCCTAAATTACAAAATAAGTGTTCTGCTTTACATTATATAGGACAGCATCACAATTAACATTATTAATTTTTTTTGTATAGCTATATTTATCTTCTGATATAAATTGTTACCTCTCAGATATGATCAGATTTCTTAGGTGTCTTAAATGTCATAGGTTATGTCTGAGGCCATTATCTTTTACCGTCAAACTAAAACCAAGTTTGGCAGGATTTCGATGAACTCATCTCAGCATTGATCATGAAAAAATAAACCACTATCCAATTATTTTAATCATATCATAAATGGTAATTATCACAGTATCTATTGTGAAAATGTGTTTACGTAGCCTTATCTCAAAATATCGGAAAAGCCCCTTCAAATCGCTAGACAGCTTATGTTGAACCTTGAAGCGGCTTATTTTTGCTATTTTGAGCTTGCACGCCCTATAAAGATACCCCCCACCTCCCTCTGCGCTCAAGAAAAAGTGTAGCATTGACCCCCGTGTGACATGGAGAGAGGGAAAGAGAAGGGAAGAGAGAGTAAAAAAAGATACAGAAAGGAGAGGCCTCCCAAAACAACTGGGATGAACTGGGTATGTGTTAAAGAAAGCACTTTCAGAAGGAAATAGGAGACAAAAGAGAGGACTCAGGGGCCCTATGGGAGCTTTAAAGAGCTGTACATCTGAGCTGCTGAAATATTTTAAAAGAAATGGAGAAAAAGAGCTGAAATCAAGTAAACGAGAGCCAGAGTTGGAGAATAATTTCACCCCATCACCCGGGACACAGATCAGAAATACAATTTCTGTGATGAGAACGGCATACTGATGATAGTAGATTGATGCCAGTTTAAAACCAAGAGCAAAGAATAGTGTGATCGTTTATGAATAAGAAAGAAAGAAAAGAGAGTAGTTATGCATCATCTTTGTATTTTTTCCCCATTGTTATTAACCTGCTAATAACTTTTAAATATTCTTCAAACCTACAATGCTATATGGTTCCTATTGATGATGTAGTCACTCATTAAGCAAATGGGTTGATGTGACCCTAAGTCATACTCTATATGTTATTATATAACAATATATGTTAAGTTGTTTCTTGTTATTTAGGATGAACGTAATTTGGTCCCATTACATAACACAAAGCTGTCTAGATCTAATTGTTTTCATTTGCTATTTGCATGTCAGAAGGTAGGGCATCTGTTTCATGTAGATGAGAAGGTCATATGTTAAGTAAAGTTTGCTGTGTGAGGGGACAGGGCAGGGTTAAATATAGTAATTAACTATCCATAAAAACTCAACTCAAAAATGACACACACTCACACATACAGTCACACAGACAGACATGCTAGATATGCATTAGATCCAATATTAGCCGTCTCTGTACGTCTCCTCTGTTTGCTCTTCATCTCTACCCCGGTTGTGCGGAGTGGGTCCTCACGTTCCCCCTTCCATCCCCTCAAAGGAGCTTCCTCCTCAGGCCGCCCTGCGTCCACGGACAGGGCGCCCACACGTTTAGGACGCCCCGGGAACATGAAAAAGCCTAGGCCGAGATGTCAGCTGGTCTGCCCATCTGTCTGTCAGTGGGACAGCAAAGCTTTTGTCTGGGGGGTATAGGAGAGAAGTGTGTGTGTCAGGTGGAGTGTGTGTGTGTGTGGGGGGGGATTTCGGGAATAGATTATATATCGGTCTTTGACCGAGGAATGACTGAGTTGGTATGCTGAGATGTGTGCTGATTTGAAAATCTTGCGTTGAGGATACATTTTTTTATTTTCCTTTCAGACCTTCTTTCACTGCAACAGTTAAAATAGTTTGTTCTGTCAGGTTCAATATAGTTTGTAATGGAATGTTGCCACAATTACAATACTTAGTCTGAAAGTAGTTCTTTATAATAGCATATTGGGATTTCATGGATAGACATAAATGCATATAAAAGATTGTCCCTGAATTTCCAGCTCATCCCACTTAATTGATATCCCCTCCCTTTTTATGTTAATCACTGTTGGCGCTCATCTGCATTTTAAGTTGCAGGAGTTTTTGTTTGTCCCAGCTTTTCCAAGCTTAAGAACATACTGTAACCTTGGCAGTACAAACAGTTGGACTCACATATAAATGTAACTGCCTGCTGACTGCCCGACTGGATCAGTGGAGAATCTTTAGTCTTGCATTCTGCTCATTGGCAGATAGGCTGCGCCCTTGAGCCACCGAAAAGTGAAAACCAGGAAAACCAATGTAGTAGGTGACAAGGTGGGCTCGGCATGCACACACACACTCTTTAAGTCTTTGGACGGGTCTTTGTGTGCCCCATAGTTCCTGAAAAGAGAACGCACAAGCGGCAGACAGTTATGTATCACTGAGTTTTGTTTTTGTTGCCGTGCCTGTGGAGGATTTTAACACTTTTAGGTGTGTCTGGGTTCATGAGAACCTCATTGTGTGTGTGTTTGGTCAGTACATTTTCTCAGTTCTGACTGATCTTGGATTTGTTTCTTACCAAATTAGACATGGTAGCATCACTTCATGTCTGACAAAGGTTTAATACAGCACTCGGCACTCTTCTCAGTGTCATAATACATTAGTTTTCATAAGTTTCTTTCAGTTTTCAGTCATTTAGTGTAATGTATATCACATTAACTAAGACTGTATACTGGCTTGCATAAAGTGTTTGTGTGTGCTTATTGTGCTTTAGTAATTTAAT
Source organism: Mallotus villosus (assembly GCA_903064625.1). NCBI lineage: Eukaryota > Metazoa > Chordata > Actinopteri > Osmeriformes > Salangidae > Mallotus > Mallotus villosus. The sequence continues at coordinate 297,168 of CAEFZP010001430.1, read as the reverse complement.
GAGCTGTTTAGACTGACCTGTTTGATAGTCACAGTAACAGCCTACTTAATGCCTAATTGTAGCTTGTGAGTTAAGATGTATGAAGCGAATGCATAGGAGAGGACAGGTGAGAGAGAGAGAGCGAGAGAGAGCGAGAGAGAGAGAGCGAGAGAGAGAGAGCGAGAGAGAGAGAGCGAGAGAGCGAGAGAGAGAGAGAGAGAGAGAGAGAGAGAGAGAGAGAGAGAGAGAGAGAGAGAGAGAGAGAATATTGTGCTTTTTAAGCACAAAGGGAGATGGGGAAAGGACAGATGATGACGATGATGATTAAGATCTTAATCATATGGACATGCTGTTGTTTTTGTGTCTGACTGTGGCTTTAAAAAAAAACATTATACATGTCATCCTCACAGTCTCCTATGGCAGGTTCACTCCTCTCTCAAGGGGAGGCACTCATTCCTAATTTAGACGATGTCAGTGTGAAATGGCAACAATGGCTTTGGCACCCTACCTTTACGATGTAACTATAGTTAACTTAACATGTTCCAACACATGAATTCTACCTTTGATGCAAATTGATTTGAGTGGTTTGAGTATTTGTCCTGTGGATCATTTTCTGTACAGTAAAGTAAGAATAATATTCAGAGGCAAATATTGGCATTTCTGGTGTACAAAAATGTACAAGGCATTGTATGCCATTAAATCATAATCGTATTTGACTGACCACCAACACTTGTATCTATCCATTTATCAAGTAATTCCATAGCTTTTAAGCAAGTGTTTTGACATTTCAAATAAATAAAATAAACAAATGTCATAAAAAATGCCATGAACATGATTGTTTTGCCTTTGTCTGGCCTTGAAAACAAATCTGTTGAGACCACAGTGTCCCTCCACACACACAGATACTGTCATTGTGTATCCACATTGGATTCAGGCAATCCTCGATCTGGGAAATGGGAATGCTGCAGCTTCACCCTAGTGCTCAATTGTGCTTGTTTAAAAGTGGAACTAAATGTCAGCAGAAAATCAGGATATCAAAGAAAAAGAGTGTTACCTTTTGGAAGGTGTTATAATAAAATGTGGTATTTCAGTGTGTTTGGCATTCAAGTTGAATACAGTTGAGTCTGATATGTCAGTGGGAGTCCTTGTTGTGTGGTCTGATTTTTGGCGTAAATTAACGAGATAATTAAGCTTTTTCTTATTGGCGACTTGTGTCTAATTGATCTGCATTTGGTTAAAGATATGTATTTACAAAAACCTTTGTAATCAAGACTTAGCTTTAATTTGCCACAGAAAGTTTTATACTATGTCATTGGAACTGATAATTGATTATTGGTTCTGTGAATATGACAGAACCACATCAGTGCAAAATTAAGAGTATTTCCATTCACTGGCAAGTAGCCAGGGTGGCATAACCTTAAAGGCTGAAAACGGTTTAAATATTAGGACAGTATAGTATGGTTGTGTATATGTGTACACATGCAAAGCGTGTGTGTATGACTTTGTTTAAAAGTGAATGTTGTGTAAAGTGTCCAGTGTATACATTGTCGGCCACCTGGATTTATTTGGGCCAAACAAGAGGCCTGTTGTTCATCAGGGTTCTTCTGCTGCCTGCGTCCCGTGTGGGGCCTTAGAGCCATGAACAGAAGGTGCCTACTCACAGCTCACACCTGAGCTCACTCCCAGACCGGGACCTACCTTTATCGTTTGTGATCTTCTCTTTCCTCCTCTCTCTCTCCCTCTCTCTCCCTCTCTCTCTCTCTCTCTGTCTGTCTGTCTGTCTGTCTGTCTGTCTGTCTGTCTGTCTGTCTGTCTGTCTGTCTGTCTGTCTGTCTGTCTGTCTGTCTGTATCTCTCTCTCGCTCTCTCTCTCTCTCTCTCTCTCTCTCTCTCTCTCTCTTTTTCTCTTACATTGTCTTTCTAACTCTCTCCTTCTAATGCTCTCTCACTCCCCCCTCTCTCTTTTTCGCTCTCATATATATATATATGTATGTTTGTTTCTGTCTGTCTCTCTGTCTGTCTTTCTCTCTGTCTGTTTGTGTCCATGGCCTGCCCTACTTATTTATCTCACACCCACTCCAAATCCTTTGATGTGCGCCACTTCATTCCATCTACAGATCATTTGTACATTTCACGAACAGCCTCTCACTCAGTACACAGCCTGTTTATGTATATACATTTCACATAAGGGATATGTAGTTAATGGTCAGTCAGTAGATGGCTTTCCCTGCTTCCTCTACCGCCTGTCAATACACCCAGGTTCGGTGTCAGCTGAAACCCATGTCTCTTTTCAACGTGTTTTATTCACTTTGCATTTGACTTGTTGATGTTTTTTCCTAAAGAATCCCTTGACTTAATTCCTTTTTCGGAGAAGCATGTGTTTGGCTGTCTGTTGGAATCTTTTCATTTCGTCTTCAAGCGACAGGGTGAGAAACGGTAGCAGTGTATGTCTCCAGCAAGTCAAAAGAGATCTGCTAATGAGACGATAAGTCAGGTGCTTTGTTTTAAAGTGTGTTCTGCCACAGCTGGGATTGAAGGGAAACACAAGCAGCTGACTGCTTTCAGGCTCCCCAATTCCTGCGTTTGCTTCTATGCCTGTTTATCTGATTATTCCTGATGTTTGACTGACTGATCTCTTTTGGTGCTTCATTGCAAGGCAGTAATTGAAAATCAATTAACAAGATGTTAGTGATAGGAAATCTTTAGTTCCTCATTATTTTTTTTGCTTCCTCATTCATGAGTTGCTGACCTGCGTCTGCTAGAATGTTAACTAAAATATGCCCTAGCAAACCTTTCTGCCTTTGGTAGGCTGTACAGTATCCCAGGCGCTGTAACCAGCAGCCAACCATGTAGCAAACCCTTCTAACCTTAGCTGCAGAAAGATCTGCCCACCTGCAGAAAGACAGCAGCCTACGCTAACGTGCTAATCGATGGCCCCCACCGTGCCCTGTCTGGAGAGGGACAGAGGCGAAGCGATAGCCCCACAGTTTCCCACCAACCGGTTGAAAGTAGTTGTGCTGTGTTTGAGTCTGGTGCTAGCTCTAATTGATCCCAATAGGGCCGGTACTGCTTCCCAGGCTATAAAGCCGGGGCGGGCTAGAACCGATGGTACCACCAGTTGCCTGGGTAACTGGGAAAATGGATGTATGTCTTTTATGTATTTCATCTTTATCAAACGTCAGGCTCATCATACCCTGTGAAGAGATGGTCAATAGTAGTCTAATAAGTCAATAGGTCTTTTGAAAGTATCAATACTGAAGAGACTTATCTTGCATGCAAATAAGAATGTACACAATGTAACAACTAACATGGCAGATACAATCCATTAGTGTCTTAGACAGTCCTACCATTGGACTTAAGCCTTGAAATGTGTCTTTTTCCTGATATTATATCCTGTTTTACAATTAATTTGTTAGCAAACATTAGCAATACACCTTTTTCATTGATTTGTACGAAAGAGTGATCTACAGCTCTGAAAGTTTATCGTAAAACACCAGTGTCCTTAAACTTAAAATCAACTGGCTGCCCATGTATGTATGTGCCCATAAATTGATAGGGAAGTCCATTGTGTGCGTGTGGGAGTGTGCGTGCGTGCGTGTTTGCGTGCTTGTGTGTGCGTGTGTCCTTCATTCAGAGGCCACCAGAGAGGCCGACTAATTTCTCTATCAGTCTAATGGTATATTAGTCTATTCTCCAATATGTCTGAAACTGTAATTAGTGGATTGCTTTGAGTCGGGCTGGCCAGGGTGGGGATGCGGGTGGGGGTGTGAGTGAGAGGGTTGAAATGGGCGTGCGAGAACAAAAAGGCAGTTCGTTTCATAGCCTGATGGAGGTTATATTTTCTGTGACAACTGGACCAGAGTAATCAAAACGTGTTAATAATCCCTTCAAAGGGCTGGCGGTGTATCAGTGGAGCCTGAGTGAACGTGAATCCCCTGTTAGCCCCTGCACTGGCTACCCCACCCACACAAGCCCTCCCTTTCTCTTCTCTCTACCCATCTCTATATTTTTGGGTTTCTTTTTTTTCCCCTTTTTCCTTGTCTCTGTCTTTATCTCGCTGGAGCCTATGCCTCAATTACACAGCCTGAAAATAGATAGATAAACACATATACTCACAGAATTTAACTTGCATCAAATCAACCTATGCAGTCCAGTCATGCTATCCAATAATGACATCCTGTGCATCTGCAGGTTTCACTATATTTCTATACAGCCTGAGTCCAAGAGAGTTGGTCAGAGCCTAAAAGTCATAGTATTTGACCTCTCCGACTGCCTTGTTATTGTTTAAAATGGGTCCATAGAAGCCTGTCTTTTGAAATTTGGAAAATGTTTTTTTTTAATCTGTTGGAGGACAATGTATTTTAGTTTGTTTTGGTTTGATTTAATGTAGAATTCAGAGTACAAGGGCAGTGTTACCGACTTGGTCACTACAGCTTTTTATTATAATACATATCATTTGTACATTTTACTTATTAAGTACAATATTTTTGGTCCGCTGGCCAGAATATTTCTCCAGCTATAAAATACGCAAATACGCAATTTAATTTTAAGGGAATACATTAACAACAATGTACTCCTCTAAATAAATAAAAGAAACACTAACTAGTCGCAATTAAGAATTTAATTTAAGAACAATTACATTTTGTGCTGCCTAAAAGGCCATGATAATAGAAACATGGTGCCATTAAAACCATTACTGCTGTGGCAATAGCCCATAGTGCATGGCATTCAATATGGAACACCAAATATAATGTTTATGTAAACAAACAATGTTACCAACTTGTAAACTACATAATGTAATGTAGCTTGCTAACATATCCTACATATTGATACTAAATGATTGATACTAAATGAACTTTTATTTAAAATCATGTAGTTCGCCTCTAGCTATCAAGCAAGCAAATAACTGTTAATCTATTAAATCCGAGAACACTTGGGTTTGCTCTTCCCGGCTGGAAGACTGTTTGACAGGTTGGCAGGAAATCAACTCCTTAATAATATCTGACTCAAACTTTTAAATGTGCATACCATTACCTGTAACCTCAAGTACTAAACAGTCAATGACATATTCTGACATAGATTAGTATTTTTTTAATGCCTGATCAGGACACCGATCTCAAACGTAAGCATGTTCACCATCAGCTGTTCAACCGAAACTAAGGCTATGGAGTTAACCGCGATCAACGTATGCAAAACTGCCCCCCAGATGCCATGGTGACATGCCCAGAGCATGGGCAGCGCTACTGAAATAATCTGTGTCCACCGCTGGAACCAAACTAGGTACCTCCCCCAAATCACTGTGTTTCCTCTGAAACCAGGGTCTAAATTGAGTTCCTGGAATTAAAAAGCAGGAACCATTAAGTCCCTGCCCTGGGGAACTTGGAACTCTGGATGTTTTGGGGTGGGACTTTCTGCGCAGAATATTTGTAATTGATTTAGTGGCATAAAAGTATATTAACCTTTATTTAAATGTTTTATGCGGCAACAAACAAGCATAACATGTTTCTGTAGTATCTGCTTTTAAGAAAGTTATCTATTCTGTTAAGTAAGAACTAATCATTTTGTTGGGCCTGAAATCATGGTGGACAGAACACAAGGATTCCGTGATTCTTACTTAATCTAAATTCATAGACAGGTAGACTTAGTCCTATGTAACACAGTTATGAACAACACACCGCACCATGGATTTGGACCTGTCGATAGGAACATTAACTGAAACTGCTCTGAACACATCACTACAGGGTCAGCGTTTTTCCCAAGAGTCACCAGTATTTCACACCCATCTCCTGCCCCCCTCCTGTTTAGTTAATTATCCCGGGAAACTCCTGTCATTTGTATGGCCCAAATCTTATCGCTCTAATAATGCCAGGAATCTTTGTCTGTCTTGTTTTGTTGCTGACCATGTCCATCTCTATACGACCACTGTGTACCCATCTTCTGATGGCTACTTCCAGCAGGATAATACACCATGTCCCAAAGCTCAAATCATCTCAAACTGGTTTCTTGAATATGACAATGAGTTCACTGTACTCCAATGGCCTCCAGAGTCAATCCAATAGAGCACCTTTGGGATGTGGTGGAACGGGAGATTTGCGTCATGGATGTGCAGCCGACAAATCTGCAGTAACTGCGTGATGCTATAATGTCTAATATGGACCAAAATATCTTAGGAATGTTTCCAACACCTTGTTGAAAGTATGCCATGAATAATTAAGGCAGTTCTGAAGGCAAAAGGGCGTCAAACCTGGTACTAGTGAGGTGTACCTAATAAAGTGGCCACTGAGTGTATATATATTTCTATATGTCTGTCCCTCGATGCGATTCTCATTTCCTAGGGTCGCCCTTAGTGAAATATTTTGACACTCTTGAAATATACTGTATCAATAGACCGACAATAACTTGCCATCAGTAAAATATGTTTGCATTACATTTCACACAGACCTTTGATTCACTTTTGAGTGACTCCAATTAACTGCACTAATTAGCATTAAGCTAGTTGTGTAGTCAGATGGTGTGCCTTACAGGCAGAAAGACACCAGGTCTATGGAGTAGAGCCAAGGAGTGGTGGGATCAGTTTAAAGTTGTTAAAAATGCATGACTTCAAGGTGGGGTGCCCAGCTTAAGACTTGTGGTCTGCCAGTGTGACATCCCGAGAGACACTGTGTTCATTGTAGAGGCCAGAAGACAGGTCACTTTCAATAATGTAGAGGAGGCATGTCCTTAATGCCTCTAATTGTCATTGGCACACATAAAAAAATATGTATCTGTTCTGGACTTGTTCTGGCTGTGCATGTGTAAGGCAAGCATATGATTGTTTAAGGCAGCCATAGCATTTGTGTATCAGTGCATAGTTAAATGGGGACATCATTGAGTTAGAAATTTAAGCATTTTATTTGTGGGCCCTTTTCTGTTCTTTGATTGATTAGTGTAGCTTTACTGTAGGTTTTTCTAAATTATGCTTTGCACACCATTTGCTCACATTCTCATGTATCAAGATAGTACTGTATGTTTGTGAGACGCAGGTGTGTGTGTGTGTGCGTGCGTGCTATATGCCCCTACTTGCGCCTAGCACTGGTTGGTCCCTGGGAAAGCAAGTGTAGCTGGAAGCGCTGGAAGCCTCATTGACTTTCTAATGATCAGTGGTCAGCCCCTTATGCAAGTGCCAGGGGTTTCGCCTAGCCACCGCCGCGCACTGCTATCGACTCAACCCCAACCCTTCTTCCTCTGGCCTGCTGGCGCTCTGTCAAAACCTATTAGCAACACCAACAACACCGGGGGGGGGTAGGTGGGGGGCGGGGTGTAGCATCCTAGGTTGTGTTTTTTTTGTTCTTCTTTTTTCCCAACCTTCCTCTTCCTTTACTACCTCTTCTTCCTCCTCATTCTCTTGTTGTTCTTCTACTCCTACTCCTCCGCCTAGTATGATGAAAGACAGATAGACAGAAAGAGAGAGCGAGAGAGCGAAAGCGAGAGAGAGAAAGAGAGAGAGAGAGGAAGAGAGAGAGGGAGAGGGGGAGAGAGAGAGAGAGAGGGAGGAAAGAGAAGAGGAGGGTAACCTTTGGCCGGAGTTCTTCCAGTTTCAGTATATGGCATATTGATCTGGATTTGCTTAAGGTACTGGGGAACTATTTCCCCTTCTTTTAAGTCCCACACATTTCTGGGTATAGGATGATCAAGCTGAGTGCTGACCTTCTTAGGTTCCATCATGTATGGAGATTAGTTCATATTTATTTTCTTTAACTATTTTGGTGTCTTCTGCATGTTCATTTTTGCTTTACTGTATGGAAACTCCATGTTTCAACATCTTTAGGTTAACCAATGTCATTCTTGGCATTGGTGATTTTTTCAATAATTAAACTGATGACCACTTTCCACCATTCCAAATCCATAATGATGATGCTTAGTGTAGCAAATAGACTTTAATGACATTAAGGCTTGAATATAGGACCGTACACAAACACTTACTGCTTTCCTGTTCCCTGTGCTGATTAGCTCTAACTCCCCAGAGTCAGCTTCCTGTCAAATATCTGAGTTTGCCGAGAGTTGTGAGTAAACGGGAAAAGACTAAAACCTCACTATCATAACTCATCAATCCTGTAAGTTTGAGTACCTTATTTATTTAAATAGCTCGTGTGAATTATTTGAATAATGTGGGGATGGTGGAGAAAACCAAACAAACAACAAAATGACAACCACACCAAAACCACCCGAGGGCACATGCCAACGCGTCACATCAGTGTCACGCCCCTCCCCCTCATTCCACCCACGGCTCATCTCTCGACAGGTAACGATGCACACAGTCTCACGCACACACACACCAGCACCACACTCACATACAGGAACACGTGCACATGCGCATGCACACATTGCCAACACCCATATGCCCTTGAGACAGCGGGATGACGGTGGATGATGGTGATCTCATCTACCTGTGATCTGGGCTTGTCAGGCAAGCACCATGTAAAAACCAAGTGCAATCAAAAGTAAATGTGGAGCACATGTCGGATTGAAAAGGTCCCATTGATGCTTTCCTATCCATCATAGAGTGAAAGGATCTTAGTATAACATGGAATGAGACACACCATATGAAAGAGAGGCTGTTGCTGTGTTTGCATCATGTGTTGACAGTAAGCACAACAAATGGAGCCTAATATTTTTCATGTCTGAGCTTGATTTCATAGCTAGCTGGTTGACTGAGTTTAATGGTGGATAGTGGGATCCAGTGTGGCAATTGATTAGAAATGACCAAAACTTAAATAACAATGTTATATATGGAGATACACTATCAGTAACACACAAAAAGATTCACATGTGGTACAATGTAGGCCGACAAACTTAGACAAGCAAACCACATTCACAAAAAAGGCTAAATGTATACATGTTTTCATACACATACTGTAAATGGTTTCCAGATATTCCTTTGTGGCCACCAATGGCACCATGCCACCACCCACACCCAAGCATACCCACAATACACAACACACACATTCATGCCAACCTCTACAATGCCCAATGCCAGACATTTAAACCAAAACCAGAAAAAGGAACCACCCTTTTTTTGGTATTCTCAAAGGTAGATCACCAACGGTCTGGGTAACAGATTGTGACAGAGGTGATGTCTAAATTAATCATTCATGTTTTCTCACATGGGCTACAGTATGTGCTGAAATATTAATAGCCACCAGGAATACATTTGACTTTCTTTCTCTCTGATTGGGATCCACAGGCGCACACACACACATGTTTATTTATACCCTGGAGATGAGGCAAGGGGTCACTATCAGGATCTCTTTCTCTCTGTGTACTCACACTTGTGTACTGCCTCATTGTTTTGGAATATGTACATATTTTTCACATTGGTGGGCAAGCACCATACATTATACATTATATGCTTGTGCCAGAAAGGTATCATATGTGAATGTTGTTCAGTTGTAGTTTTTGTTTGCTATTTTAATTTGGTTACTTTTGTGTTTTGAAAGGTACAGCTCAAGGGATTTACAGTAATAAGATACTCCAAACTCTAGGTGGTGCTGTGAGAGTTGACTACTTTAGGGTTTAGAAACTGTTGATCCTAACCCCACACATGCTCTGCAAATATCAATCCCTGCTCTGCTAGCTTACATACACAAGTACAGGTTGTGGTCCTCATCATGTCTGGCCGTTTTGCAATGACCTTCTGACATGGTAAGGGGAGATTAGAAATGTAGAACTACTTTGGTGTTGTTTTTGCTCCCTGACACCATTGCTGTTACTGGAGCTAAGCGATGTAACCCATCCCTCAACCACAGATTACCATCAGGTGTTTCTGTCTAAACGTGTCTGTCCAGTTGAGGTTGGCTTCCCCAACCCTACAAGGTATAATTGTGGTGAATGCATTGTCCTTCTTTTCTGTGGTTGACACTTAATCAACTGCATGTAGATCTACCAACATTATATAGTTTTGGGGTATTGCACCCTATTTACTTTGCCATAACTTATTAAGTTATATTTAGGGTTGCTGCATGAGTGAGATCTTAAATGTGTGGGTGTTTACGTCTGCGTGTTGGCCAGGGTTCCTGGGTCACCCTAAGTGGAACCCACTTCTCCATCTCATCCAATATCATTTTTTCTATGCCATACCAGAGCATTTAAATAGAAAATGTTTTACGTTGTATTTTCACTTTAAACTGTCTGGAGACATACACAGTAGATGTTTTCCCTCACACACAAAACATTTCATATACATTCATAAACAAAACATTTTTTGTGTGTGTGAACATGCGCGCGTATGTGGCGCGTTTTGAAGGTGCATTGTAATGATGCCTTACTCCTTCATTGTACCTGGCTGTCAAAGCAGTGCAGGAGACTGACACACACACAGTATCCGAGAGAGACAGGCCATTTTTCAGTGTCAGGATGGAACATTTACCCTGCCACCAGATTGATCCCATACATGTGTACTCATTATTCTCCATTTGCACTTCTCCATATAGACCTGCTAGTGACTGACTTTGTTAGACCGGCAAGTGGAGATTTGAATAGTTGTAATTAATTAACCCACACTGTAAAACCTGATACATTAGTTAAAGGATTACTGAAATGGTTTGATTAAATGAATTGCCTCGAGTATTTTTTTTTATGGATCAATTGAATAAACTACACCTCAATATACAAGTAAACTAAAGTTTTACAGTCCAGTTAAATCTCAAGTTTGACCTCCATCCATATCACCTTTCCTCTTTCATAAAAGTCCTTGGTATCCTTAGTCCTTCAATCTTCCCTCATCTAATTAACTCCCTTCCCCCCTCAGTCTCTGGTTTATACCTAACCTTTTTTTTACCTTTGCCCTCCCTTCCTCCTAGCCACTCTCTTATGTCAATCTGGATCCCTGTGTCTAAGGGACTGGGCTGGGCCCCAGTAGTATGGTATTTTAATCAGGGGTATTTGTAATGGCAGTACTTCTGCAGTGTAGAAGGGTAGTGGTAAGGATTGGAAAGAGAGAGAGAGGCTCTGACAGGTGCTAATCGCTGACAGAGAAAAGGAGCTAAAGAATGTGCCAACTATCCCCCCTCCCCTCCGTCTCTGTCTCTCTCAATCTCTCGTTTTTTGTTTCTTGATCTCCCTCTCCCTCTCTCTCACACTTGCCTTTTGGCATAGATCCAGGATCACTACCTGCCACCGAAGCTCTCTCCCTCTCACCTCCCTATCCCTCCCTCCCTCTCTCCAAATCTGCCCCTCCGCCTCCCTGCCCCCTCTTACTTGCGGACAGTTGTTGACATTCCCTGGGTGAAAAGCATGCCTGTCTCTGTGCCGTGCATTGTCATCGGTGCTCAGTCTGTCAGTGCCCTCTGTCTGTCTGGCCGTCTGTCGCCGGAGGGAGTCAAGAGAGGGAGGGGCGTGTTTAGGATTGGTTTAGATTGTGGTTGGGGTGTTGTACTGGCGGTTGTCAACATTGACAGGAACAGGGGTTGATTTTGAGTCGAAAAGTATGTGGCGCTTGAGTGTCTGTGTCTGTGCTTTCTTATCTCTTCTTTACACACTCACAAACCACACCACAGTCCCATAGTCTTCACCTGCCAGACTATACATATTTCTGTGGCAATTACAGAAAGACAATGCTCTGATTATAGTAGTATACTTCACAGTGCCAGTTGTTCTTTAGCTGTCCACAGCTCTTGTTAGCGTGAATGCTGGGATCTAATCTCAATCTTTGATCACTCTGGTGTCTAATGCCTGAATCCCTTGTCACTGCTGATCAGAAGGGTAGAGAAATCTATTGATTCCCATAGGATCTACTAACAAACAGTTCACACTAATTAAGCATAATTATGTCGTTCAGGTGAATTAAAATGATTTTGTTTTATGCTTTATTAAGTTAGTCATTTGAGAAGGTAATAGCAGTCGGTTTAGTGTTTAATTATTATGTTGCTTCCTGGTAGCCAAGAAGTGTTTTTTTTATTTTTATAGTTTCAACCTCTGACACTATTTTGTAAAACTGAGCAAATTAACAATTACAGAAGTGTCATGTTAAGGCCCCGTCACACCATAACGTCCTGGTCAACGTTTTCTGAACATTCTAATCGTTCAATTTCGAGCGTTCTAGAGCGAGGTGGACACATCAGGCGTGTGACTAGCGTGGGACTGACGCATAACTAGCGAGGAGAGTGTAACAGCGACCAAGTAAGACTGAAAGTCTGAAAACGATTAGCGTGTGGTGATGTGTCACTGGCGCGCGGCGATGTGTACCTATAGCGCGCAACAAACGATTAGTCAACGTTAGACGAGCGTGTGAATAACGACAGAGTTGCGTTTTTCTGGCGTGTGGGTTTTATGGTCAAACGGGTATACTATAAAACACTGGAAAATCTGTGGATTCAGTTCTTCTGAACAGCAAACATCATTCCGCCTAGACTACATAAGGTTGCGGGGGGGGGGCTTCTGCTACTAGCGACAACCAAGTAACGCTAGGGTAACCACTGACTAACGATAGCCAAATGCGTGCAAACGCAGCATTATCTAACGTTTACAATTAAACGTTGAAGAACGCTGGTCTCCATGACAACTTTTGTGCATGTTAAAAAAAAATATTGTACCAGCGTTCTCCGCCGATTACCAGCGTCACCAGCGTCCACACAACGCTCTTCTGGCGATATACCAGCGACCAGGACGATTACCAACGTTTCCTCTAAAGTCATAGAACGTCGACCAGAACGTTATGGTGTGATGGTGCCTTGAGGGCTTGGAATTACACCCAAGTAACATAATTGAATTGTTTTTAAAGTGGAAATAAAGGACAATACTAGCAGTTATTCATCAGGAAGAAGATAACAGCAATCCTCCTGTCCTACTGTGATTCCATTGTGAATATGGACTGGTAGAACTTGAAATATTTGACAGATCTCAGCTTTCAATTTTGAATGACCTCTACACTGATATAACTAACTTGGAGGTTGCTAAATTTGAACAAAGGAAAATTATGTTTTGCTTGCCAACCATTTCTGTAGTGTCACTTAAATCCATTTGTCACAGACCAAGTAACAAAAGGAACCAAGGTAAAAGAGAAGACATGGAAGTTGAGTAGCATCTCAAGGATAGAAAACTGAAGCCAGAGACCATAAGAGGAGCATGTAAGCCTGAAAGACAAGGAAGGGCGGGTGATAACCCTTCACGGCCCTGGCTTGCTTTGGTATACACCATAATGTCCAGACTTTTTCCAAGGTGCTGGTTGAGCCATCGGTGCCAACTTTGCATGGCTGGTACACTCTGGGCATGTCCGTAGCCCCTCTTCCTCAAAGGCTCCCCTCTTCTCGCCTTCTGGTCCCCTCTGCTCCGTAGCCCAGGGAGCTCATTAGCTCAACTTCCTCTTTATTTAATCAATTTTTTATAGCCTAAAAAACAGCCCCTGATCTTAGAAATCCTGGCTAATTTAAGCCTGGAAGTTGGGAAAGAGTGTGGGGAAAACAGAAGTCCAACATGTCCTTGGTTCCAACATGATGTCTGAAATGTGAATAAATGTTATCATACTTGAATGTGTTGTCCAGGCAGTAAGAAGACCCTGCCGGCATGAGATAGTCATGACTTTTAGTTCTAGTCTTTGCTAACATTCCCCCATGTCTCCCATTCAATAGGCCTTGTGGGAGACTGAGTTAACTTGGCCTAATGAAAACACTGGTAATAACATGCGCCTTTCTACCATGTCCTTTAATTATACATCAGACTGGATACGGTGGGCCCCTGTAGTCTCCAAGATTGTTGGAACTACAGTTTTATTTGTAGTTTGGGTCCTGTTGGGGAAACTTTTGAGGGGAGACTTTAATGCAACGTTACTCGTCCTTCCTTTCTCAGCATCCCTATTCCTGCTCTTTCTATCTTGCTATCCCATGCTGGATATGTTTTAGCCTCTTCCTCATTACAGACAAAATAAAGAACATGTACAGTACACTACAGCAACTGTAGTCCATAACATACCGTCTTCTCTAATCGGATCATGTAAAAAAAGAAATCTCTAAATCAATACTATCATTGCATAACCTGCCACTAGTACTCATTAATCTTCAAACGACAAGCAAACTGAATATCCTTGAAGTTTAGATTCAAAGTTGGCAAAGTCTTTGTCCTTCATCTCTCCGTTAGGACAAAGCTATTTTCTTCCCTTTCAGCTGCGTCCCAGCATTATTAATATACCTCCTAGGTATCACTGTTGATGAGTGCCTGTCTGCCTCTGCCCGACACGTACCTCACCAAAGGTCTCGGAGTGAGATGAGGAATGAGAACGAGGATGGGGGAAAAAGAGGGGGGGGGGAGGTTACATACCCAGGAAATGGATGTGGCAGAATTCTTAAGCAGCTTCATCTGCCCTCTCGTTAGCCTCCACGACGCCTCCTGACAGGGGTGAAGTAGGGAGGGGTCGAGGGTTTGGGGGGGCAGGGGGCCTTGTGCCCCCAAGGGTGCTGTGCCATGGCCGTGCCAGGCCGGGACCCTGTGCCACCCTCCCCTGTGCCCTCAGTCAGTGTGGCCCCTTGCCCCAGGCCACCATCGGGGGTCCGTGCAGAGGGACTGTCACGCGTCAGCCTCAATTACAATCAGGGGACACAACATGGCTGTGTGGTCCATTGTTGCTGTTACCACTATTTCATATCATAGCTGACTGCAGTGGAGTAACAGCATGTTGAAGCTGAGTTGTCACCTCCACTACTTCATAGAGAACTTGTTTCTTTCTTTCTCTCACACTTTGTCACTTGAGAAGAGGAGAGGGGTGGTGTTTTGACACACAGGCCCTGTAAAGCGGTGTCAGGGACACCCATAAAGCTTTTCAAACTGCCATGGTTGAGAAGTGGGTTGCACACACTTAAGGTGACCCTGGAACCCCTGGCAAAGAAATATGCACGCAAACACATACACACACGCAAGATCGTACTCATGTAGCAAACATTGTACAGTTTTACTGTCTCCTCTCTTCAACTTCCACCCCCTCCCTTCAACATATTTATCTATACATTAACAATGCAAAGTTTATTTTCTGGTAAGGACTACTTACTACTCGATCATACAAATACTTTGCCACAATTGTAATGTTGTTTATGAATTAATACAAGCAGTCTACGGACGCCCACATCAGCAGTGGGGACAAGTCTTCGAAGCTTGTTCAATTTTGGCACTATGACAATCTCAGAGTTCGGACCTTTAGACCTTGAAGGTTTGTTGTATAAATTTGACCCTCCATTTTTGTCATGCAACGACATTATTTACGGATCCTTTTCATTGTTTGTGTACTTGCGTATTTGCTGTGAGTGCTTTTGTGAGCAGAAACTCCAATGTAACCAATATTGTGATGTTGAGCAACAGGCTCAATATGAAAAGGTTTGGATCCTTGGTAAGTTTTCTTTCATGACAGAAAATATATGACATACAGGTTCTAGTACTAGTTTGTTTATGACATACATATACAAAATACATATTTGAAACTTTCCTGTCCATAGAGTGGAGAAAAGAAGACAACTAATCAGTTTCAGAGATCTCTCAAAGCTCGAGAGGAAACTTGTTTTTGACTTATCCTAGAAAGTAGTGTTTCACTGAAGAGCGCCCGGGGGGCTTGTGCTGGTCTTGAACACAGAGCTCCTTCATTGTGGCCTAGTCCTAAGGACAGCCTGTGGTCCTCCTCTCTGGCTCTGTTTGTGAGGCTGCTGTCAGTCCATCTAACACAGTATCGCTAACAACATACCCTCTGTCCTCACCCACTGCACAGTTGTTCTCATTGGGTCTAACAAACACACACACCACTGTCACTTTGTGCGAGACGTGTGCATTATGCGTGTATGTGTGCATGCATATCTGAATGCCTGTGAGTGTCAGACCCACTTTGCAGACATGTTTTTGATACTCATTTATATTTTATAGTTATTGATAGTGTACATTTCCTAGGCTCCTGAGTCTGTTTATCCATTACTGGAATGATTTATATTGGAAAGGTGAATGCCTAAAGGAATACTTTAATTTGCCTTTAGGCATCCATGTTTTATGTGTAACAGTGCATAGATACCGTACTCTCAATAGTTACGCTTTTGATGAACTTCTATTTATTGATAGATTAACTGGTTGAACCTCATACAAATCACTGTTGAGTCTCACTCAGAGTACAAGCACAATCTGCATGTTGGTATTCTGTCTATGTTACTTGCACTGCAAATGGAGTAGTTGGGCTGGTGCCGTAGGGGCGCTATGGTGGAGGCACGGCCACCGCTGTGTCTGTCAGTCATCCCGGGGTCACATTCCATCATCCCACCAGGAGAAGAGAAAGCAGGCCGGCCCAAAGGGCCGCTGTGTGCAAAATCGAACTCATCCCACCTCCCTGCACCCACCCTGTCTAAACAACATTAAGGCAAGGTGGGTTCTGCCAGATGGCATGCATTATTCATGAGTGGGAAGAAAAAGGTATCGTAGGTTGTGTTATTACCAACGTGGAGCGTCTCTGTTTCCTTTGGTGGAGCTGGCCCTGCCGGCTCACCGCGCGTACCCACAGGGAGCCGCGCCAATCGCTACCTCCCCTTCCCCGCCCGCCACCGCTGACAAACTTCAAAACACAAAAAGCAAATTATTTTGTTCGACAGCGACCATGACAATGTGCACCGCTCAGTTATAGATTAAAAGCGAAGGACGCACAGTAAAAGAAAGGAGTCCAAGACAAAAGAGAGCGACAGACGGGGGGATTTAAAAAAGGACAGCCACAGAGTTGACAATTGAGTTATAATATCGTGTCCTTTATGAATAATTAATTTGATGGCGCCAAGGCACCTCAGAAGTTAGATTAAATTAGTTCTGCCATGTCGGAAAAGTTAGATATGCTTCATTAGTGAGGAAGATGGTGTTTGGCGGCTTGTTTAGTGATTGAGACTGGTTTTAGTTAAATTAGAAGAGAAGGAGACATTTCTTGCTCAGGCTATGACAGGAAAACGCATCCATTTATATATTTTGAATCACAACGGGGTGTTTTTCTTTTTGAAGGCCAGGTAAGCTTTAGATTTTTTGAAGCTTAGTTGTATTTAAAGCCGATGTAGGTTTAGCAAACATGATATTCCCATTGCTCATTAGTACTTACACGTAACCTATTTTTTAAACTGAACCTATGGGGAACGTAAGGTGGTTAACCCCTGCATTGGTTCCGGTTTGTGCCACCCAACAGGTTCTGATGGTTGGTAACTACTGTATGAATTAAGATGTTAAAACCCATTGGAAAACGTTGTTTTTATTTTTAGAACACTAGTATATTCTGCATATATTTGTCAATATTAACTGGGCAGACATGATACATTTTATTTGAGGTTTAATGTTTGAGGTTGCTCTAGTGTACCAAGATTTACAGAAGACACAGAAGGATTGTTTCTCACGTCAGGCTAGTTGCATTGCTTTTAAGGAGGATGCAGCTCAACAACATACATCTCAATAAAGATGAATTGTCTATTTGTTTTCCCATCTAAGGCGTAGGCTATTATTTGAAAAAGAAAGCCCAGTAAATAACTTTATTACTCTGTCTTTGTTCTGAGATTTTCAAATAGTTTTACACATGAACAATAAGCTGGACTCACAAATGTATACAGTAACCAGTGGGTCATGTGGTCCCTTCCCTATCAATACTGTGTTGTGTGTTTTCACACTGCCAGTTGACAATAACCACCTTCATCTCAGTGGCTGTGGTCATTGTTGAATGAGGCGCATGGTGATTGTTGCTTTTCTTCTATGCTTTATATCCCCCCTATAATAGTGGTATTATTTGCCTTTCACAAGACAGGGAAAGCATGTTGGTATTATCCCAAAGTTGGAGACTAGGGGCACAATGGCATACTGTAGTGTTCTGACAGTCATACGCTAGCAATTACTTGGCAAATCTAAATTCTCTGAACACCTTTACTTGGCAGAGGGCATCATAGGAATGTGATGTGACCTTTGAGCATCACCGGCCACAGAGACGACAGACTATCACTAGAACATCAGGGGAGTATTTGCTTTACGAGACTTGATATATCTGGAGTGTTGTAGGAGCAGACATCCATAAATGCCCCATGAAGCTATTGGTTTAAACACTGTGTTATAGAGATACATTAGCATTCAGTAATCTTTATTCTTTTTGTCAAGTTTTGGATTTGTTTTTATATCTTGACCTTAGACAGTACGATAAAAGAAAAAAGTTATTTTATTCGGCATTCTCCGAGACTCCTCCCTTGTTTTATTATGGTCAATTTACAGTAATGGAAATCAGCATTTACTTTGTTACCTAATGAATTGTGGTAGATTCAGTATGGGAAAGTGAATCTCAAATCGGATCCTTATTCAAGGTCTCTAAATTAGGCCTGAGGAGCACTCTTTGTCACCCCCCCCCATCCAACCAATCTTCTTTCATCGTGTTTTGCAATCAGTGCTTAGCTCATGAGTATTAATGAATTCTACGTTTCAGGAAAATAATCCTTAAGTGTTGCAAACTGTCAGATTCTGTCAGCTTTACGACCCTTAACGGCTTGTGCCTTCAGCTCAGGCTAATGTTTGATGTCTTGGTTACACGCCCTCCTTTTCTTATTCTGCTAAATTACCTTTGACAGTCCTGTGTCCCTACAGATTGTTTGTTTGTTTGGGGATTGCACGTGTTTTACATATCGTTGACGGATGCATTTAGTGAGCTGTAAGGAATTGGAAATGAAATATTTTAGTTGATTGCTTTGCATTTTGCATCTGGTGATGCGCTTCTACTGGATACATTTTTTAAAGCAGAAACATATGTGCCCTGTCCGGTACCAATAAGAATGTTTATCAAAATGATGAGGATGACAACAGTCAGTCAGAGATAGAACTGTTATAAGTTAACACCCCGATCAAAAAAGTCACAACAGAGTAAATTTTGATCGGGACAGCATTCACTTTTTGATGACTTCGACTTTTGGTTGTAATTTACACAATACCTTTGGAATGAGGATGATGGTGTTGAAACAAAGCAGAGACTAATGAGTTATTCTACTTCTTTTGCGAACAAAAACATAATCAGTAGGTGATGAAATGTGCTAAATACTCCACTTGCTTCTCGACAAGCCCTGTCAAAACATGCAAATGACTCTGACACCGTGTCCATTTTTGACAAAGATAATTAAGGTGTTTCAATTTCGGGACGCGCTAATAAAGAGGACTAGAGGCCTCCCCCAGGTCTTTGCTAATTGTGAAGATTGCTTTAAAGCGTTTGGTGTGTGCATGTGTGTGTTTTCGCCTCCTTCTTATTGGATAATGAACTGTTAAGGAGTGTTAGATCTCCTTTGCCGTCTTTCGGCCGAGTTTGAGGAGATAGGCAGGGAAGAGCTGCCCGAGGTGTGGTGTTGTACAGATAATTAAAAGGCAAGAAATGTGTGTTACACGCTTTCATCTGTCTATCAACTTTTTGATTAGAGATGTACAAGCCTTTAATCAAGAGTAATGTGAATATCAACGCTCCTAAACTGTATAAATAGAACCAGAGAAATGCCCCCCACCCCAGTCCACCCCCACCCCCTCCCCACGCCCTTCACCTTCCCTCAATTTCTTCCCATATATTTTTTGGGGGTTCTGTTTCGTTAAACTGACAAAAACGTATTTCCTTTTTCGTCTGGAATCGCCTGAAGATGGTATATCAGATGCTGCGTGTAATTAGTCAGGAGTAAGTCAACTGTACCCTAGTATACCACCCTCTATTGCAAGTTAGGCAGTTATTCATCCTCCCTCTGTGTAGGCTTTTCATCTGTCCTCCTTGTACTCTCTCTCGTTCTCCTTGTGTCCATTCAGCTTCCTACTACTTTATAGACATGTTGTTGTCAGTGGTGAGATCCACTTGCCCCAGTATAAATGTGCTCTAACCCAGTAGAAAGTTTTAACAATTCGTCAGTGCCTTCATTTAGATTGATAATCCCAGAAAAAAGACACGCAATATCCAAATCAACGCAATTTAACCGAAGTCCAGCAGTCAGCAC
Organism: Mallotus villosus; assembly: GCA_903064625.1. Taxonomy (NCBI): domain Eukaryota; kingdom Metazoa; phylum Chordata; class Actinopteri; order Osmeriformes; family Salangidae; genus Mallotus; species Mallotus villosus. The sequence goes on along the minus strand of CAEFZP010001430.1, from coordinate 277,235 downwards.
GCAAGTCATAATTGAGATAGGCTAAGAAAACATTACGAAACTAAAGAACATTTCTAAATAATTGGCCAACCGATCATCTTATCGTGATTCCAAAGTAATAACAACATGAGTCTAACGTATTATATTATATGAAGCTCAAAAAACAGTATTTGCGCTCAAATTAATGTGAAAATAATTGGCTCGCACGCTGCTGCGCGCTCACATTAACCATTGATGTCCATGCCAAAGTTGATATCAAACATACAGTACGTCCCTGAACTGTAGTTTACTAGGTTTAGCCAGGGACGTTGTATAGTGCATTGTGTTGCACACTTCTTGTGTACAGCAAACTTGAACAAAAAAAAAGAATATGAGTAGGGGCCTGTGCCCCATTAGAGGCTCCGGAATGAATTGGATGAGGGGCCAGTTGTTTTCCACAAGGGGGCATTTTCGTATATAGCTCTCTTTTAGAAACGTATAGCTAAAATAAGGGGCATTGACGGGCAATGCCCTGACCCTGACAATGTCCCTGGTCTCAAGTCGTCTTGGGACAGAACTATTTCAATCAGGAGAGACCTGGGATGAGTAAGTGAAATTTACTGTACAAAAGATGCTGGATTCCACAACAGGTGTTTGGGGCTTAGACCCAATGGGGAAATCAAGGATCAATGGGCGTCAGCCCTGCAGCCAAAGAATAATCCCCCATGGAGTCCAGGCACTGGTGGCTGTGGCGGTAGCTGACAACCCAGCCAGAAGAGACGTGGCGACGGGGAGGTGGAGGGTCGCACACGGGGTAGCATGGACAAACTAAACAGGGAGAGTAACATATTTAAAGGCATGGCATTATAGGCTGGCGAAGGAGGCATAGCACCGTGCTAATTTATTGAGAGTCTGGCTAATTGAACATAGAACCCCGATGACTGCCCCAGCATCGAAGTAGAGGTAAAGGAGAGAGCGTGCGTAGCGGGGGGAGTGAGTAGTGAGACATAACGTGTATGGCCCGAGCGTGCAGAGTTTGGTCTTGCCTGATTGATCTGGCGCTAAGCTAAGATATCTTTCATTGTTCACCTAAGCTTTGTCAAAACCAGATTTCCATCTGTCTCAAAGATGTTGAGACAGATTGTTCTCTTTTACTTGTAATGCAGCCCAGGTACAGTACGTATGACACAAACTTCATCCATTTATGAATAATATATGTAGGTTATTTAGCTTATTTGGAGATTACTTTTAGTTCAACACTTCATCTATTTTTTAGTTTCGACCACAAGCTTAATCAACGCAAGTAAAATGATTTCACTGGCAGTCGAAATTGAATTAATCAGTCAAGTCTGTTTGAGACGTACAATTGACCAGCGGGCATACTGTAGATGCACAGCCTGACCAGCCGTCTGTAGAAATTCATTGTTTTTAATTGAAGACCCTGAAAAGTGTCGTTCTCCTCCTGTACCTTTACGTGTGAGGCAATCACAGCAAGTGCCTTAAGTCCATTAGTTTTCATTTGGATGGTTCAGTAATGCTGGTTGATTAAGTCCAAGCAATTTGCTGACTGAAACCTACTCCCCCGATTTGCATCCACAATCTCTCTCTTCCCTCTTCCACCACCAGTTTTGTGGTTTAGGTTAATTATCATCCATCTTGTTTGGCAATGCAACATTATGAATTGACGGTTAGCCAGTTTTTGTTGTTGTGTTGTTTGCGTGTAAAAAAAGTGTTGCATCCTTAAAAAAAATGTTAACTTTTACAGGTAAGCAAAAAATACAATGTCAGATTTATTTAACACCAGCTATATTTGTCCTTTTTAGCAATTGCAGGTATTAAGTTGGAGACCGGTCAAAAATAAGTATATGGGTACATATGTTCTTCTAATTCTACATCTATAATGTCAATGTATGAGTCATTTTGTAATGTAAAACAGCCACCCTTCTTCCGAACCTCATTTATTCTCATTCACGACAAATGAGAGGGACCTCGCCGCTAAGTCAATACAAGGAACCAGAGTGTTTTAACTTGAGGAGGAGATGAAGGGTGGAGGCAGAGGAGGGGGAGTTCAATTGGAAAAAACGAACAAGCCTTTATTTTTCCCCACCCTCCGTTCTGCCTTAAACAAATGGTTCTATTACCAGATGGTCTCTGAGAGGCCCGGTCATTTATACCCATTAAACCTGCGTCTTATCACCCATAAGACCCCCTTACATCTCTCCATCCGCCAATTGTCAGTAATCAGCCATTTAAAACCGCAGCGGAAATTTCCTTTGCGCCTTGCTACGGTCTGACGGACAGGCGCACGAGGACTGGGAGGAGGGGATATATTGCACAGAATGATGAATAGGCCAAGTTGAGTGGCTGACTAATAGAGATCTGTCTTAATCAGAAGTGATTTGTCAGAACAGGAGCTCTGCTGGGTCAGGGCACAGGCGATGAATAAAACAGAGCCCAGTGGAGTGAAGAAAGGCCCCAGAAATCTGCCCTGACTGCCCACTGCCGCTCCTCATACACATGCAAGAGAAGGGCCCTGAACTGGGCTTGTCACTGCCCTGCCTGCGCAAAAGATTTCCTTAGCCTGTTTCCACTGTGAGTCTCTGTATGTACTTGCAGGACGAAGTGTCACCAGAGAGCTACTGTAGGCAGGTCAGTTTAAAGGCCGCTTCCCATTCTTCCCTTACACATGCAAGAAGAGGCTGAGTGCACTGCCTGTTCAGAATATGAATATAGGTGTGTGATTCCAATAGGAATCTCTATTGGTGGAATGTAGTAATGATGAAGTAAAGTAATAATGGTAAGTTATAATGATTAGTGTCACAGGAAGATACATTTATTCCAACTTTAAATAGTCAAAATGCAGGTGTATTTGAAATCAACTTCTGCTAACGCTGTTTGGGTAGCTCATCTTATCATTGAATTGGTCTATAAATGCTCAATAAATATTTAACAGTTGACACGTTAAATTAATGATCACCCTAACCCCCCCCAAAAGAGATTGTTAAATCAATATGCAGGGGACTATTTAAATAAGTGTTAGATTTAGCTTAAACAAACAAAAATGAAACTGAAGCCGGCAATGATATTTGATGTTAAATGTATTACTCGACTGTGTGTGTGAGTGTGTGTATATATACTTTATATATATATATATATATATATATATATATATATATATATATATATATATATATATATATATATATATATATATATACTCACCTGTGTGTGTGTGTGTGTGTGCGCGCGCGCGTATTGTGTCGGCGTAGAAGTGTGAGTGGTAACCTTCAAAAAGTGGTTTCAACCACCTAATGAAAAGAAACTGTGCTGAGCTTCAGAGTGCACCGATGTCAGGGCTTGTACCCTTTTCGCTCAGGGGAAAGGGAAAACAGAGAGGAAGAGAAGCGTCAGACATCTCACTGAGGAAATGCTCTAAAACAGTTACTGTAAAATGTATGACGTGCCCAATTATACCTGTGTCCACAGAGGGAGGTCTGAGGGCAGCTGGGGTGGGGGAGGGAAGGGAAGGAGCTCCTGAATGGTGGCTTTGACTTGTTGTTCGGCACTGTAGAATGGTAGAGTCTGGGCCCCAGTGTTGAAAGCAACTAGATGTTAACCCTTTGGTCACTACCCTCCACTGAAGTTATGTCGCTTCCCACTGAATTGATGTGTGAAAGACTACTGGCAGGAATTTGAAATAACTGACTAAAGTAGGATACCTGTGTCTCCTCTGTCAACGGTATGAGGCACTGTGCAGCACAGTACAGTATGTGGAGACTAACCTAACACCATTAACCCACTCAGGGTTTGAAATTGCGACCATTTTGGGCATATGCTCCCAAAACTGTGCGACCTCAAATCATATTTTAGAGCATTTGTAGCAGTGCAAATAATTGTTATGGTGCAACCTGATTTCATTTCTTACAAAACGCTTGCTAATTAGCCTGCTACACAGTACGTGCCTGCTGTGAGCTAATATAGTGATTGGTCCAACGTTCCATAATCAATTAAATGTCATCTTTACGTTCTAAACTTTAATGCAGATTTTTGAGGTTAATATTAGCCATCAGTCATTCCTTTTCACTGCGCTCTTTTATCACTTTACAAGGAGGTAACTAGCACGCAAAAAATATTATCTTAAGTCTCACGCATTAGTTGTGATACATTTCAACCATGTGTCACATTCTCAGGTAACACCTTGTGTTTCTCACGCTGAGAAGGGATAACGTCCCTCTAAAATTAATGGACGAGGCGCATACGGAGCTCATTTTTCTGCCAAGCTGAGATCATAGCTCTGCTCCTAACTTTTCAAACCTTTGCTATCCTGTTTTCTTACTGTGTTCATAAGTTATCCTACGGTTAATTCTAACCTACGAGGGGTGAAAAGACAAGTGAAATCGAGTCTCTGCCGTGATAGTGTGATTATAATGTAATGGAGTAATAGCCTTGTTAAATGGACCTTTGGGGATGTGGATCTTCAGCGAGTGAGACGGAGCAAGGCCTTAGAGCCGGGGTCATTTAAATTGTTAATAGCTGCTTAAACGGGATTGGAATATATTAAATACTAATGAGCAACAAGTACAAACCATCGGCATGAACAGGAAAATGGTTTCTTCCCCATGCTTTGGCCATCCTCGGTTTAAAGGAAGTAACCCCAAAAAAAGCCACTAATATGATCAGTTTAAAGGTCGTGTTGGTTAGCTTTTCTAATAAAGAGACCCCACACTACTTACAGTAGAATGAGCAAACATATAGGAATCTCTATTGGTGGAATCTAGTAATGATGAAGTACACTAATAATGGTTAGTTATAATGATTAATGATTAGTGGCACAGGAAGATAAATTAATTCCAACTTTAAATAGTCAAAATGCAGGTGTATTTGAAATCAACTTCTGCTTACGCTGTTTGGGTAGTCCATCTTATCATTGATGGTCTAAATAAATGCTCAATAAATATTTAACAGTTGACACGTTAAATTAATGATCTACTTAACCAAAACATGTTTGATTGTTAAATCAATATGCTGGGGACTATTTAAATAAAAGTGTTAGATTTTGCTTAAACAAACAAAAATGAAACAGAAGCCGGCAATGATCTTTGATGTTAGATTTATTACTCGACTGTGAGAGGTAACTGTAAGCGATGGCATCTGTACGTTTTCTTTAGCACACAAACTTTCAAGAAGCACAATGTCAGATCAGCTGTTGTAGTGAATATCTCATATCCATGTCAAAATAACATAGAAATTTGGAGGGAAATCCTTATTTTCCCCTTATTTTCTAGATGGAATGCCAAGGGAGGAGACTGTTATTAGAGAGAACTCATCTTTCATCCTCCTCCACAGTCTCTTTGTTTATTTTTATAGAAAGCCATACTGAACATTTCTAAACTACTCTGCATGCAACAAGAATCCCCTTTGCACGTTAGAGATATACATATTGACATAACATGGAAATTGACTGAAGTGGGAATGCATGGCAGGACAAACGACTCTAACAAAAGTGCAAGTGAGAAAAAGAGAGGAATACTGGATATAACGAAAGTGGAGGAAGAGAAGGAGAAGGTCATCCCTATCTCCCCTTTACCTCCCTGGGGAGGGTGGAGGAGGTGGGCAGTGTGTACACAGCTAATGGTGCAATGAGAAGGAGAATGAACAGGGGTGGGGTATGGGAATGGGGAAGGGGGTGGAGATGGACCAGGGAGTAGTGTGTTGGTTGGGGTGGGGGGGGTCTTAATGGGAACATCCATTTGCGGTCACATAGCTAAGGGTAATGTTAATCTCTGAGCTGCTGCGGCCTGTAACCACTGAATCCAGAGGCTGTAATGTGTTTGTCAGGCCGAGGAACACTTTATCATTCCTGCGATGGATTTTACATGACAGCACACCATACAGGGCCTTCGCAAGGACAATAATACCAAACGTGGCCTTTAAAAGGACAGTGCTTTTTGCACTACTGTTGCTAGTGTCATAGTAAAAGTATTCAAATAGCTTTGATGTGAAGCTTTAACTGTGTTGATATATTAAATAATACTCAAGTTATTTTGTAAGAGACTCAACTAGGCCCCATTCTTAGCTACTGAAAGGTGACTGTCCACCAATACTGGTTTTCTCTTCCTGCTTTTGTGTGTTAATATGTTTCTGTATCACCAGTGTGGACTTAATGATCCTGAGTTCTCGAGGTCCTTACACTAAGGGTCGGACTGGGGTACCTATTCTACCCCACATCATACATCTTCTCTCACAGCCTATACTTCTTCAGTAAGCATGCTCTCTGGTTTCCTTTTATGGCACAAGCTGTAGTGACTTTGCTTGTACAGTTTTTGTCATCTAATTTGTAAAAGAAAAAAAAGGAGCGCATCTCGGACAGAGATGGATAGGTGCGCTCTGTCGTCTTTTAACGGAAGGTTTCCGCTACACCTCCGTTCCTGTTTATCCCTTGTTCTTTTTTGATGGGGACCGGGAAGGGGCATGTATTATTATGGTTATTAATACCTGCTCTCAGTCTTTTAATCTGGCCTATTTGTCACATGTGACTGTCTCACTACACTCTTTAATCTGGGTATTCTTCACTCTGTCTCGTCCCTGATTAGATATTAATGAAGGCAGGAAGAGACATATTTGGAGTGTGCATGAGCGATGGAACAACTGAAGGGAAGAGGAAGAGGGAGGGAAGCGTCACTCATTCAATGGAGCTCTCTCCTTCTGTCTCACTCTCTCTCTTTCTCTCTCTCTCTCTCTGTCTCTGTCTATGTCTCTCTGTCTCTTGTTTAGCTGCCAGATGTAGCCCATTTTTGAGGCGTTCCCCCAAACAGGCGCACAGCACGTGGGCCCTTTGGTGTTCCGCACCTGTGTAGTGTAATACAGTCAGCAGTGCGTTGTTTACTCCCGTTTGTTTGGTGCTTTTGAAAGCCTGTCTTTGATCCGCGCATAGATTCGTCTTTTTTATAATTTTTTTCCTTTTCTCCCTTCACCTTATTTTCAACACTAATGCAGTATCATCTTACGTTAATGGCAGTGGTAGGATATTTTTTGTTGTTTATTTGGTAAGTGTTTCCCCCCCCCTCTAACCCAAGGGACTGGGGGAATGACAGTGACCACTGACAAGCTTGTCACTTGTCTTGTTGAAGATGTTTTGAACATGTGCGTTAATGTGTTTACACCAACAACTGATGCACAGCATTTATAAAAAGTCTTATGAATATTGCCTCAGCTCAATACAGCCTGCAATCCTTGCTGCTATATAGTAGTGGTGCATATGAGGCAAAAAAAAAGCGCCTGTCACCTTGATAGTTGGTGAGTCCTACAACATCTTGTACATTTACGCAAGGGCGTCTTGATTAAGCACTACTCAAACCATGGATTCAGATCAGTTTGGGTTTAAAGAAACCCTGGAAAGGTTCATTGTTAATGAATTGGCACAAATGTATAACCAGAAAGAAAAAAAAACTTCAGAGATACACTTCTGAATGACAATAAACTGAAAAACGCATAGATAAAACATTAAAATTAAAAATGTAACTAGTGAATTTTGCATACCAAAAAATCGCTTGGCTAATATCCCATTATTATAGCAATTTCCCAAAAGTGATTGAAAGATCAATGTCACATAACTTTGTGTTTCCTCTCTGTTACAGAACAAGTGGGCCAAGAGATCCTGTCTAACTTAAATACTGACCGTGAAAAGATTCAGAGAGCCAGAGAGAGGGTAAGACCCATACACACGCCAACACATCCACACCGGACATGAACCCTCATGATCTAACAAGTGTTTACATGGCAGTTCCAAAGGGACAGGCAGATTAATGGCTGGCACATAACAAACCCTTTGTAGCCAAGTAGGGACATTCAGCATGAAAGCTTTATCTGTCCCAGGCAGTGATGTGATGGCTGATGTCAGATTGGTCAAGTAGGATACACATGCATACTTTAGTACACACAGTCTACATGATCACACATGCTCAAAGACACACACACATATCAGCACATATCAGTACTCTATGATTGAATACATATTTAAGGTAAATCAGTTTATATTTGAACACTACATGGACAGACAGAAACAAACACACAGCAATCCCTTTCCCTCTCTTTATCTCCAAGGCTGTATCTTAACGCTGTCCTCAAAACCCGTCTTTACCTTCCACCCCACACCTTTCTCCATCACCTCCCTTGCCTACTTTGTGTCCTCTTCACCAACCTTGCTTGCCTGCCAGCATGTCAGCCAGACAGTCAGACAGGCAGGAAGAGAGAGAGAGAGAGAGAGAGCGCTGGAGATAGGGCCAGCACAGTCAGGGGGCCCCGGTTCGTATGGCCTCCTCGACGGAGGATGCTTAAAGATCACAACATGGCAGTGCGCCTCACAGCCGATTTCAAAGAAAATCAAACAGCCCCTTTCAAAAAGGTCTGCCGTCTGCGGAGAATAGTCAACCCTCGCTCCTCCTCCCATGAGCCAGCAAAGCCCCCCCCCCTCTCCCACACAACCTCTCCCTTCCAAGACAGTTTGTGGGGCAAAAAGAGGAAGGAGGTCAAGGAGGATAACAAGATGTGAAGACACAGGATGGAAGGATTGTGAATGCCTTTGCATATTTTGTATTTATTTATTAAAACTGAGAAAGGAGGAGTATGAAGGGTATGTGGGACGGCACAGTATTAAACTGTGGTCCAGTGGCACTATCAGAACTAAAACATTTTGAAAACCACATATCCACGCATTCATTTGTCATTTTCTCAAAATGTTAGACAAAGGCAATGAGTGAATGAGGGAGGGAGGTAGTGATGGAGAGAAAGAAAGTACTGTATGAAAATAAATATCTCTAGGATTTGGGATTTTGGTCCGGGGAAGATCCAGGCTAGAGAGAGACGTCAGGCAGCTGTGGGGCTAGTGTCAGAGCTTGTGCCCAATCCACATCCAAACCACATCTGTCCCTGAATCTGGCACCCAGCATCTCCCCAACACAGCCTGCCAGACTGAGAGAGAGCTGGAAAAAGAGGGAGGTGGGAGAGAAGGGAAAGAGAGACATTGGTATAGATTGGAACATGGATAGATGGTTAGAAACAGAGAAGGAGAGGGGGAAATTGAGTGAGATGAGGGGAAAGGGGGAGAGAAAGAGGAAGGGAAAATATGGGATATGTTAAGGTAGATCACACTCTAGCCATCTCTCTAAACAGTGCAGTTTATTAAAATAGAGATATGGGAGAGGAAGGTACATAAATAAAGATGCATGGAAAAAGAAAGAAAAGGAGAGACAGACAGACAGACAGACAGACGCCCCACACTGGGAAAAGGCCCCTCATCAGAAATATGACTACAGCTAGAATTTAGTGGCTGTTCTTTTACTGCATTGTCATTATGTTCAGTGTGTGCATACACACACACTCACATTCATGCACCTATTCTACACATATTATTAGAAGTAGATAAAGTATCTTTGTGAGAGTAAAAATGCAGAGAGCAAAAGAGGGAATGTGCGATGGAAGTCAAAGAAAATATGTAGATGGTTTTACAGATGTGAAAAATAGGCAAGAACGCCATAAACTTCAATGTGTAGTCCATGTTATACAGTATTGGTATAGTATAATTCATGTTTGCATAGCGGCTACTACGGTACTGTAGCTAAGTCATGTCAACCTTCAAGTCTGACAAGCAACAGGCAACACCAATGGATTTAGAGGAATATTGAAAACAATGATTTCAATGCCTGCCCTCATAATGGCTGGACTACCGCCAGTGTTCTCATTTGATACATTACAGCTTTTAGGGGCAGACGTAAAATAGATTTGTGTATGTATGATGATGTGTGATGCTTTAAAACAGAGTTACTTAGTAATCTGAGTTTTCAATGGTGAGATTTATGTGTTTGTTTCTCTGCCATATTATGAATCTTCTTAGCCTGGTGTTCTCTCATGTATTGCATCCTTGTAAGCTGTAGTCACCTTGGCTTTCCTTTCTGTGTCTCCTCCATCAGCTGAGGGAGACGGACGCCAACCTAGGCAAGAGTTCCCGTATCCTGACAGGCATGCTGAGAAGGTAAGAGGCCAGGTAGGGATCCTGCTTCTACTGCACCTCTAAAGATGTTTCTTCACCTGTGATCAGTCCGTCCTACCACCTCCTAATACTAGACTGGTGCTGTGGTTGCATGTAGGCCCTCATTATCCGTACATTACATCTTTCATCGTCAAATCAATGTTGTTTTACCTGTGATACTGGCTCATTGTTCACATTCTCCCTCAATTGCCCGGCTGTGGTTAAGGCCCTGCTAGAGACTCGGTGATCATCTGTACTCACCCTTTATCATTTAGATTCTAGTTTGGGAAATTTGCGTCGGTATTTAGCACCATTCATTGTCATTTGTGAGAAGGGTTGTCATTTGAACGGGCAGGAACAGCACTGTTTGTGTTGTTTGATATGCTTTTCTTTTTCCTCTTCTGCTGTATTTATTTGTACAGAAATGAACCTACCACCCGCTCAACCTGACCAACTTGGCTTTCTTTGCTCCGTTCTTTGTCATCCTTGCACATTCACTTGCACATAGACAATATGCATATTCACTCAAAGCATAGGAACAACTTCTCCTACTTTCTTCCCCTAATACACACACACACACACTTCATTCCTTTCAAAAGCAGACAAACATCCCCCTCCCTCCCTCTCTACCCTGCTTTCTTCTTAAACACACACATGCAAAACACACCCACACACAGACTAATGTCTTGTCACATCTCCATTTTATAAAATGCCTCTGTGGCTATGCCCCTGAACCGTGACGGCACGGTTTTGTTTCACTCTTTCCTTTTCTTTTTTTCCTCCATTGCCTCGTGTGGTTTTTGATTAAGAGTAATATGTAAATGACACTGGCCTAATGTAAAATCCCAGGGCCAGGAAGGAAGTGCCAATTGAAATAGATGCTTCAGTGCCCGTAGACAATTTGGGGCAGGCGTGCAGGGCCCCTCACGCTGCTGTGGAGGAGGCCCAGGGCAGCCTGTGACGCCGACTGTAACCAATATTTCTGCATATGTCTCCATTTTGTCAAGTCTGATTAGAGAGGGTGGTGGGACCGGGGGGGGGGACTGGGGGGCTCAGCTCGCCCGGTGTCACCCAGGAGCTGTCCAGACATCATTCATCATCCCTCATCCTGTCTCCACTCCTCCCACCCCCCTCTCCTCCATGGGCTCCAAAGTAAATAACACACACTTATTTCAATATTATCATATTAATGTTAAAGTTCAGCTGTCACCTAATGGGAAGACTTAATCAAATGTAGCATTTTAAGAGCTCTGCGCCTGTCAAGCCCACGTCCCCCCCATCTACCCTCTCCACCCTCCTTCTTGTACATCGTCTCCACTGGTTAGCAGGCTCAAATCAGGATTTATGAGGGCTTTCCGAAGCGGCTTGACTCGTAGTTTCTTCTCAACCACCTCTGCCTGACAAAGCACCCTTGTTCCTCATTTTATAGAAATACCCACCAAAAACATACCCTTTTCTTGTTAAAGGAGTTTTGAAGATGCATGTTGGTTTTTCATCTTACCAGTCGTGTCTAACCAGGGAAAAGGAAAGAGACACCATTTTTTTAAATTTATATCTCAGATCAGGCCTACTTTCAGACAATTCTTCGTCATATTATTTGCTTCCATGGGTTTCACAGATTTATTGCGTATTTGTATTAGCTGTCATAGCAATTGTTGTTATTTTATGGAGTTGTCTCCTTTGGCTTTTACTTTACACTTGTCACCGTTTTGTGTCTTTAGCATTTTAAAGTGTCCCAGTATTGTAACATGTAACATGTTATAGTATCATGTGCAAATTAAACTGAAAGTTTAACCTCTTGTACTGGATACGGCAACTTTGGCAGCTTTTTATATGGATTTTTTATATTCATGGACTTTTTTATTTCTCTGTACTAAAAGTTAAATATAGAGTATATTAGTCCCAAATACGATGGCTGGCTGTTGTATGAATTGGAACTGTGTATAATTCCTTGGAGTATTTTTTGTATATCTAAAAGGTACAGGTATAGTTGAAAACTAGCTACTTACACACTAGTTAAACAACATGTGTCCGCCAGTATGGTTAGGGTGATCTGGTGATACTACCAAGTAAATAATATATACAAAGCGTGAAATACATCAAGTACTGGAAACATTTCAGATACTTGGAACTCCCATCTAACATCTTTCATGGGTCATATCTATTTTGGATATCACTCCAGCTGAGTATCAATTACACTTTATTACTTCACCTTCTTTGGTTCAAGGAAACTAATTAACGGAAAGTCTTTGGAATCCAAGCGCGTTCTAAAAATCCTCTAGACCAATATCTTGAGTGGTCGTTGGATAGGTAGGGCAGTGTCAACCACAGAGTTTAGTGTGAATGGGAGTGGCTTAAATAGACACCTACACGGACAGTGAGTTGAAAGTTGAATTACCTGTGTCCCACACACCACCCCTCTGTATGACACGCCCCGCACAATGCCACTACTTCTCAATTACTCAGCGAATGTCATCTGATGCGCTTCAGCTCAGAGTAAATTATTCATACAAATCATCTGAAGTCCTGAGGGTTTTAATTATATTGTCATGGTCATGGTGATCTCATTAACTTTTAATGGGAACGCCTGTTAAAGGAAATCATAATGTTATTAAATAGTAATAATATCAATGATACTTATCTGGAGTGAAGCGGTATGAAATTTGATGATGCACAATTAAAATGCATGCTTTTTAACCGTGATTTCAGCAGTGTGCAGTGGTAATTCTTTTGTAACGAAAACCTTCAAGGGAATAAAGAATAGTTGTACAAGAGGTATGCAGCAACGATGACACCTCAGTGAAGGATCTCGGTAGCTCATATCAATCATTTATACTATGACTCCTGGTTAAAACCTACCATTTTAAAAAGTGGACAAATATGCCTTGCATATCATGTAATTGAAAGCGCTGGATTTATTGTACAGCAAGTCTCTCTAGTGTAATTAAAAGCTAGACCTTGGAGGGGGGGGAAATAGAAGGATCTCTTTTCAACACATCAGATGTGTGGCGGCTCTTTGTTGTTCCTTAGTCAGGGCGAAAGCAGTGTGTGTGTCTGCCTGTGTGTAGTATTTTGTGTGGCTGTGAAAGTGTGGGGGGGGGGCTGTTTTACACAGTCCTACGGTGAAGAGGTAGTGTGTCTAAGCCATGTCCAATTCTGCGATGTCCTTCGTCGCGTCTGTGGCCACAGCGCCTTTACTCTATGACCCTCACGCCGGACACAAAATGATCCCCACAACTTTTCTTGCACCAGTGAAATGGAACCAGCGTTGGCAGAGCAAGCTTTCCTGCTGCTGCTACACCCCATTCATGTCAAGCTTCTGCAGGCTCCCGGTCAGGAGAACTTGGAATGCTGCTCCAGACCCAGTTATGACCACTGGGGGTTCTGAAGGAGGTGGGGTTTTTGGAAGAAGGAGAGGGTGTCTGTTCTCGCTGGCGGCTGATCCTGCATGCAGGTGGTCGAGTCAGTCGCCAGGCAGATCAAAAAGTCAAACCCCCGGGTGGACCTCCCTTTGAAATGGGAATGGGGCCGAGATATCAGACAGAAAGCGTAAGCAAGCCCGGCCGCAAAAGGACTCCATATTGATGATGGGGGGGCTGGCAGCAGCGGGGCTGGCTGAGGTGGCAGGACTGGGCCTCGACCTCCAGAGGAGGGAACCACACTGACTCTCAACACTGATTAAGAGATCCGACCCAGGCTCAGGACGGAAGGTTTGCTAGCCGCCACTGTTAGTTAACTTCCCTTTGCTTTCAGAGAAATAACCTTAATAGGGCTACCATAGCTTGAATAGTTGTGCTAACTCAGCCTGGGTATTGCACTAGGACCTCAGGAGGTCACAGACTAATACTGACAACGTTTGTTTTACTCCAAAACTACTGCTTCTGTTTTAACGAAACCTAAGATTTGTGTTTTGTGGACAAGTTCATTTCATAAGGTGTATCATTGTAGATATAACCTCACATAACCCTCACTGTGGCAATTTGTCCCTATTGTCTTGTTTGTAACATTCTCTCAATTAAAGCCAAGGCAGTAGGGGCCTGGCCTATTTCCCTTTTGATATAGTGTAAAACGGGTTGCGATAGGGCTGTTTAAAGGAAGAAAATGTGTGGCTGTGTTCACTTGTTTGCCAATCCCAATAAACCGACATTTGCAAACAATGTCAGACGGGAGTAGATCAAAGTCTGAAGCCTTAGAAAAAGCGTCTAGAATACAGTGGCTCTGATGTCCTCAAGATCTCCTAATTGAGCCCTTTTCTAGTACTGGCTGAGTCTCTCTCTCACACACACACAGTTTGAAATATTAACTATATGATATGTAGGTCATATAATTAATGGAATTCAGAAGACACCAGTGGGCTGTGGTGGGATGCAAATGGATGCGAGTCTTAGGGGCCCTCTTGAAGTCTTGTTGTGAAGTTCAACAAAAAGATTTGATATTATTTTTAATTGAAGCTGAAAGACAGAACAAATTATAGTTCTTCTCTCTTTTTTTCACCCAGTCAGTTTTTTGGTGGTGTTTATCTGGTACGCCTTTTTCTCAAGAAGAGGAGGAAAAGCTTTATTAGGATGCTGGTACCAGGGGAGGGAGAGGTTTGGGTGGAGCTTTCAAGGGGTGCTTTCTCCCACTTGTGCACTCCCACACACATTTATACAGACACACATTACACGTGGACATACACACTCCTACACTTTCTCTTTTTTTTTCTCTCCCACACCCACACCATTTTACATTTTGGGTTGTGTGATGACCCGTCTATATATTGAGTTTTTACTCACCTGTGTCACCTGTATCCCAGAATGATACCTGGAAAGAAGAGTTAGCCCCTTTTGAAGTAGTCATATAATTGATTTCCCGTTCCCTTAGCTTTTAGGTGGTAGACAAAGCTCCAACACTGATGTGTCTTTATCATTCTCATTGCCTTACACCTTCGGTAGTTGTGGAACTTAATATCCAGCCCCTGTGGCCTCAAAAGAGAATGACACATACTCAAAACCTAAAGTATAGGCTTATAATGTTACCGTATCTGTATAATCTAAATCAAATCAGCATATTGTATAACTTCTAGCATATAGTTTGACACTAATAGGTTGTTCGACACCAAATGATTGGATGTCCGAAAATATCCAAAGATGTTCTTTCATGTCAAAGTTGAATCATGCAAGTGCTTGCCACCCAGCTATACTGCGACATCGCGGTCATTAAACAGTGACACATTCATAGGACTCAGAAATGTTGAGTAGTGGCCAGTGTACACTGTGAAACTTTCTGTGTTTGACCGCTACCAGAAGCACTTTTTTTTTAAATCAAAGTCTCGTGCAATGTTTATTTTACAAATATTTGCAAACTAGATTGACAATTTTTCCTTTTGTTGAATGCTGTTGTTTTCTCGCTAGGTGTTATCAAGTGGAAAGTGTCATCGTAGCTACATTTGCTTCTTTGTATCTTATTTTGTATAATTTTCTCACTTGATAAAATCTATTTGAATATCTTTACTAACTTTTGCATTTGGTGGCTGTAAACTAGTTCCACAACTGTTGTGGCTGAATTTTATACAGGTTTCAAGTGTGTTGCAGAAGGCTTTACACGATACAATTCAACTGCAACTTAGTTTCAACTAAGGTTGCGTGAAAAGTTTCCCTGTGTAAAGCCACCTTATGCCTTTAACGGTGTTTTGCAACCAAAAAAATTATAATAATAAGTGCTAGCCACAGCTTCATGTTCCCTGTCCCATGAGTTGGTTCCCTCCCCATGGATCAACCTCTCTGATCTGTTATCGATGTTCTACATTCTACGATGTGAAAATGATATGTTCTACATTTGTACTTGTTCATTTGTCTCTCAATTTATTCAGCCTGGCATAATATCCCCCTCTTTATTTGCTAGTGCATCCCCCTCTGGGTCAGCCCTATCTGCACACTCTGTGAACTCTCCACGTTCAGTTCTGTGGCTTTCTCTGGCAAATGTTCAGCTAAAACATGAATTGTATCTGGGTGCTCTCTCTCTCTTTCTTTCCCTCTCGCCAGTTCCTAATGGAGGCGTCTGGTTTTTGTATTTGTGTGTGCGTGCGTGCCTTCATGCGTGTCTGTGCATGTACATCAATGCACTGTACTATAGGGGATGCATTGGTACTATAGGGATGGAATTGTTAAAGCTCAGTGCCAAGAGCCTAGTGGACAGTTATGTGTGACAGAGCTGGCATCTGTGGATTGTGGAGCAGATTGAGAACCACGTACAGTAGAGATGGGATTCGTGGCTGGCTTAAACAAATAGGTTTCTAGAAATGTCTGACCATTAACGACTACTAATTGTGTGTTACCAAACCCAGATATAAGTCAATGTTATTATAGCCATAATAACATATGGCTGCTTGGCAGTTTGTTGAAACACATTTTTCCCACTGTATAAATGTATACAAATGGTTAAATTAGCTACACATGTATTTGTTTGATATGGTTAGTCCTATATGAGATTCACAGTAGTCCTGTTTAGAATAGTTTGGGGAAAATTGTATTCTCTAATATTGTACTTTAATCATCAAGTATTTTAGTTTACTTTTTTCTGTAAGACGGATCTTCCGCCACATGTGTCATTGTATTTTCAGGCTGTGTGAGGAAATTGCAGGATTGTTTGTGCATTTGTGTGTGTATTTGTGCATGTGTCTGTGTGTGTGAATGTGTGGCTTTGGCTACTGCTGGGACAATGACAGGGTGCGCCTTAGCCTCATTAGCAGTTGCTCCAGAGCCAAACAAGCACCAGTAACACCCCTTTCCCCCTCTGTCTCTCTGCCTGTTACTCTCTCTCTCTCTCTCTCTCTCTCTCTCTCTCTCTCTCTCTCTCTCTCTCTCTCTCTCTCTCTCTCTCATCCACTCACTCACTGTGTGTGTCTCTCACTGACTCACTCATTCACTCTGTCTCTTACTCACTCTCTCTGCCCTCAAACTCTCCCTTTTCTTCCCTCTCACTCTCTCCTCCCCTATGCAATTTTCCTCTTACTTTTTTTCCTCCACCTCACCCATTATAGATTGCTGATGGGACGCTTTTAAAGAAAGAAGACACAAACAAGTCTGATTGTAGAGAAGAGAGAGGTTGACAAGGGCAAATCCATGCAGTTTTTTCATACAAGGAGTACATTCACCTATTGAGGAATAAAACTGACATTTCATCAACTGAATTTTCTGGACCAAACCTAAGACATGCAAAGATGGTGTTACGAATGACTGTTCGTTATCAACCCACCTAATTGTATAGAGTCATGAGTATGTGTTGCGTGAACCAGTGTCTAATCAAATATGCCACTTACAGCTCAGTAAGAAATCCTCTACCTCAGCTTTTATTTACCATGTAACCCACCACACTATCCACCCAGTTTTTTGCAGGAGAGGCTTTGCTCTCTTACATTTCCGAAGCCCAGTGGGTCAACCTCGTATGACATTGGGGTGGTGGTGTGTTTGCCCCTTCTTTTTTCTTCTACTTCCACTACCACTTCCTGCTTGAGCCCTCCCCCCCCCCTCCCCCTTTCCGACAGGCCGTCGTTCAGACAAGTTGACTGGAGATCTGTGGTGCTCTGCCCCCTTGAAGTGGCTCCAGGTGTCACTCCAAGGGTACCCGCCTTGTTTGATCTGCCTGTCGGGCTGCCGCGCCCTCTGATTCCCAGTCAGAGGAGAAAAGACGTGCCCGTCCAAAAAGTTCCCCCACTACTTTTGAGTGATGGAGTGAAGGAATGAAAGAAGGAGGATTGGTGGTGGCACCAGTATTTCCAGTGATCAGTGGCAGTTGAATCCAACCCTGCTCTGCTCACTAAGTGTAAGGCCCGAGTCTGGACAAACCACCAAGAACCACAAAACAACAAGGCGATAAAGAAACATAAAACAGGGCAACAAACTGATGCCGTGATCTCAGTCAGAGACTTGTCTTAGGAACAACAAAAAACCCACACTCTGAAACATCTTACATGCTGTCCAAAGGAAGTCCCTGCTCACCCCACAAAATGAAAGAGAAGCTTTGCCAACAGAGGGGCAGATAAAACTAAACAGAGTAATGTTCTGTGGATATCAGTATGCACACAGATGCCTCTCATTCCTTTTCTTGATTCTTTTGTGTCCTTCATCCCTCCTTACTTTCCTCCTACTATGTTTGCTGAAATTACAGGTGAGTTCACAGTCTGCGGTGGGTCTCTTTTTGTCTGGGAAAACAGAGAAAAACAGGATGGGATTTTTTTTTGCTTTTTTCCCCGAGCCGCCGTGCTGTTTGTAGAGCCCACTCTCCCTTTGTGTGCCCCGTGATAACTTATTCAGCACGGGCCATTCATCCAGGGGTTGAGCGCAGGCGTCCGTCAAGATGGAAATAATGAGGCGAAGACGGCACGGAGAAGCTCCCTCGCTCTGCCTGGGTCGCATCCACCCCCCAACCCCCACCACCACCACCACCATTATCAGCCGTTTTAAATAGATAATAGGGGGCCTTCTTCTGGACATTTTGAAGCAATTAGAACCGATCACACTGCCTCTACCCTGACTGTCTTCCCTCCCAGCATGCCATTGTGCATACGTCTGGGCCGCTCACAACAGCTGCCTGGAAGAATGCAGAATGCCACCACAGTGGTGGACGTCGGCATGCGTGTGTGGAAGAAGATAAATTGACTGTCTCTTCCCATATTCCAGCGCCATGGAGACCCATGCCCACTTGTTGCTTGTAGGGCCGCATGCCACGTAAGGCCATGCCAGGCATAGATGCATGGCAGTGCCATGCCAAGTTGCAGTGGGGGTACTGTAACATTGGCTGCCAGGATGGTAAGGCTCTGCCTTTCCTTCACACGGTCAGTCTCATCTCAAAGTAAACAATGTAAATCCATGCGTAACTTTCAGATGCCACATATGCTTCAGATTGTGTGCCACATGCAATTTGATTCACTTCTATGGTGGAAGCCTGGGAAATACGCCAGCAAGAGTCTGATGGCACAGATATTTTGAATCACCATTTACTTGTTTTCATTATGTTTTGTGCACTTAGGTAGTATTGTGACGCATTTGTTCAAATGGCGTGGATTTTAAGATAAAGTGAATAGATGAATGGCCCATCTTTGTACGTTGAAGTACATTGGAGTACACACTAAGGTTAATTACTTTCCTCCATTGAGGAGGATTTGTGTAGTTTTGTGCAGACAAAACAAAAATATATATACACAGTACAAAATCACTTTTGATGTTTGGTTTGCATCTGAAGCAGTGATAAAGCTTGGGCTTTGCTGCTGTTGTTGTCTCTCTGATCTCTCCTTGGTTGGGTATAGGAGCTTGAAATATTTACGAATGCTGAAATTTGATTTTTCTTTTCTTATACTATTCTTTTCTATCCTGTCAATCACATCCCCCTTTTCTGTCTGTCTGTCTCTTTGTTTCGTGTTCTTTTAACCCACCCTAACAGACCCCCAGTTTGGAGTGTGTGGAGGGGGTGAGGGGGTATGTGCAGCAAACAATGTGAGCCCATCCGTTTTGGAAATGTTGATACTCATGTTTTAGATGGAATAAAAGATTCCCTTTATCACAACGGACCAAAGATGTATTTTTTCTCTCCAAGAAACTGAAGAGGTTGTAACATCACTCCCATCAAGCTGAAGCTTTTGTGGGCTTAGTTGTCATGCCACTTCTCAAGGGTTGTGGTCCTTTACCCCCTCTATTGCATAAAAGCTTCCAACCTTGAGAGGTCTCATAATAAATACAAATACTTTTTTTATGGACTGATAGGAGGACAGACAGACTACCGCATTGACACACTGTGTCACTTGGATTTTAGGACAGGGTACTTCATCATAATAACCTCAGATATCAAAAATAAGTGTAGTAATAATATCATAATATCAAAATACACAATCATTTATTTGTTCATCTTTTAGTTGGAATCAGACAGTATATTTTTTTGTGTGCATCTGACCATAAAGTTGTCAATTATCACATCATTTTCATCACATAATGAAGTTATTTTGTATAATGAGAATTGTTGAAGTGTTCGTGACATTAGTCGTTAACAGTTCTTAACATTTATTCTATCCCATCAATGTATGTCAGCGTTTGTCTCATACAGTAGCAATGACTTTTTACGCGAACTTTGGCTGAATGAAATGGACTAAACTATGCATATCATGAGCCAATTTTGTTTTTGAATGTCATCAAAAACGTGATGGGATAATACATATGATGTTATCCGTTATCATCCTAATCAAGCTCCATGTGTGCAGGAGAATACACTAAGCGGATGTGTCAGGGCAAGTGTTTGTGTGTGTGTGTTTACCGCCGGTGACTCGATTCATTCAGATTCCAAGATAAAGGAACGCAGCTGCCACTTGTCCCAGTTTTTTGTATTTAAACACATCACTCTCTTTCTCTCTTGCCTTTCAATGCTGCTCTATCTCTTTCACACTCAAAAGGCAGAAGCTTTTATGTTCAGTCTTTGTCTTACATTTTTTCTTTGCTCCCTCCCCCTTACTTTCGCTGCATCTCTCATTGCTCCAATTAATTTTTTGTCTTAATTTAAAAGCTGACTTGAGAGAGTGTTCAGTGTCACTCACCCAATTGTGTTGTGCAGTGGGGATGTTGCAGTGATGTTGTGTAGTGAGTCAAGTCTTGAATATTTTTAACATGGGGAATGGGTGAGGTATCTGTAACACACCTCTTTACAATGCTGTTTTAAAATTCTTATTATTATTGAGCTTTCACAACGTATATGGAATCATGAGGTCCTCTTCAATTATTAGAAGTTGTTTCCTCAAAGTAAAATGCTTAAATACAAACTATTTCCAATATCCATGTTGGAGAGTATGAAGTTATGTGGACTGCTTGCTTTTTATCTCCCTCTCCACCTGGGTGGCCTTGATTGGAGCAGGTGTGTCCTTCCACAGCCGACAGGATGGCTATGAAATCATGGCTCCGGTGTCTAGTGGAAAAGGCCTGTCTCCAGATCATGACCTCGCCAGAGCACTTAATTATTTTTCAGTTAGTTGAATGCTAAGATTTATAAACTGATATATTCTGATGAGGGTTAGTTGGTGAAGTGGCTCATATTATCGGTTTCCTATCTAGACTAGAGGTGTCTGTGAGGTAAAATGGGGGTGCCGATCTTTTGTTGCACAATAAATCTTACAGAAAAAGTCAAATTTTATAGAAACCGTTACTCATGTGTTTGGCCTCACGTATTTTACGTATGAGCCTTAGTTTGGTGGCCGTAACAAATTGTTGATTTGGCTCAGATTACTTGAATATTTTATATTGTGGTTGAAATTTACAGTAGGCCTGGTAGTGACACTCAGTTGGTTGACAAACCTAATTTGTTTCAAGCATCCAACTGAAGAGTTTCTTATGAAGAAAAGCATGAGTGTACATTTTTATATTTACTCAACGTCTCTAAATGTAAGACTTGAGCCTAAAGATGCACAACTAATGTGTTCATCCGTTATGCTTCAAACAAATTCTCTTGTTTTAGCTTAAAGGCAGGCAGGGCAAGTTCTGCGAACCTAGCCATTTTACCTGAAGTTTCAAAGGATTCAAACCAAAATATCCCACCCCCTCCCTTCAAAGCCCCTCCCCCAAAACAGATGAACGTGCTGCCTGATTACTGCTGGGAGGTAGGTAGATAGACAGACAAGTGGCCAATCAAATTATTGCATTCAGTCCGAATGCTGTCCAATGCCGGTCCGACTTTAATGATTGGTCGTGTTTATTACAGTCCTGCAACGCCCACAGATATCAGATTGATTTAATTTTACTGTCAAACCTATAGATGTCCCCCAGGATGGGACATTTATTTCAGCAAAGTGCTGCTCAACGACATTGCCTACCCTGCCATGAGCCTTTTTTCCCCTTTTCTAGAAGTTTAAAAAAAGGAATTATAAACAGAATGCTTTGCAGTGCCAATGTTTGTTTGACTTGGTCAAACATTTTCTTAGCCTTCAGTGCCGCCCTTCTTAAAGTAGAGCAACTAACCAGATGCTTCTTTTACATTGCAATTTTTGTACCTCTTCAAATCACTTGGATGACTACCGAGAAACTTATCTTTGCTTGAGAAGAAAGGTATACTGTAGATAGGGTTGGATATTGAATTACGTGAATAACATTGCTCACACGCTCATTCTTTCTATCGGGATCATTGTCACAGGCAAACTGGTTACACGGGTTGTTTTGTTTGCTTCCCCTCCCTTTTCTCCCCTGGCTATTACGTTCCAGCAATACCAGATACCAGAGGGCAGAGTCAGACATTTTGTATGATAATCTGTTTTAACTGACCCTTTTAGCCTTGTTAGCATGGTTGATCCAACTAAAAGTTGGTCTTTTCCCTCAAATATAGCTGAAGTACAATAAGCAGCAGAATTGTCCTGAGGACGTTTGCATAGAACATAGCGTAGCGGGTCATAGTCCATTTTTAGCAAGAGATCAGAGAAAGTTGCTTGGATGTTGTATAATTTGCCACTGTGTAATTCATCTCTAAGAAAACCTTAAGACAACCACTGGTTCAAGTCGCTAACCTTTCTCACATGCACTTCACATTAATCCGCAAGGTTTTTCCTCAATATTCTTCTCCTCATTTCTAATTCATCTGATCACTTTCTTAACCTCTGAGGTCCATAGGTGATAAAGTCAAATAATGTTCCGTTACATTATGAATGGAAAGACTCATCGCTCAGGAGATTTTACATGTGACAAGTGCAGTGCAGGGCAGAGCGAGGCCAGAGATGGAGGAAACAAGCCACGCTCAGTCTGTAATGACAGGTTCCATGCTGCCTGTGGCTTGCGGCCCACTGAGCTGTTTGTTTGGAGAGTGGTGCTCGGCAGTGAAGTGCTAGCCCAGCTGGCACTGCCCTCTCTGCCCTCTTGGCCGACGTCTGGGCTTGTTTGGCCCCATCAGCCAGCCAGGGAGCGGGGTGGTGGCAGGGGAGGAGCAGTTGGCAGGGCACCCCTGTGCTAGACTAGGCCCCATGCCAGCTTGAGAGAAGACTCCCTTTTCTACCATCGACCCCAGCGTCTCCGTGGCGACAAGGGGGTTGGTTTGCACCTCTCCTGTCAACATCACCCCGTCGCTACCTGTCCGAACTGGAATGACCCTCCTCGCACGGCTGCGCTATCCTCACTGTAAATTACACTTTTTTTACCACTTCTGCTCACCACACACACACACACCATGTTTTCAAGGCTGCTACCACTTTATTGGCTTGAAATTATCTTGACTGAAGACAGCTGTATGTCAAGTTTCTGTACAGGATGTTTGTTTTTGAATTACACTCGGAAGGGTACAATGTATTTGTTTTTCCTGTATTTCTCAGTAACTCGCAAATATGATCATAGAAGGATGTCTAAAATGACATCCCCACCGCCTTCAGTTTCTTCTCACAGTGTCTGTCCCTCACCTTGTGTCTGCCAAAGCTCTCACTAGTATGTAAAAAATAAAAACGCTGACCCCTAAAATTTCCTCACCTATATATTTTATAAGCTGTGACCATAATAAATTTTCTCTAAATTGTAGGACACTACTGTGGCTACAATGAAATACTCAACACTGCTAATCCTTTGGTGGCATAGCTGGCTAAAATGTCTAAAGTCTACATACAGTAGGGATCAAAGATCAAACCCAAGAAGAGGCAAGTGAATGGGAAATCAAGCTTTTAAATGTGTCAGCTCAAGATCCCCCAAAGATAGGGATTGTCTGAATGAGCTTCTTAATTGTATCTACTGTACGACTTTCCAATTATAATTTAGGATGTCCTTAAACAGAACCAGTACTTGAAAAGAATGCAAAAGCCGACTCAAGTTCAGGGCAGTTGTCAAAATGTTTGCATGGTCACAGAGGTGCTTCCTGTCTGCTAGTCTTTACACCCAGCTTTAAAAGGACAGCTTTTAAAGGAGTTTGTAAGAACAATAGCATCATGGCCTAGCAGCATGGTGCCATTTTCCCAGTCAGTGTTTGGAGCCTGTGAATCCCCCCCCCCACACACACACACACACACTCACACACACACCTCCCCCAACCCTAGCCAACTTGAATATATCCCTGAGCATCACACACATATGAGGAGCTAGTTACCCCTGCCAGTGCAAACGTTGCCCTAGCGTTGCACCTCCACACTAGAGACAGTGGCCTTATGACCTGGCTGAAACAGAGAAGCTCTGTGTGTCCATTTTGCATGCATCTTGGGCTAGACTGTCTTCTATTTAATAAGATGTCGACACACACCAGTCCCATCTAAAAGCTGCCCTGTGGTAGAGCATTTCAGGACAGACTTGACATAAACCATTTCTAAACACTGGTTTCCATTCACCAATCTTGAATTACATATTTTGGCACAATCCTAAGCACATAGTCAAAAAAAGCACCATGCAAAAAGACTGTATAGCACTGAGGGATATCTCAAATAAAAGAGACAGAGGGTAGAGGAGAAGGCAACATTGGCTTTGACTTTCTGTCACCACAAAATGTTTGTGTGGTTCACAACTTTTGAACCTGTAAACTATGGGCATGCTTTTATTGTTGTCCAAGGCAGCTGTCCGATAACGCTCTTGGCATTTCATATTTTTCATGTCACCTAAGGTCAGTGAATTTCCATGTCAGCATTGTGAATGTAGGTTGTAATAATCTGCATAGTTACTCACTTTTCACAACCCCATTTTGTACCATCGGGCACTTAATTGATTCATTATGCAATTATTCCACCGACATGATGGAACCAGTTTAACCGACTTCAAGTAATTGCGTGAGCAAGATTCCAAATTCTTTAATATTGCGAGCATTAGACAATGGCGTTGGATTATTCACCAGTGTCTTAGCTGGTGCACCGGAGCGTTTGCAGATACTTATAGGGCGGGCGGCAGGGCCGGAGTGGGTAATCGGGAGGATTCCCGGTGGGCCGCTTCACTTTTGGTCCGGTTGAGGATTTTTTTGGTTGACTTTTGTCTCGTTAGTCTATCTTCTCTTAAAGTATGCTACACACGTTCCGCAATCTGACACCGCAGCCTCTGCATGGGTTGTACCATGCGAGGGAGTTCTCCCCTACCAAATAGAGTTGGTTGGGTCCATAACCCGTCTTTTCCAAAAACCTTTCTTAGATAGGCTACCGATAGCTACGCGTCAGGTAGGATGAGATCCACTGAAGTGCAGTGCCAGTGATGCCCATCTCAGAAAGTCTAGCGAGCAGGATCTGATGGTTAACCGTATCAAATGCTGAAGAAAGGTCCAGCAGAATGATGACGGATGACCTTGAAGCTGCTCTGGCAGACTGGAGGGCAGTGGTGACTGACAGGAGGGCAGTTTCTATGGAGTGGCCAGTCGGTTGGTTGGGGACAAGTAGGTTGTTCTGAGAGAGAAAGTTTTACAGTTGGTTAGATACAGCACGTTTAATTGTTTTTTAAAAGAAGGGTAGCAGTGAGACTGGTCTGTAGTTCTGAAGGACGGCAGGGTTAAGGGAGGGTTTTTTAAGTCGAGGGGTAACTCTGGCCTGTTTAAAGGCAGAGGGGAAGGTGCCAGAAGTAAGAGAGGAGTTAAGGACATGGAGAATAAAAGTTATGATGGAGGGAGAGATGGTTTGAAAGAGAGGAGAGGGGACTGGATCCAAGGGGACAGGATGTGGGACGATGAGAGAGAATGAGGTCAGAGATCTCTGCCTCGGACAGGGGAGAGAAAGAGTTTAGACATTTAGTTGGGTCAGTCATAGAGGGTGAGTGGGTAGGAACGCTAGGCACAGGGAACTGGCTGCTAATGTCAGCGACTTTTTCCTCAAAGAAGGAGGAGAAGTCGTCTGCCGTCAGGGAGGGAGGGGGGCGGGAGGTGGGTTAAGAACGGTGGAGAAGGTAGAGAAAAGTTTGTGAGGGTTTGAGGCAGAGTTTCATTTGTTCAGGAAGTAGTGGGTTTTATCACCAGTTATGTGAGCAGAGAAGGATTTAAGGATCAAATCATAATAAAATGTTTTTGTATTCAAATATACCAAATAACATGGTGAGTTTTATCATCTTTGAGCCAACTTCTCAAACGTTTTGCGGAAAAATGTGACTAGCTGCCGAAACGATCGCTGTACTTCGCATAGCTTCGCAGCCAGTGTGGCCAATCAAATTTGATAACACGGGCTTGCTTGCGATGTTTGCGTAGATTGCTTGCGATGTTTGCGTTAACATTTCCTTACTGCCGTGCCTGGTGTGAATGGGGCTGTGACAAATATTTCCGGAAGGTTCTACCATGGTATAGTCAAAATCCATACTATAAGCCAAAATCTCACCGGCATATTTCTATACCGTTCATATCGTCCACCCTTAGTTACTTATTCAGGGACAATGTTTCTGTAGATATATTATTTTCAACGTTTTCAGTAACTGCTACTTTTTGGTGGAAATCACAACAGACACCACTCAGGGGAGGGGGGGGTGTTCTTTTATGATTTGGCATTTAACTTTGTATAACTCAAGACAACTATCATCTCGGCAGAAATCGTCCCTCAGTATGCCTGCGCCTCATTAATTGTATAGAGTGGGACACGTTATTCATTACTTCTGAGCGTGAGAAATGGTTGAAATGGTTGAGAAACACAAGGTGTTGCGAGAGAGCGTGACAAATGGCTGAAATCAGTCTTACGGTGAATGCGTGAGACTTGAGAGCCCTTGAGATAAGTTAATGGATCCATTAAAAAATTATCCTCAAAACTGTTAATAATGCCCCAACGTTTTTCCACGCAATAAGCTTTCAATCATATACTGTTAACTGCTCATGGTGTGAATAATCCATGCCAGTCATGGTCAGTCAATTGTCAATTGAAATGTACACCTTATGGTCGCATTCCCATTGCATAGTGTTGTGGTGTATTATGGTGTTATGAAGAGCAGTATTGTAGACCATAGTAATGAACAAGCCTTCCTCCAGCTTCAGTACAATGGCTGCAGTTAAGTCGAGTTCTAGGCCAGGGCTATCGGAGATGGCCGCCCCACAGCGGGATAATGGTGTCAGCGGTGGGATTGTTTAGCCTCTTTTGTACAAGTGGTGTCCCTGGTTTTACAAGCATTTATGGCTGATTCAGTGTGTTGTATTCCAATCTATGTATCATTTTCTCTCAAGCCCTCCACCCCCCTTCTGTCTCTCTGTAGTATTCATTGATTCATCGTCCTCATGATTTATTTTAGGGCAAGTTGATTTGATCTATATTTGTACAAAATGTTTTCCTATATGAGGCTTAAACTATTATATAAAAGAGATCTACTTTTTCTGCATTTTATTTGACATGTGGGTGTGGTATTGATAAGAGTGGTCCTATGGTAACAACTGATGCTAACCTTTAACCCCTTATTGTTCACTAATTGGAGAAGTCTTTACCCCTCCTTCGTCGAATTGCACTGAACACTATCTCTTGCCAAAAATGTTGAGAAAGTTTGTAATAGCTTAAGAGTTTGGGGGATGAGGTGGTTGTGATTGATTGTACGGTGGCCCTGAAGTGCAAATGACACCCACTAACATGAAAGCATCCCCCAAATTAAAACACTCCCCCCGAATACGAGTCAATTCCCCCCAAATAGGATGACGTGCTTACCTCCCCCCAGTACAAAGGTACGCTCCCCCAAATGGGAAACAACATTACATCAACTCAAAAACACATTACATTAACTCAAAACGGAAATGGTTGGTACTGGTACTACACTTTGTCACTGAATGGATTCAGTAACTAACAAGAAATAAGAAATTGATCGACAGAAGTACAAAATGACTCCAATAATGAGTATGAGCATATTATATTCAATTCCATTTTTCAATTCAATATGTATTTGTCATTGTCATGGAAGACAACGAAATTCAGTTTGGAGCATTCAAACACTGCAAAAACTCAGACATAAAGTGCAATACAAGGTGCAATATCCCTTCAATAAACTTCCCATAAATAACCCTTGTGTAAACCTTAGCACAATCAAGACACGTAACAGTGACAGCAACAATATTCTGTATTTAGCAGCATCGTAGAAGGCTTTGACAACATAGACATAGACGACCTACATAAACATAACAAGGGCAGAACAGTCAGGACATGTGGAGTGTTTTGTTATTGTGCAACAATGCAAAGTCCAGTTCATAGTTTATTGTTTTGGTGGGTGTGGTTATATATACAATTGACACAGATTTCTGTATTGGGACGGAATAGTCTGCTGATATTGTGAAATGTGCAGATGTCCACTGTTTCTTATGTCAGAAAGCTTTGTAAATAGTCACTTTAAGGGAACCTGTCAATGCTTTTGTGCAACGATTTTACCATACTGTATCATTACAGTACGCAGGTAATTTGATTTAGAAACCTCCAAGTAAACATTTCTGTTTAATGAGTTTGATAGAATAGGAGGAGAGTGCCATTCAATGGAGTTGTGAAACATTATTCTGTATGTAGCATGAAAAATGTTTTTTTTTACCTGTTCGGTCCAAGAAACAGACACGAAATGCACTTTCCACTGTTCGATTGGCCATTATTGAGCTGCTCTATGGCCCTTCCTCCTCCCCTAAGCTTCAGTACTTCCTCTACTCAAGCTGCTGATGTATTTATTTTCAGAATAAAGACTTTGTTACGGTAAATGTTAAGATCCAGGAACAGATCGATGGATCTTCCCCTTTGATATGCCGAGACGCATTACGATGGCTGTGTTCTAATTGGCTGAGTGAGCTGAGCGATCAATGTTGGCTATAATTGACACAGAACTGGTGTGAGACTTTATTATCATTAATATTTAGACATGACGTGGGAGGACCCGGCCGAGCTTAAATGTACAGCGCCGGTGAAAGCCTTTGATCTGGGACGATAAGCAGATCATTCCCTGCAATGGGGGTGGGGTAAAGGTATCTGGCACGGAAACTAGTGACGCTGACCGGTACTCTGTTTTATCAGATTTTGGAAGTTTTAACTCAAGCCTGGAGCAGTCACACCCTAACATCAAATCAGAACCCCACATGAGGTCAGAGCTTGAAATGGCCAGTGGGACAGGTAAGCAACAGGTAGCAACAGTCAACAATGACTTCATGATGTTAGACACTGACTCTCCAATGCAATGAGTTGGGTAGAGATTTTGGATAACGTTTTGAGGTACAGTGCAATATGGCCATTTGATATCAGTGGTAATTGAAGGCGTGGTTTGAGATATAATGTTTATACTTTTATGTCAGGATATTCTCTTTCAGAAACCTAATCTAAATGAGAGGTGGGCCTAAGGGCAAAAGTGGTCCTGTCGGACTGTCATCTGATCTCTGACCACCTCGTCTGGTTAGGGTTGCTGTACCAATAAGACTCTGCCTGTGCTGAATGGGGGGCTGAAAGGGCAAGAAGCAGGGTAGAGTGGATAGGCATGGGGTGTTCACTTCTTTTTGTTGCGGTGTTCCCAAAGGATATATACCACAATCATTGTACTTAGTAAGACAAAGATGAGAAACAGGCGTGACAATGGTGAGCGTCTCAGTTTTCGTGGCTGTGACCCAATGCCTGAAGAAGGATAAAGTGCTAACCCCCTCAGGATCCAGGTCAATAGGGTTGTTGATACTGCTGGAGAGGTGGGAATGTATGAAGTAGTGTTTGTCATACCCTATGTCATACAAGGTCTGTACTTTCCTCATGATAGCTACACACTGGTGTAGGTATTTAGTTACTATATTTCTGTCCTTAGTGTGTGTGTGTGTGTGTGTGTCTGTGTGTCTGTGTGTCTGTGTGTCTGTGTGTCTGTGTGTCTGTGAGTGAGCCTGTCTGTGCGTTTGTCATCCTTAATTATGGTAACAGTTTCTATGAACAACCTAACAATGACTCTGGTTTATTACATAGGGGAGACCAAGGAAAGTTGTCGCAGAGGTAATTGTCACAGTGCCTTTTAGGTTGTCTATGTTGCTTTCTGTAGTCAAGGGCCTGAGAGAAAGACAACTTTAGTATTTTTCATACCAAAACATATTTTTGGAAATTATATATGTTTTGTGAATCTTTGATCAAGTAAAAAAGTCACAGTAATTGCAGTGTGATTCAAAAATGTGGATATCCATTATTTATATATGTTTATAGTGCCTGCAGTTGGTGCATGGCCAGCTTCTGCTGCTTAATTTAAATGTAATATTGACATTTTCTTTCTTTGGTACATCCAACCACATGTATATTGTCAACTAGCCCAACTGTGGGACGGGTGAGATTGAACAACAATCGCCCTTTTATGTAATTTTCAGATTGTTACACCAGCTTTGGCAACATTAACACATCCATTGTCTATTGTGTGTGTTTGTGAGTTTAGAAACTATACAAAGAATGTTCTGATCTTCAAATTCATTGCCAGACAAGGACAATTCTAAAGATAAGGAATATGGAATGTACTGGGCCTTTTATTAATATACGCTACAGAATATGTACTTAAATATATATATATATAAATAATTCTCAGCTATAGGATCCTACCTCAAATGAACTTTGAATCCATCAGGATCACTGACCTTGTTCTTTTTGGAATGTGCATTTGTAGTTCTATCTTTTTATTTGAAGAATCAACTCTATTTCTCACAGTGTAGTGCATCCTAGGGAAGATTCAAGACTGGTCATTTGTGCTAGTTTATTGGGGAATAAGGTTTAGGCCTTTTCCCCTTTTTGCACAGAACAGTTTGTTACATTCCCATTTGAGTATGTTTTACTGAGCCCTACGAGTGTGTGTGTGTGTGTGTGTGTGTGTGTGTGTGTGTGTGTGTGTGTGTGTGTGTGTGTGTGTGTGTGTGTGTGTGTGTGTGTGTGTGTGTGTGTGTGTGTGTGTGGTGTGTGTGTGTGTGTGTGTGTGTGTGTGTGTGTGTGTGTGTGTGTGTGTGTGTGTGTGTGTGTGTGTGTGTGTGTGTGTGTGTGCGTGCGTGTGTGAACACGCATATGTTTGGGTGTGTATCAGTGTGTGAGAGAGAGATAAGAAAGAGATGAAGAGCCGTTCAGAGGAGCTTTTTCTCACTCAGAAGCATCCCCATCTGTTCGCCCAGGCTTAATTGTTCTTGGGTGTGAAGACAGGAAAAGGGAGCGAGCGATTGTACTCATCCCCTTCCCCAAGTTATTTCCGTAACATTAAAAGAGCACCACCAGAACGCTCCAGATTATTCCCATGTAAATAATGGCACTTGGCTCTATTCCCTGCTAATGAATGTCATTTGCTCTCCCGAACGACGATTAATTATCGACCAAGGACCCCTCTCTCCTCCCACGGGGAGTGAGTCGCAATTAGTGCAAGAAGACGACTGCTAATATTTGTGTTTTAATATGTCTATATGTATGTGTGGTTGCATATGTTCTGGTGACACAGAGAATAACCTTGCAATTCATTATATGTTTAATTCTATGGTGGCAGTTTGGTTTGTGGGGGGGGGCTTGTTACAGTTGACGGCCCACAATTTCTCAGTAAGGCAGTCGTTGGAAGTTAATGTCGGACAGTCTGGTCGGAAGACCTACAGCTTTGGAAGTCCACTTCTTTTTTGCAAAATAAAGCCTGGAAAACAAACATGAGCCTCAAATTAGATTTACCCCAAACACAACATTCCCTCTCATTTTACGCACCACTGTGGTTTGGAGCTCAGAATAGAATACCCAGAAAAGAAATTGCGAAGTTGCCCCTTGATGTATGTTATGAATTGCCCTCAGTCCCCTCCCCTCCCCCACTCTCACCCTCATTGCCATGAACAGCTTTACCAACCCTTCTTAAAAACAAAACAAAAGTATTTTTTCTTTAATACTCTGTGTATTGCATTTCACAAGCCTTATTTTAAATTGTCTACTTTAACATGGGGTTTTTTCATGCTACTGCAAAACTGTCCCCTACAATTCCCCCATTACATTTTACCTACACCTTGCTCATCTTCACTCCTCCCCTTCCCTGTATGTATTCCTGCGTGGGCAGTTTCAGGGGTGAGGCACTTAACCCAACTGAAGAGTAAGACAAGGTTATTGCTGTCAATTTCCATGCTGTTTGAGGTGCAGACCCCTTTGGAGATGTCTGCTGAGCTGAAGGGGTAAAAAAAAATATAGAACACTTGGTTCCGACCAAGTAATTTGATTTGACAAGAAGAATTCCATGAGTTCTGATATAGAGTATAACAGCATGGGGTAACTGTACATGTGTCACTCTGGTGTACAGGTGTTCTAATAACAACTAGAGAGCGTACAATTTCTGGGGAAATTGTAGGGTGTGCTTGCTTACGTCGGTTGCAGGTGGGTCCGTCCCCTTAAGTCTTTCCCTTCTAGTGATATTTTCAAGCATTCAGCTTTCTCATATTGCATAATTCAGTAAGAACACCCTTTGAAACAAGCTAATGTAACAACTTTGTCACTGGCAATATTTCAGATGGAATCGCGATTCAAACAGTACCGTCAGCTAACTGAAAATATGATCCCCAAAATGTAAATCAGTTTGACATTAATTTAGGGGGAAATGGCTAATTCAAAAGAAGTTTGCTAGAGGCAAGCTGGCTGCTGATTGTGTGAAAGCGCCGGAA
Source organism: Mallotus villosus (assembly GCA_903064625.1). Lineage (NCBI taxonomy): Eukaryota > Metazoa > Chordata > Actinopteri > Osmeriformes > Salangidae > Mallotus > Mallotus villosus. The sequence goes on along the minus strand of CAEFZP010001430.1, from coordinate 244,774 downwards.
ATGAGGACAGTACACACTGCCAGTGGGCGACCGAGTCTGACTCTAAGGCTAACGTCAAAACAAGATGCGGTCTCACTCAAATTCCATGTTTCACACAAATCACAAAAATATCCTGACCCGCTGGCTGTCTTTGCAATCGCCATATCTTAAGCTAAAGAATTTGAGTGAGACAGCGTTGCATAGATATATATATATATGGTGTGTACTGTCTTCGATGCCACAGCTAAACTTTATGTCAAAATACATTTTTCATTTCCGGCGCTAATGTCAAACTTGTGTACGTTTTGGGGGCATATTTTTGTATCCACAACCTGGCTGTCTTCACAATAGTCATATCGTCATAACATTGCCCTCCTTCAGTTTTTTGGTTTAGAATTGACCGAACTATCAAATTACGAAAATACTACTATGACGCTTTCTAGCATGGCTGCCGGGCGACCCGCACTCGCTCAAATTACAAAGACTTTCACAACCTAAATCAAAAATCTGAGATTTCAGTTCCACTCGAAATCGCTTTCTCAACAAAGCCCAATGGTTGGGATTTTTTGGGGGTGGGATTTTTCACTCCAATTTCAGTGCTAGAATGTCTCTATCACGTTGTATCCATGCGTCGTTGCTAATGTGTTTAGACGTTGTGACGTAGGCTAGAACTGAGTACCCTTCGGTGACAAAATACACTTTTTGCCACAAAAACGTTGTATCCTCCTAAACTGTGCAACGGAACGTACATTCCAATACAAGCAACTCAATCGGGACCAAGACGAAACTTTTGAAACCAAAGTTTTCTATGTAGTCCAAATAATGACCGAGGCTTAGGGCGGCAAAAAGAATAATAAATATATATGTGAGAGAACAAAGGTTGTGCTCTAGCCGAAGGCTTTTGCACACCCAATTAATCACACAACGATCGTTTGCACCTCAAAAATGAAAATATTTCCACAGCAGACTCTTGTTTCACTGGTTGCAGAACATATGGAAACATACAGATAAATGGACATGTTTTAAAGTAGCTCGCCTGCAACGTGTGTAGACCTAAACAAAGCTAGCTAGCTGGTGTAGGAAAATGTTTGTGTTGCTTAGCAACAGTCTAGTCCCAGTTCAGTATTTGTGTTGGCGGACTCAAATAAATGATGCAATAAATAAAGAAATCATAATCTGTTGTCGCTTATAACTGTTAAGGAATAAATGAAGTCAGTATAACAGCACAATCTCAAATGTAATATTGCTTAAATATGTGCTTCCAATTTGTAATCCCATCATTTCTTAAATGTTCTGTGAAATGTTTTGATACTCTACATACCTTAATCACACAATAGCTATGACTTCATTGGCAAGGGACAACAGAAAAACAGTTGGTTTATTATTACACTGCTTGTCTTATGCATACAGAGCCAAGCTGGTTTGTTTATGTCCACAGGGGTTAACTAGAGCACCGCCACAAAGGCCAACAGCCATGCTTGTGTGGCAGGGGTTGTGATAATTGATAACTGTGAGAACGTTTGAGGGAATGGGATTGTACACATACCACCCAATACCCTTTTCCCCCTCCACGGTTTAACAACTGGATTCTGTTACTCTTCCTTCACTGGCCTGGTGGTGTGTAATTGGTGTCCTGAATCTCCCTCCGAGCATACTGCCAACAATACTGTGCGTGTCAGTGTTCGGGTGGAGGATTTTGTGTGTGTGAATGTGTTTACAATGTGGTCTGTGTACTGTATGCATATGTATGCAATAGGTTCAGTCATCAATTCAGTTTTGAGGTGTGTGTATCTGTGTGTACAGTGCCCCTCCTTATGACACTACACTCACAATAGCAAGTAAACGATACAGGATCTGATGTTTGCTCAGTGGATTCTGACACCTCAAGTCTGAAAACCTCTCTTTACATAGCTCAATGGTAGTAGACGTTTTATGGTGTCAGTTCAGTTGTGTGCCTAAACGTCCCCCAAAAAATTTAACAATACATACCAATTGCTTTCTTCTATGAAAGTGGTCTTGCTCACAGGCACATGTACCCACTTGTTTGAAATCACTCCTGATTTTGATCATTTAAGTAGACCTACTGTGTTTGCCAACTTCAGTAGCAAAAATAAAGAAGATTTCTCAGTGAATAGTAAATAACCACAAGCTCTGAAGTCGCAAGTCACTTGGCTCTTGGCCAGACAGGTAATTTTCTTTCTAGCCAACTCTGGACGGCCCGGCGTTTTTGCTGATGGACTGTCTGAGCATTGCTGCCATGGATTACATACCAGGGGCACCATTTTCCTCCTGGAGACAGACAAGCCAAAGGATCTGATTGGCCAGTTGCCAGGGCACGCTCACAAAGGCTCCTTTGACAGCAGGTCAGTTGGTTAACCAAGCAGTCAAGGAAAAAAAAACTAAACTCTTTAGCACCTCCCCACCCATCTTGCTTCTTTATATTCATCAAAAAGAGGCATCTTTATGTACAACAAAGAACTTGGGAAATGTTGTTTGTCATTTCTGCATTTTTTGGTTTCTTTACTTATATATATTTTTTAAATAATATTATAATATCAGAAGGGAGGAAGAGATGAATTAGTGCCTCAGAGGACCTTTACTCTTGTTTGGAATGTGTTGGCTGCTTGTCAGCAAACATGGATCTGAGCTTTTGCTTTTAGAGTTCAAGGATAAGCTTGACCCTATGCTGCATGTTTTATGTGTGGGCCTACATTCACTTGGCTTTGTTGTAACACCCTCAGATGGGTCTCGCATTGTGCTCATTAAAAAATATATTTCATTTTTCTTACAATAATCTTATGTCAGTGTTGATAATTGTCTTTTGTATTCTTTCCATGTTAATAATTTATTTCTTTTGGAAATGGAGATGGCTCAAGGACATATCGGTGCTCCTTTTGGAGTCTTGGAGTAACTTAGAATAAGATGATAACCTAGCGTGACCTGTTCTATACTGCTTTTCAAAGCTAATGTAGCACAGTGCTGATTCACCCTCTTAGCACTTTACACCAACTGCCTGAAATTGCAATGGTACATTGTGTCAACTGCATTGTTTGACACAATTTAACCCATAATCCCAAATCAGAGCTCTCAACCACATTTTTGTAGTGACGATACAACACAGCTGATAGAATTGGTCTGTAAACGCCGCTGTTTTGACGTGCCCCCTTGCTCGTTATATCCTTCCTGATGGAGAAGAAGTCTGGGCCAGCCTTTCTGTTACTGCTTTGCTTGCACGGATTCTCCCCTGTGTACCCGCCACTTTGCATATGTTTGATCTTTAAATGCTGCATTGTTAACTGACGTGAGGTAGCCCTTCACTGACCTGGGAGGTATTTTCTAGTTTGATCAAGGGGCAGCAGTTTTAATGCATTGAAGCACAGGGCCTCCATAAGCACCTGGACTGGGTGGGAGACAGAGGGCAAATACAGCAAGTATCCAGCAGTCGGCCAGTATAGAACGGTTGATTATTAGAATATCTATCAGTCACTGAGGCCAGAGGGGATGCTGCTCACTCTTCATGGATGGTCAGAGTCAGACTTTGTAAATAAAAAAGGTTTGACAGGTGCCATAGTTTGTTTTGATAGTAAACAATTTGGTTGTATTAACATATTCTGAACCTTGCATGGTTAGTGCTATTTATAAATACACCATTTTCTTACCACGTGTAAATTTCTCAACGAAACAAAATATTTTTTTCTCAATAAACACCTAATGTGGCAGTGTATGATCCTATGGACATGGTATTACCTCTAATCCTCAGCACTAAACTCCAGTCATTGTCCTGCCTCAGCCCCCGCCTCCCTTCCTCCCCATCTTTCCCTTGGCTGCAGAGGCAGGGGAAGTGCCCAAGTCAGCAAAAACTTGGTTACATCAATGTTGCTGAGATGACCCCATAGATTGCTGACAGGAACACCACATCGAGAAACCAAGAGACAGAGGCAGGAAGAACCAGCACCAGGGCACAAGTTTGTGTTTATACTCTGGGGAACTCCATTCCCCTTTTCAAGGAGTTGAAGCCAAATCACTTTCCTGATCAAACCTCATTGAACACCCAATATTGTAATCCCATCTAACCTCTCTTTGCCCTTCTTCGTCTTTTCCCTTCCTCTCTCTTTCTATTGCTCGCTCACTCTCTCTCTCTCTGTCGTCTCCCCTTCCCATGTCTATCATTCTTTGGGTGGATATTCTTTTACTCTCAGTAAAAGCAGAGCAGCAGTGGTCACTGACACACACACAAACCCCCCCAAAATGATTCTACTATTGTATTAATAATTGATGCTCGTTCCCCCATGAATTTTCTATACGAGTCCTCGGTCAGACTCTGATGTGCTGAATGCACAGGGATAGCAATGGAAGGCAGACCATCTGAGGGAGGGACTTAACCCATAGTACACAGTCAGTGTCAGGTCTAAACAGTCTGGGAGATGAAGACAGACCATGGCCAACAGGCGTTTATTTCCAACTGCATAATTGGTGTGAATGTAATGTTGTGTAACATTGTGTAACACAACAGTGAGGTGGACGTGTCGAAGGCAAGTCAAACATGCCTACTTGTAGTCCATCATTAAAATGCTGAAAATACCCATTCTCCAGGCATCAGAGTGCAACTACAGATATAGATATAGATAGTCTCCTTTCTTTTGTTTAAAAAAGGGAAGTCCCCATGAAGCCCCAATGGCTCATCAACTTTCGAGCTTTGTTCACTGGACTTTCAATGTGCCTCACGCCTACTTGACAACGGTACAAGAGGGAGGCAACCCTCTACATAATTGTTTCAGAAGTGAAGGAAAAGATAGTGTAAATTACACAAACAAATGAGTTTATGTAGACAGCCCCCCCCCACCCTTCTCTATCTTTGTCTCTCTCTACCTCTCTGTCTCCCTCTATATTTATCTCTGTCTTCTATATTTATCTGTGCCTTTATTCTCTCTGTCACTCAGTCTCCCATAGAAAAGCCGCTCTGACCTAGAGTGGCTGCAGGCCCTGATTTGTAGTGTACAGAACAGAGTCTATTGATTCCAGCCTCCAGGACACTAAGCAAATGAACTCAGAGCAACAAGTCAATAACTGTTATTGCAACAAATCCGCCGCACTGGTGCCCCCCTCCCACATCCACGCACCCACACACTCAGAAAAAATTGCGTTGGGGAGGGAAGAATAGAAAGAATACCAATCATGAGTTAATCTGTGTCACTCAAAGCTTCTACCCCATTACCCCTCTCCGATCTCTATTATCATTATCTTGCTATCTGTGTGCCCCTTTCCCTCTATCTCTATGACCCTTCCTTTTCTCACTCTCCTACACTCTTTCTCTGTCTGTCTATCTTTCTCTATATATATATACATATACTGTATATAGTATATATATATATATATATATATGATTTCTAAAAAAGTAGGAACATTTTAGTGAGGAACAGAATGGTAAAATTGCCACTGCAAATTTGACCCTTCTCAAATTGTCCTTCTCAACTCTTTTAAAAATGAAAGAAAAAGCTGCAGTGGTCTCAAAATTTTTTCCCGGAGCTGTATCTCTCCCTTGCTCTACATCAGTGCTCTCACATTGTTTCTTTCATTCACTTTTTTATCTCTTGTTTGGCTGACTGACATGACTTCTTTTCCCCTCCTTTGTCTCTCTCCAACACTTTTTCCCCCTCTCTCTATCTCACACTCTCTCTTTCTTTCTCTAACACACACAGTGGTGGTTTAGATTGAAGATGGAAAAGAGGGGAAGCCAGTCTGCAAATTTAATGTAACTGCATTGATTATTTAGACTGACTAAAACCTCTCTTGTAGTGTCAAACGTTGGGTTGGAAGATGACATTATCCCCCTATTTCCTCCCCACCCCCTTCAAACACACCGGACCTACTCACTCCAAACCTTGAGGGCTATGGTTTTCGGATGGCACAAGGCCGGCAGTAGCACTATCATAGTACAGGTTACAATTGTGTTGGGCGTAAGGTGGTTTCTCTCTCACCTGAGCACATTTGTGTGAATGTGGGATGTAGGAATGTGAAATTTCCCAGCTCGCCATGACATCGCTTGTGCCAAAATGGGCATGGGGGCACGGTTGAGAGTGTCAGTCAAAATCAAGCGGCACAGTTCAAGTTTGGTGTCAAATGAACCAAATATCGTATCCACGTGGTCCACTTGGACACCTTGATGTGGCACATCTCTGCTCCTGGCTGCCCTTGAATGAAGGACAACAGGATGAGAAAATGCAGTGAACAAATTTATTCTGCAGACACTCTCTGAATGTTTGTGTCATGCTGATAGACAAATAAATGTTTCTTCTTCATGTCTATTGTATGCAATTACCTTGGCTCAGCATATTATCCTTTTATATTAAAAAATGCATAACTAACCAGAGAGAAGCTCTGGATGGGTCACTGATAGGATGTGGAGACTGATAGGATATGGTACCATGCTGTACAGAATCCCCGTCTGAGACAATACGCATTCAGTCAATGTCCCGAGTTTTAATAGAATATTTAGGTGTATGAAAATGAGCAATCCGTGGTATGTTGAACCTCAGGTTGTGTTCACCTCTGTATAGTTAGTCTTTTACATCCTGTTGCTGTTCACACAACACCTTTTTTACTTGCAGGCAAAGTACTGGTTATAGGGACCAGCCAAATTAGTAAACTATGCAATTATTTCACCCACATTGTGGATCTGGTGTCATTGACTTCCGAATTGATTGCAAGAGCAAGATGCCAAATTATTTTCATTTTATGAACATTAGACAATAGACTATACACTAGAGCGTTATAAACAGTAGTACACTGGAGATGTGAGGTTCTTTGTTCTCAGTCAACCAATAGTTATTTTACATGGACACACCACTCGCACATGTCACCACTTTCCTCATTTTCACAAGACACATCTTGATGCAACACGCATGCACTGATACAGACTCACACACATACCATGTGCTCACACAAAACTTGGCTGACTCTCATTCAAATGTGCCTGCCTGCCGGCCACACTGGCACAGTGGATCAGTGACCTGAAGGTCGTGAGGTCAACGTTAAGGCTGGGCTTGCAGCCCTGCAGCATATTGACATGACCTTTGACCTTATTTCTCGCGTAGGCATATTTCCATACCAAAATGAACTCCTTCTCACCTTTGCCCTGTGAACATATACAGACTTTTACTAAGTACTCTAACTATGTAAGCAGCAGATGAGAAAAGAAACCCAAATTGAGCACCCAACCATTTTTGTTAGTGGCTATGGGCACCTTTTTTTTGAAGCAGTCGGAATTTGATGTATATGGAAGGCTTCTCTTTTTTCTGAAAGAACTAGATTGAAAGAACCATTCTGCTAACAGTCCTGCCATTGTTACCACAGGTTGAGGAACAGCCTTTAAAGTGTCTTCCATATATCCCTTCCCCACCACCCCCTCATCTCCCAAACCACTCCACAACTCTCGTGGCAAGGACGGTCAAGGTATTGTACCGCCTGGCGGTACTGTTACCACTCTTTCATACCTGATTGAAGTGACAGTAACATGAAGCCATTGAGTGTTTTTTTAATAGAATTTGCACTTTATTCACTTGTACAAAGTCTGTTTTCCACTTTGTGGAGCGTGTATTGTCTGTGTACCTCGTATCGACATACAAGTGCTTTCAATAAGGTTAACTTCTGTAGGGAACATTGCTTGTCTGCTTTCACAATATCACTTGCTGTGTTAACAGATCTGTTGACAGTGCCAGTGACACCAGACTGTTGCAGTCTTTTGTTTATGGCAGACTATTGCAGAAGTGACAGGTGACCAGCAGACATACCTGTATGGATTTTGAAGAATTATATACATTGTATGAGAGACATTATAGAAAAGGCTTTCCTATCCTCTAACTGAGTCTGTAGATGTGCTTGAGAGAAAGAGCAACACATCAACATCATCTTGGAAACTCAGGATGCTGAAAGAAGCCTCAGGGAGTTTAAAACTAATATTTTGAGACTTTTCTTTTAAAACTCTAAACAAACACAGAAGCATCTTCCATGCCGTTTAATAAAAAGATGCAGACATAAACAAAAATGGCCCAGTTACTTATCTGAAGCCTCGATTACTTTTAGGCAGTTTCTTTCTAATTTGAATTAAGAATAATAATAATTATGGATCAGTAAAATAAGTTAGCTTGCCATGAAGCCAATGTGAAATTCTGTGTTGTTTGTGAAAGAAAATGTTCTATACTCTAGTAGTCAGTGAGCAATGGACTTGCACCCACCTTTTGGTTGGTATCAAATTATTATCCTGGTTACAGCCTGTAGCATTGTGAAAACAGAGTATATTTTAGGGAAAGCAGTTATACAACGTTTAGTTGTTGTTGTTGTTGTTAAGATGATTAGTATGTTCATGAAAGAATTGAACACATATCGTTGTGAAATGTCTAGCTTTCTTTTCTCTGTCTCTCTGTGTGCCGGGTATTGTGTGACAGAAACACAGCACGTAGACGTCATAAACCAGTGCCCCGGGTCTTTCCCTCCACTACCATAGCATCGCAGCTCAGCTTCTCTTTTTGTCACTCCCACCCATCCACCCCATGCTTGGTGAAAGCGAGTGGCCAGTGCACAAAAATGATTAATGTCCTTTAATGAGATTTCAATGCTGAACAAACAATAAAAATGTATGTGCATCATAGTTTTCGAGGCCTATGGTTCCGCGGCTCGTGTTACGTCCTTTTTAGCAGGGCTGGTAACAAGATCTGCAGCTGGCCCAGGCTCTTGGAATGTGGTTGAGAGTTTTTTGTGTTCGGAAATCTTAGCAGCGAGGATATATTGTAAGGAAAGTAATTTATTGGAAGCGTAGGAGACAGCATGCTATTCAACGTCAACCTGGAGGCTGCTGTGGTTCCCTCCCTCTGCTACGGTCACCTTTCTGAGACAACAAACTTCTGTTGTAGGAGGAGTCAGGCACTTGAGGTACTCTGTTTTTCCAGTTAGGGTCTAATTCACTCTCATTTCCTATAATCCCATGTCCTTGGAATTTTGAACCTCACGGAAACATTGTTCAGATTTGTGTCCTTTGTGTCCAAAATTGTCTCTGATATTTGTTCCATCCTACATTCTTCTACATCAAATCAAGTTTCCCTTTGGTGATATTTCTTACACATAAGGGGCAGGAAAATATACTTATTTTCTCTCCCCAACAAGCGAGTGAAGGATGGATAAGGGGAGAAACAAGGGGTGTAAAGGGATGTAAATAGTAAGGCAGGGCAAGATAGAGGTAAGTAAGGAGGGAGAGGAAGAATCAAGAGAGAGAAGAAGGTAAATGGGGTGATGGAGGGGACTGAAGTAAGGAGAGGGAAAAGGTACGAGACACAGGAGGGGGAGAGAGCTACCGGGCTGGCTGGCTGGCTGCCATGGAGGAGAGTGATCCGGGTATCTATAAAAATAAGAGAAAATCTCCGAAAGCCACCGGTACACATCACATCGGGGGTAGGATTCTGCAGCTGCCTAAAAACGCTCCAGGCAAAAGTTCTTAAAAATACCAGAAAGAGTTGCAAACAAGGTATTCTCTCCATCCATTCATCCAGCCCCCCATCCCACCTTTCATATTTATTTATTTTTTCTTTTTTGGCATTTTTATAAACACAAATGCACAGCATACACGCTTAGACCCCTGCTCTTCCCTTTGTCTATGTTCCTCTTTTCCCCCTCGATCTCCCCTTCTCCCAAAATCTTCTCCTCTCTCCCTCCTTACCCCATCCTGATCTCCCTCCCTCTGCCCTCCAACACATCTTCCAGGAGATATCTAAGCTAACCTGCTGCTGGCCAGGATTGTGAGCTGACAAATAAAAGATGTATGAACTTGTAGAGGCCTGTTTCTGCTCTTATGCATCTAGGCAAAGCTAGTAAAAAAAAGAAAAATAGGATGGGCCCTGATGTTGTACCTAAAATAACTCACTTTTCTCTGTCATGCATTTGTGTTGTGTTTACCAATGTACTGAGTAGATCACAAAACAGCTTTTGGGGAAATACAGTTGAAACTTGAATGAAGCATGGGGATTAGGACTGCTGCCCTGACAGGTCAAATCAGTTGGAAAGACATTCCTTACAATATAGACACAAGATACAACATGAAGTTTTGTATGATCAAATTACAGTTAGGGTTGTTGTTTTTTTTTAAGATTATTAATTTAGTTTTGTCTTGGTTATTTTTTCACTCAGATTCTTTGATGTTGACACTGGTTGATTGCACAGTAATTCAGAGAATAAACCCTGTGCACATACATGCATGGTCCATAGAGAAATTCCTCCATCGTATTCATACCAAAGTACTTGGTGTACTAGTCAGGATTAGATTTTTATGACAATAATTCACTCATCCAAGGTGAACGGTCCCCAGAGAAGAAAAAGATCACGCCTTGCTAGTCCCTGGACAAAATAAGTTGTGAAGTGCTGATCCACAACCTTATTCAGGTCCAAAAGAAAGTTGCATAGTTCATAAACAGTCCCCTGTTTTATTGTTTTTCAACAAAAATGTAATGGTTCTAGCAGTATTAGCACCCTTTACTTTTTAGAGTTCAAACTCTGTGTGTGTCTGTGTGTCTGTAAATCTCTTGGGGGGCCAGAACATCCTTAAAGCTGGATCCAACCTTCCCAGTACAGGTCAAGCTGTTTTCACTACAGCAGCTTGGACTACAATTTCTGTGTTAGTATGCATTTCTGTGTGTGTGTTAATATTTTTTGGGGCATAAAGTTAATTCAGCGAAGGTTTTTCTCCAAAGCAAATTACAGATAATGCAGGTAGAAAGTACAGCTGAAATTTAAGGGTCAGAGGTGCATAGTTCTAAAAGTATTTCAGTGGTCGGAGTCAAGAAACGGTTTGTATTTACCAGTCACAGTGCTTAACACATCTCTCAGCTACTTTTGTGTATGGTTTGTGTGTACTGTATTATATGAAATTTTACGACTCTCTTTTAAAAAAGCTTTTTTTGCTCAGACTCAATTCACTGCTCTTCCATAACCCCATTTACAAAGACTGCTTTGACTTGTGGGCATGTGTGTGTGCTCAGTAGAGGGTGTGCATGCACCATAATAAAACATTTATTTGTATTAGTTTATGATCACAAGAGCACGTGTTAGTCACGGCTTGGGCCCCCCAGCTTTGCAGTGCTGTGTCCATCACTCAAACCATTTGTGAACACATTGATCGTTCTGGCGCACCTCCCTCCCTCTTACTCCCTCATTTCCCCCCCTCTTTCCCTCCCTCGTTCCTTTAGTTTCTCCTCCTCTATCTCTCTCCCGTGCTGCATATTCCCCGAATTTAGAGGAAAGAGACCCATAACGGGTCAGACAGCGATTGATTTTAGTTTTATTGGCCTAGTAGTAGAAAGAGAGGGGTGGGGGGAAAGGGGGGCTGTGGGAGCAGGTTTGTTTTCTGAGGTTTGTGTGCATGTGTTCATGTTTGTGTGTCTGTCCACCCCAGAAACCATCATAACGTGTGTGTTTGTGCATGTGTTCTCCCTTGAGGGCGGAGGGGGTGTTAGGGCACTCAGGGGTTCGAGCGCAAGGGGGCTGGACCCCCACCATGTACACACACGCACGCAGACACAACATAGAGGTGTATCCCTGGCCTCATTAGGTCTGGTAATAAGGGTGCACTGCAAAAAAAACACTGAGGGAGAGGAAAGACGGAGAGGGAGAAGGAGAGAAAAAAGCTAGAGATTTTAAATTTTAATAACACTGGTACGATTTTGTAAATCTTTCCTGACAGAAAAGTCCTCATTATTTTCATCTGTCTCTGAGGAGGCTCTCCTCCAGCTCTCCTTCCCCGGGTAAATGGACTCTTCGAGGGTTTTTGCTCTTCTTTTTTTTGTCTCTCTTTTTCTCTCTCCATCCCTCCCTCTCCCTCCCTGTGTCTCTTCCTCTATCTCTGTCTTGTTTCTTCCCTTTTTCCTGCACTCTCACAATTTCAATTTATTTATGTATCTTACCTCGATCACATATATGCCAAGTGTGTATCAATATGTGTGTGTTTGGGGGGAGGTAGAATGACAAAGAAGGAAAAAGATTGAAGGGGGGGATCACAGCAGGCCTCTTGAGAAGGTGCAGCAAAAGGTGAGGCTTATCCCAAGCCTTCAGGAACCACTCACTCCTTCCCCTCATTCACCCCGCCCCTCCTATTCTTTCTCTCATGTCAAGTGTCAAGCACAGAGGATGGATCCGGTTTGATAAGTTCTGTTCTGTCTGGCAAGGTTGTCAAGGTAGGATCTACCGTATGGTGGAAGATATCATGTTTTTTCTCTGGTCCAGGTTCCGTTTGTAAGCTTGATTCAGATTTAAATGTCACTGTTGAACTTTTCAGCACGTTTTAATGACCACAGGCAGTGAGTGTTCCTGACTGAGATGTTGATAGGAATCACTTTCTAGAACTAAGTAGGAAATACACTGTCTATGGCGTCTTTTGTATCAGCGGCTGTTGCAGGAGGGCAGGGCTAACACTTTTTAACGTGTCACAGACACTGTTCCTTAAATGGATTTCAGCATGGCTCAAGTGAATTATGATGCTGGACTTAATCTCTGTCCCCTCCTTTCCATATTTGTGGGGTGTTCTCCTCCACCCCCATTTCCTCCCTAAATGATCGAGCAAGCACAGGTCTGGAGGACAGTTTTCTGTGTGTGCGTGTGAGTGAGTGAGTGAGTGAGTGTGTTTGTGTGTGTTTTTCCCCTGTATATATGTTGTATATGTTTTGGTCCTCTCTTTTTATTGAGGGTATTGTTATTTGAGGCCTTAAGCGAAGGGATATATCCCACACAGTACCCCAGTTAACCAACAGAAAAGGTCCTTTATTACTATTGCCTTAGATCACTTTTCTGACAACACTAAGTCTTTGTCAGATACATAAACACCCACACCCACATACATGCTCTGTCTCCTCCTTCCACTGCTGTAAAATTCACTAACAGCACCCCACCCCCCTCCCCCTCCAAAACAACACACACATACATGCTAGGGACTCCATTGGGCTTTGGTTGGTAAATAATCATGCTAAATAATGAATGGCAATTAAAGGGTGACATGGGGGAGATGCGGCCTTGCTAAACACGTTCTGATTAATGTTCTCCAAGCTTTACCCTTGCCATCGCCTCTGCATTATGCAAACACAGAGGCGCCACCGCCCAATTGGGAGCGGGCTCCCTCGCCAGCGAAGCAGACTCGCCATTTCTTTGAGCGCCGCCATCTGATAAACACAGTGGATGCTGGGAGCATGTCAGAGCTACGCTGCTATGTCATAAACATCTCAACCCACTGATGTATAGGCCTACTAATGTATACCAATGTGTACGCTCGCTTGCGTCTGAAGTACATACCGACGGAGGAAACGGAAAGAAAGGCAGAAAGGCAGCAGAGCTTTGCTCAAAGTCAACATACTCAAACACAGAATGTAAATGCAACACATACAAGCAGTCTTGACACAAGCATTTCACCGGCACACAGTGTTCAGCGTGCTCGCTCAGTCTTTCAGTGCTGAGTTTCCAGGCAGAGGGGGGGGGGTAGCCTCCCTCCTAGGGGCCCCTGATTCTGAGTGTCAGCGTGGGGCTCCCTGCGGCCCGGGCTGGGCCACTGTGGTGGAGCAAGGCTGGTTACGAAAGCCCCACAATAACAATACTAGCGGCTGCATATATGGGGCACGTAGGGTAGGGGCATAAAAGGGTGTAAGAGGCTACGGGGAGGGGGGGTGAGGGAGCATGCAGTCCCAGAGTTGTAGCTCCACAGCCCCAATGATGAATGGTTGAAGCATGGGCTATTCATCTCCTGCTTAGAGCAGTGGACACTGCCCCCCTCCACCACCCTTCACCCTTCACCACCACCACCACCCAGCCCTCCACATGTCAGCAAATGTGATAATTCTGCCATTTGTCAGAAGCAGTGGACGGTGGGGTGCCAGAGTATGGGGGAAGTGGGGTTTAGGTTTGTTCAGGGAGACAGACTCCAGAGACCAGCGCTGGAGCTAAATGTACACATACATACACACACACAAACTGTACTACTGTACATACTGGTCTTGAACTGTAGCCTGCACTTATGCTTTCTTAATCTCTCTCATCACTAATAAATCCATGTATATAATGTTCAAATGTTTCTCTAACTCTCTGTCTGTCCTTCACTCACTTTTTTGTAAGTTAAACGCTTAGGTTTGTTTGGACTCAGTTTGCGTCTTTCAAATGTTTACATCCTTTGCATGTGTGTGAGACAAAATCAAATATCTTTGTATGTAGTTCCCATGGTATCCATTAAACATGATAACCTCAGAGTTAAGAGTTGGTCATTTGTGTTGAGCATAAATACATGAATATTTCTTGGTGTATTTTACATGTCTCTCTGGATACAAATTTACGACTGTGAACTCTGGCTAACCCTCTCTCTGTCTCCCCCTCTGTCTTATATTTCTTTCTCTCCTTTTTCTCCCTCTTTCTTTCCATAGGATCATCCAGAACCGTATCCTGGTCTTCATCCTTGGTGCCATCATCCTCCTCACCATCATTCTGGCCATCTATTTCAATCTGCGAGGCCACTGATCTCAAAACACTCACACACACCCTCACACACTCATACACACCTTCACACAAACACTTGTGATTAATAGCGACAAAAAGCATTGCTCTAGCGTAATTAGGACAAATGGCTCCCATGAATCACTCTTTCCAGGGCCTGACAGGGCTCTTTCTGTCTCTCTTCTTTCTTTCTTTCTTTTTGCTTCTTTCTCTTCTTTCTTTTTTCTCCACTCTTTTTCCCTCTTGCTCCTTTGTTTTGTCTCTCCCTCCTCTTTCTTTTCTACTTTTAAAGGAGGCACGTGGGGCATACTTACCCTCAGTTTTATTTTGTATATACATATTTTTATGAAAGTTGAAACGATTCACCATTGTCATTCAACTGATGTTCCATGGGGTCAGACTGTCCCGGGGTAGAAGACCTATGGGAATGCAGAACGTATAGCTGTTGTTTATTTGGTACATCCAAATCTGATGTAATATCTGTGCAGTCATGTGTGTATGAAAAACATGCTTGCTTAGAACATGTGTATGTGTGTGTGTTGCATTGTCTGAAAGCGTGTGCAGAGAACATATGTAGGCGACATCTGTTTACTTTCCATAGATAGCCTATAGACACGGGAACCTGTATTATGTTATAATTCAGACTCAAGCTCCAGGCATGAAGCACATTGCTACCAATTTTATAAAACCAACACAAAGGACAGTGCCTTGATACAAAAGGAAAATGAGTTGGCAATCAGTAATTTTTAAATTCTGTTTCTACTTAACTAAAGTGATATGATATAAACATAATTAATGGGTAAGAACTAGCTGTTGCAATCCTAATCATCACTTCTTATCTCGGTTGGCAGACATATGATGATTGTCATGACTTTTGTCCTTGTTTTTGTTTTTTTACAAATTATTGACCAAGAGTTTTCAAATAACCAAATAACAAATGACTCACATAGATTTAAAGTAAAGTTGAGTTACTTAAACTATAACCCTCCTGAGATGTTATGTTTTTCTAAAAGCCCCGACCCTTTGCCCCCTTTGTTCCACTGTCCACACAATAAATGGGATTGCAATATTCTCCAATTCCCTGTTTTCTGAAATAGATTCTCAATTAATTGTTAGCAATATACTGTACTAACTGGCAAATCAGCATATGATGTGTGTTTTCTTTACACATTATTGTTAATTTGGTTACTATTTATTTATGTACATGTTTGAGAAATTATTGCTTTTTGATTTTTATTAGAGAGTCTGTGATAGTGGTGTGTATTTAGAGAGTATTGTGGGTGTTCTAAACTTAACTGAATGCAGACCAGTTGTCTTTTGTCTTGGAGATCATTGGATATATAATTTGTACCAGGACCATGTTTTTTTTTAATCAACATAGAACTGTTCTGTTTTTCAGTCATAGTATTGGTATTTATTTGGAGTTTGGATTTGTAAAATACTTGAAGACTTAACGTTGACATGTTGCATGCTATGTGTGTTTTAAACGTTTCATTCTTATTATAAGTTCTTTATTAAAATGAGGAGAAAGCAATTCTAGGTGATTATGGTGCGGAGTTCCCTTCAATTCAGTACATAAGAGAGCACACACATACATTCTCAGCTACACCTTTCATCTCCCCTTAGCCCCATCCACATAGACACATACATGTCCGCATAGAGGAACATCATGTTATCTGTCCTCCCACCCCTGGCCCAAGTCTGGCCCAGACAACCTCTTTCTCTTCTCCCTCTGTCCGTTTGTCGGTCTACACAGCGACAGGACCATTAGCTATTCCGTGTCAGAGCTGGGTGGGATCGTCTTATTTTGGAGGCTCAAGGTCCCTGCGGGAGGGCCCTCCGCTCCACGGCCAGTCGGCAGAACCACCAGCAGCACAGCGCACCGCTTCAAAGACCCGAATTAATAGGAAGCAAAATAGTGTGCCACGACTCTACTATGTGGGGGGCTCATCATTAAGTTGGGGTGTAATGAATGAGAGGGTGAGAGAAAGAGACATCATCTTGGAAAAGGAAGGAGTGAAGTAAATTACCTGACAGTTCAACAAATCTCATCTGAAAATGACACCTGCGATTGGTTTTCAGCCATATGCTGTTAGCCGAGTTTGCATGTGCACATGTACGTGCACGGAATTGTGGAAGCTTCTAGCATAGATGGGCACGATGTTGTTACGTAGTTTGGCGTGCATGCGCTTGCTTGTTGGCTTAAATATATTTGTGTGGGAGTGCGTATTACAGTCTCTACCTGTGTACTGGTATGTGTGTACCCCCTCCCCTCCACCACCACTATCCTCATATCCATCTCACTCTCCTTCTTTCTTCCTCTTTCTCTCTCTCTCTATACCTGCTTCTCCTCCACTCACTCTCCCCCTTCCTCCTTTTCTCTCAATTTCTCCTGCTCCCCCCACTCCCAGCCTGTCAGATGAGCCGAGTTTCAGCGCCGGTGGAAGGCAGCGTGGCTGCGCCTCTATTTGAAGTTGTAATGGTGTCAAAAAGTCAGGGCTGACTGACAGCCGTCAGTCCCACAGGGCCTCATTAAACCAGACCCACTTGACAAGGAAATAATTGAGCGCCGGCGACAACTCGGGGAGCCCGTTTTTAGATGTATTTATTTTCTTTCATTATTAGTGCCGGCTATTATGTTCATTAAGAAATGGCATTAAACAACTTTCTTTCTTTTTTTTTATAGAAGAGGGAGGAGGGTATGTGGGAGGGAGGTGGGGGTAAGGAAATAACGATTTGTTTAGAGACCCCTTTTTTATTATTTAAACAGGAGGCCCTGTCATGTGATACCTTGGCAGACGCAGAGGATCATCTGCCAGCTCTCTCTTTCTCTCTCACTCCTTCTCTCTATGTCTCTCTCCATCTTTTGGTTTTTCGACCTATCCCTTTCTTTTCTTCTCACCCAATCTGTCTCTTCTCTCCCCCTCCACACTCCTATCCGCACTTTTCTCTCCTTCTTTCCCCCCTCCCTTGGAGCAGCGGGTGCCTTTGGAATATGAAATAGATTATTCATTACCCCCTCCTCTCTTTGTGACTGATTTGGTTTTCGATGAGCATCTTGCCGCAGAAAGAGAAAGATGAAAACTTGTCAAAAATAGGTTATATCTTATTCCAAGGGGCAACAATAGTAGCAGGTACAGACACTTTATAATATTGAATTAAGCTGGATGTTAACCTTCATTAGGTGAAAGTGCATGCTTCACATAGAAAAAAAATAAAACATGGGGGGGATGGTAGGAACAAGCAGGAGGGGGTAATGATTAGTCATTCCGATTTCAAAGCTTTCACTATTTCCCATTTACTAGAAAGTAAGTTAGTCTTTGGGGGTCTCCCTCCACTGTCGTATGATCATTGACAGTGTGAGGTGTCCTATCCAGGGTTAAAGCTCTTTCAAGAGCTATATATATAGCTATATCCCACGGTGGTTTGGAATGTGTATATCGCTGAATGTGTTTGTCACTTAAACGATCCTGTATGTTTACAATACAGATCATATCTTTGCAACCTCAGCAGAGATGACATCACACTGTAGTATTTAACACACTTAGTGAAAGGCTTTCTGGTGATAGCGTCCTAGACACTTCTAACACCAGAAGGAGGGACAAATCCCTGACTATCCCAGATGGAAGGGGGAGAAAACGCCTTTCAGCACAAAGTCTGGGAGTTTGTCAGACGTTTAAGTGAACAGGGATTGTGACAGGCGCATTAGGGATGTCTCTCCATCTGAAAAGGTGTCTCTAAAGCGGGATAAACAATTCTGTCTGGGAGATCTCGATGGGAGGCATCTGTTTCATCTCAGGAAGAGTCAGGCCACCTTGCCTGGCCCTCGGGTCCTGCCTGTGGAGGCCCACAGCGAACTAGCTAGGGGAGTCATCCACAATGACACTGTTTGACTAAAGGGATGAATCTGCCTCTCTGTTTAACCATGCACATGCGCATCCACACACACACATATATCCATCACAACTGTTACACATGTGCATCCCCCCCCTCTCTGTCACCCTCTACTCATTAGCTTGTTCTCTCTTTTTACATGCCACCAGTCCAAGTAGAATGGCTTTCTTTCTCTTCCTTTCTTGTCTTCTCTAGATACCATCAACGCTGTTGTTTGTTTTAACTGAGTTTGGGCTTACAAGGACATTACAATGTTTCCATTATCTGTGCGTGTCACAAAGCTAAAGCTGTTTGTGTATGCGTGCGCTTGTGTTTGTGTGTGTGCGCTTGTGTGTGTGTCTGCGTGCATGCGTGCGTGGGTGTCTAGTGAAGTGATTGAGCTGAGATGGTCAGTGCAATGAAGGGCACTCCTGTTCAAATATATGTGTGAATAATATGTGTATCAGTGTGTCCACCCCTGCTGCACGTTCAAATTGTAATGATCAGAACATTCTGTGTTCCATATAGTTGCAACAAACACACTATGCTGCATCCACAACGTTTTGGTAGAGCAGTTTGGTAAATGTGTTATCTGTCAACGTGTAGAATGCTTATGTGTGGTTAACATTGTCATTAAAGCAGTATTGCATTTCAACAATAACAAAGTATCCCTGTCATAACTCCTCCTTCTCTCCTGGTCCCTGCTGGGGAAAATAGACTCTTCAGGAAGATAAAAAACTAAAGTTTACATTTCACCCACAGCAAGATCTCAGTCAAATCCAATCATGGATTGTCTGTCTGTTGTCAGTGCACACCTAGACTTCCTCATAGAACTATGGTCATGTACAAGCAAACTATATAATACAATATGAGCACACAAAGTCCAGGTCAGACCCAGACTGTGCCAGACTAAACTACTGATACCCCCTCCTCCCCTCCTTCATCTCTCCCTCCCTCAAACCCTCTCCTTTTCTTTCTCATCACTCTCCCTGTAGAATACTGGCATAGCCTTTGAGCTAAAATTAACGTTTTACCACTACAAAGGAATACAGTTGTAACCAGCTTTTCTATTTGCATGATAATGGAGACTTGATATAATAGACCCAGTAGGCAATTGTTAAGCCTTGTAAATGTTTGTGTACTGTTAACCTTGTAATGTTATATTATAATAATAATATTGTGTAAATATTTATTTCTGTAATATTAAGAAATTGATTTTACCCAAGTTGTGGGATGCCACCCCCTTTTAAATCTACAATACGGTTACTGTGCATCATCATGAAAATGATGATGTGTTTTGTCTTTTTATATTAAAACTAACAGTGCAGTTGGGTACTGTAGTGCATTCTCTGTTGGCGGTTCCCATTATTGGTGAATGCCAGTGCAGTGCCTGTTCATGCACGATCGCTGGCTCCATCACTTAGTGCAGGTCACCATCATGGTAAACGTGTTTGGATATTTATTGCGCAAACCGCACATCCAAAAAACTTTACATTAGACATTGCACGTCCTTGGGTCCTGATCAGTACACCTCAAACTTTATACAGTGCCCGGTACTCGAGATAATCAAGCCACACACACACACACACAGATTCCTGCCTGTATAGTTAGATGTTCAGTGGTCAGTACTGAGACCTGTCTTCCATTATAAAATGGTTCAAGAAAGAAGACAAATCAAGAAGAAAAGAGATTGGAGCCAGGTTGCCTGCAAGGCACACTAGGCCCAACCATGGAGCTTTCTTCCAGTTCCATGGCCTATACAGTAATTTACTTTGCATACTGTGTCTTACCAGACACGATTCTAAATTTCCAACTGGGAGGCATCAGTGGAGAAATCACTGTCTTCAAAAGACGGCCTGCCAGTCATGTTCCCCCCGTAGCTGGAGATCTGAGCGAGCGGTGATAACCCGCGACATCTCTCTGGAAAAAATGGGGAGTCGATCAGCTTTGATGGAGCACATCCGCCATGACAGGCTACTGAAGAGCTTGCTAATGAACTGGGGGGTTGTGTGTGTGTGTGGGGATCTTCGCTTAGCATGGCAGCGACACAGAGGATGTCAGAAAAGGGGGCGAAGGGGTATGGATGAATTTGGGGGGGGCAGGAGGTAGAAGAGGGAAGTGTATTTTTTCAGTGTGACCCTGAACAGCACCTCACCCCTCAATCCTCACACACACAAAAAACGTATAGATGGACAGACTGATTAATTGATGGGTGAGAGAGAAACACCCGTGCAAATTGTAAAATTGTATTGTGCTTGCGTTATGTGTGGAAAGGCCATCGTCACCCACAGCCCCCTCCCACTTCTCCTTATCCCCCTCTGTGTTACCTCCGTCTCAGACAGGGGAGGAGGTTGTTAAATATTCATGAAAAGGGGTGTTGGTTCGCAAAGGGGGGGTCCTGCCAGGTTAGCATGTGGGGTCAATTGAATGGGGAGTTCAAAGGTTACAGAATCTGTATGATGTCTTCTTATGTACCCAACTGCCCTCATATCTCTCCTACACTACGTGTTCTGTACAGTAAAGTTAACGTGGTTGTGAGATAATGGTGATGTGTGTGATGGTGTCTGAAAGTAAACAAATGATCAAAATAAGCAAATTATGACAACATTATTGTTCGGTGAGGGCCCAACAAGACAACACTGTCACATTTTAACACACATATCTTCTAAGACTTTCTCAGTACACCCTTACACACACATACTATATGTAATTTTCAGAAACACAGAAACATACACATCTCTACTGAGACGTATAGCAGCGGCAACAAAATGCACAACTTTTGTTCATCTCAAGGTTTTCTGACTGCCTAGATGAACCAAGAGCCCATATTGATTTTCCCTCTTCCCATTCCGAGACTCTGGGATTACCCATTTTCTCATTCATTTTTAAAGACAACTCATGAGATTCTTTCCCCTTTCTTTTCTTTTTTTCCCTCCTTGTATCACATTATTTTTCCACAGAGTGATGGTGCCCACCCTTTCTGAAGCAGAGTCCCTCCTTGACCCTGAAAATTGTAATTCTGCTATAGATCACAGCTGTTGAATATCAGGCTTTACAAAGGCGGTTAAATAAAATATGTTCAAATCGTCCAATCCCAGAGGTTGCGGCACAAATTCTAATCAGTTGAGAAAAGGGGGAAGAAGTCAGCAAGGATAAAGGCAAGCAATCTGAATTGACCAAGTCTGGGAGACAGGGTCGAACCTTCCTCACCAATCAGAACACAGTAAAACACATGTCTATGAATGATACGTTATTTACTGTTCAGACTACTCTGTATACATCTATTGAAAAACTGTTGGAGCCAACATGAACTGTCAAATGTGTATACAAATCTTAGGTATTTCAATATTTAGTTTAAAGATTATGTAATGCAAGTGTAAGTAAAGGTTAGGTTTCCTGTGTATCTTCAAATTTAGAAGTATTTGAAACTCCTATCCATGGTTTGTGTCATTATTGGTGTCACACAAGGGGGGTACTTAAGTGCCAATACACTCTTGACCTGTATAGGCAATCAAGTCATTTACTAAATAACTTAATCTCCTAGTGTAAAAGAGCGCCCTTCTTTTATGCTGAACAGGCCTATCAGTTTGGCCCATAGGTCTTGGTCTGTCAACAGGAGTTGTCCACTCCTGTTGACAGTTTTATATTGTGCTTCTCTACCTAATACTGTCACGTAAATGTGTATTTACAGTATGGGTTATTTTTCTGTGAACTGTGCATTATTTGGAGGATTTGAAGATCGCAAAGCAAATGTGATAAGGGGATTGAAAATGATCATACCCATATTTATCTAATTTGTTTTTGCTGTGTTTGCAAAATCACACCATGTCTGTATTAAGTCCCTCCTATAGTAAACAACCTAGTGTCCAAACAAGCTCTGAACCAAAAACATATGCAGGTGAGAAGTCAGAACCTAAGTAGTTGAACTGAGTTGAACTGACCACACAGAGTGCTTGGTTGGCACTCTGAGATTCTTATGAATGAAATGAACAAATAAAACAAATAAACAAATGTTTACAAATAAAATGAATTATTATTATTATTAATAATAATTATTATTTAATAATTCCTCAGTGTGCTCTAAAGACTCTGAAGGTGCTCAATTACACTATGGGATAAATGCTGAATTCACAGACTGCTCTGGAAAAAAATATTAATATAACATATATAAAATGACCTTTACTGGCAATCTTTAAAACATCAGCCAGAGGTTTCGCAGTGGCAACCAAAAACTACAGTGAGTTAGGGTCCAATCTCTCATTACCAAAACAGCACTATACAGGAACTAAGAACACAAATGTAACTGAAAGAAGTTATCCAATACAATATGTAATAAATGGTCACTGTTCATTAGTGGCACCTGATATTTCTTGAGAAGGCATGTTTTCATCCAATGTTTAAGGCATTTATACACATTAAAATAATAATGACTGTGGACATAGCAACTTATGAATAATACATTTCAACTGGTATTCATGTGGTTCTAAGTTTGAAATAGTGGGAGGGCATCTGCGAGGTTGGGGGGCAAAGGAGTGTGGGATGAGCACATAGGAGTAAGCAACAAATAAATGAGTGAAAGGATGGCTGACAGAAGAATGCAGCACACGAAGAAGGTGACATGCTCAATGTCAACAGGAAGCTATTCTCTGAACATCATTTCTGAGACATACAGTCCATAGAAAGTATGGCAGCCATTGATATCACTTTCATGAATACTTCTCTTTCACTCTGAAAGTATTTACAATCATCGACAAATCAAACATATCTTTTTATGTGTGAGAAGATTCAGTAGCTGAAGGACAGTACTTTAGCACATGATCTCAAAGGCCTATACAATTCTAGTGGTCCTAATAGTATCCTAATAGTGGTTAGAATCATGGGTCTCATTCAAAGTGAAAAATGTCTCTTCAAGTGGTGGCAAGCCTTCAATAAGCAACAGTGGGTCAACACATGTAATATAGTGCATTAGAAAAACAGCAATTTTATGAATTGTCCTCAATTGTAAGTACATTCCAGATGTTTTTGTTGTCACTTAATGTTTTTGCCAGAGGATCCGAATGGCTCTGATTTCTTAGATGACTTTGTTTTTGTCAACAGTCTGCTGCAGCCTTGGGTTTCCATGGCCGACACATACCCTTGACACATGCACACTTATACTTTAGTCCCCTGAACTACTCATCTCTCATACCTCAGCTTTAGTATGTAATGATATTGTTAGATATAAAAATGTATTTGTGATGGGGATGGTGCATATTGCCCACCTCAGAAGAGACCCACTTTAAGAGACTCTACTTTAAAGTATCCACTTTAATTTGAACAGGAAAGGACAACTATTTACAGTATACTCAGTATACACAATACAATATGTATGGAGCCTATTGATTGATCCTACGTTGCAGTATATCTATATGAACAACAACAAAAAGAAACATGTCTGATACACTTCAGGTCTATTCAGTTAACTTGAATCCAAAGCTCCACTTGAACACTAGAAATCTTATTGCACACGTACACTTGTAAGAAAAATGATTTTTTTTTGACACAGCTGTGGGTCCAGTGCCACAACATATTGTGCCCCCACCCCCAGTTTCTTAATATATATATGCAAATGACATAGTATAGGAAGTAGCTATCCTAAAGTAGCTACATCTGGGGCAAACTCTTCAAATATCAGCACAGACCTATGGGACAGATAAGCACACTGTGAGGTAATGATGTGGTCCTTACAAAAAGCATCCTGATTGGGTACCTACCCATAATAACAGACAGACAGACAGACAGACAGACAGACAGACAGACAGACAGACAGACAGACAGACAGACAGACAGACAGACAGACAGACAGACAGACAGACAGACAGACAGACAGACAGACAGACAGATAACAAATGTCTGGATGTGTTGCGTATCTTTAAAAAGCCTGCTTTAGCAGTATGTACAAGAGGATGCTGGGAAGGTGAGGTCAGGGGTTCATCTGTCAGAGAGGCTCCTTGTTCATGGATGGCTACATGTGCCCAATCCACTGTAGCCCTAACTGCTGAAAAGGCCTTCGCTGCAGAGAAATAAATAAACAAGGACATCAAAGGAATTTTCAAAAAGAAAAACAAAGCCAGCACACGTTTGCAAACACACATTCACTGGTACACATCCGGCAAGCCAGTGAAGGAGAGAGAGGAAAAAAATAACGGGCTGAAAACATACACATACAGTAGTTTACACTCAACTTGAAGAAAATCCAGACAAAACAGACTGGCAAGAATTGGTGTGTTTGATAGTTCGATATTCAGTTTGAGTGATTCAAAAATAACATTTGGCCAAAGCTGTTGTTTTTCAAGACTACATGCTACAACTGCCCTCATCCCCACACACCACATTTTGATGAGGTCAGCAAATGACAGAAAGTGGCTATCCCTCAACATTTATACCAGGTTGCAGAAAATTTGATATTTTCACAAAATATTGATTAAACTAAGACCTGTATCTTTAAAATTATAGTTTTTGTGGAAAGTCATCTCACAATGTTGAACTAATTAATCGTCTTTCTTTTGACAGCCAGGCGACTGAAAAGAAATGTAGTAAGTCTGTGTTTTAAGCTATTTTACTGGGCGTCGCGAACCTCACCTGACTATGTCTGTGTTTTGAGCCTGGTTTTCACCGGCCTTGAGAAGTTCAACTGGGGCTGACTGTATGAAATATTGAAGAAGCTCAGAGGTGTGTGTGTGTATAGGGATTGATGAGAGTGCACTTGGGTGTTGAGGGTTAAGGTTGGACTCTTCAGAGCTTGTGTTCCAACTTGCTACCCACCAACCAAACAAACAGCTTAGGTCCTAAATATGCTACCATGAGCAGAGCACAGAGTATATGGCAATATTGTAAATTACTGCAAATGTTTACATGGATCCATGATATAATAGGTAAGTTATGCATTACATTTCCTATACACATCTCATTGGCTGAGGGATGGGGGTCCAGAAGTGAAGTGATTACAAACATGGATGCTGTTAAAACAAAAAGAGTGGGTATCAATACCATCAGCATCACCATCAACCCTAACTCAGTGTAAGACGAAAAATATATATTTCGATTTTTTGGTCAGCAGTTCCTTTAAAGGCTAACATATGACACGCCAATGCAAAGATATCCACCGTAAGAGCACCACACAGGCTCACAGGAGCTAGTGACTGGTTAGCTAGGGGTAGTGGACAGTTTACCTCTCAATTTCCTGTAGCATATTCAGGTAGCCTTGTCGTCAGGTCTTAACAATTCATACACTGATACAGATTGTACTGTACTTATCTTTTAATCTGTCTGTTTAACACAAACACTTTAACACACTAATTGAAATACTTATTCAAGTGTTTTTCCATCTCCCACATCCTGGACCTTTCTTTATCTCTTTTCCTCTCTTTCTCTGCCTGCTCTCCGTTTTCCTAATAAGCAGACTGCCACTGTGTGTAGTCAGTGTGCCTGGCTAAAGTTTAGTACAGTTGAAAGAACACATCAGATTTTTACCCTGCTTTCTCTGAGGGATGATAATATGAGGTCCTCTTACCTGTTAGAACCTAGTGAGGCATCCCTCCTCCCTTTAAATGAACTTCAGAGGAGGGGAGATTGACAGAAACACAGAGAAGCCTGCCCTGTTTGACTGGCGGGCCCTGTCAAAGTGCACCCACGGGCACTATAGACCCACACCGCTTTCCACTTGCTGACTCCCTGAGATGATCCTGTGTTAATGCTACAATAATGACCAAAATAGGCCAATTTGCATACACAACCACATACTCATCATTGCAATGTTTTAGCCATATACATGTTTTTTGCTTGAAAGAAGCCCAACCCCCCCCACCCCAAGGGATATATTTAAAGGGAAAGTTCACCTCAAAATCAAGCGTCCATATTTTTCCATTCACCTATTGTGCTATTTATTAATCTAGATGTTGTTGTTGCCAAGATTTGAATATATTAGCCGGACAGAGATGATTTCTTGAAAGAAACAGTCCTGTTGAGTGTTACAAATAGATATTTGGGAGCTTTGAGCACCACAAACCAAGTGCCATCTAGGTCCATTATATTCAAGAGAAGGCAGACATCTCTATGACTGGTATTTACAAAATTCAGTAACTCCCACAAGAGCGACCTAAATGGATAACAGGTAATGGCACTAGGTAAGAAAACAAATATATATTTAGATTTTGGCCAGAAGTTCCTTTAAAGGCTAACATATGACACGCCAATGCAAAGATATTAATGGAACCCTTTTAGCAGTCCCTTTCTTCCTTGTATGTATTCCTGGCTCAAAGTGAGAGGGGTAAGAAGAGCATAATAAGTGTTGGTGATAGCATTGGAAATGTATGATCCAGGATCCCAGCTGATGGTGCATAGTAATGAAGTAAGGGAGAAAGTCTTTCTTCGGCTCTGAAAACCATAATAGCATGTATGATGACACTTTATCCATAGTTTGTGCATATCATCACCAAACTAAAGAGGGCAACCTTAAGGGCCTGGGTTCACCAGCTGACATTTGACATCTTTATAATTAACTCGGAAGGTCTAATCTCTTCCTTCAAATGACGCCATATTCCATTTAATATGCTCATAAGTAGCATGTATTATTCAAACATGCAAATGAGACGCGGTCAGAAAACAGACTTTTTGACACTGTTTTTTTTTGGGGGGGGGGCGATCGTGGAGAATTCTGGGCATTAAAGTACCTGATGGGTGTTGAGAGCAACTGCCGCTCTAAATGTTCATTCCTTTAACTGAGATCTAACTTTTTCCACCTCCTTTTTTTGTCCTAGGGCCAGTTAGAAATAAAAGAGGGAAGAAATGAATGATTGTCCTTAATGGGTCAGTGTTGATTTTAAATGGTAACCCCATGTACCTTAAGGAAATGTATTATTATTAGAAATTGTATTTGTAAAATGGCTTTCTTGAAAGCTGTACAGAACAGTAAAAGCAATAACAATGAGAACAGACACCATTTAAATTAATAGCCGGATTAAAAAAGCATGTTTTAAGCAAATTCTTCAAATGGCCAAGCGAAGGAGCATTCATGATGGAAACAGGTAGTGAGTTCCACAGTTTAGGAACAGTGCATGAGAAAGCCCTCCTACCAGCCCAATTAGAAGTCTTCAAATGAACATAAACCTTCCTCTTTATGCCCTCCATCCTGAAGCTGTTTTCTTGCCTCTTGTGCTGTACTATGTGCATCAATAACGCCAATAATTGACAGATTTAAGAAGTGCCTTTTTACAACTCAAGGACACAAAAAAAGAATTGGGGGAGTTTTTCCAATGGAGTTTAATACCAATTTTTCAGGACTGATGGTTAGAGCCATGGTGCTTGTATGTGAATTATTTTTATGCTGTACAGTATGTGTATTAGTAAGAGAATGAGCAAAGGAATAGCTTTAAATATAATGAAAACTGATCGTAACTATTTGTTGTTACAAGAAATTCAGAACACATTGTTTTGTGTTTCATTTTGTTTTCTATACAGTAAATCGTAATATATCCTTTTAGGAGGTTTTAATGGTTTGGTATAATGTTTTTAGGTTTAAAGCAGCCATCTTTGGCCAGACTGACCACCTGAGCTTGTTATGGATGCAGACACTAACAGGGGTAAAAGAAAGGGCCTCTTATGTTCTCTTTTGGCTTGAGTTACTTTTGAGAGGCTGGTGGTCGCTGGGTCTGAGGCTTCACTGAGCCGGTAACCACAACATGAGCCTTCAGACCTCACATGTGCTTTCCAGTTCTAAACTCTTCCACACTCCTTAAGCCCTCAGCTGAAATGAATGAATGTTCAGCCCTCAGCTGAATTCAAAGTGACAAAAGTGAAGCAAACCCATTTTTGTCCAATAAGTTCAAATCATTATTACTAGTGCATCTATTATATGTAAGGAGGTTTTTTAAAGTTAAATACAATCCTTGTCAGCTCTATAAATAGATGTTATATTTTACAGATAGATATTTTATATCTATGTTTATATGTTTTGGTCACAGATTGGTGAAACAGGAACCAACCACACTAGGAAGCTTGACTTGCCTAACTAATATGGTTCAAGTTGAACCCCTATGGTAAAACTCATGTCTCCTGTCTCATACTGTATCTCCACTTTGACTACAAAACCCCTCTGTTTGGACTGTACTATTCTGAGGAACTCATATCCCCAAATGTGTACTTTTCATATTTACTTGTGTTAAAATAATATCTCAGTCTTCCAAATTGTTTTGGTTTATGAACTTCCATTTGTTACTTAGACTGTAAAATCTTTGTGACTTTTTTAATGTATTCGCCATTGACAGATCTTTTGGTTCCTTAAACAATGCAAACATTTGTAAATTAATGTTTGTGTCAAGCTGTACACCTTTTTTATGCCAATCGTGGGAGTTTTATTGAGTGTGCTATTGTTGATCTGGGTCTTTAAATCCTTGAATTCCTGGAGCCTGCACCAAGACCCCCCCCCCAGCTGTGATCTCTCCCTCTCTTTCTGTTTCTACTCTTCCTACCTCTTCCTCTATCACATCTTTCTTTCCATTACATCACACCTATTAATGTATTTAAAAGTTATGTTGCCCTGTTCTCATTTTATTTTGTAACTCAGTCCACTCCCCAAGTCCCTTTTCATTCAATCTTTTGTTAATTTTTGTCCATGTGATCAAATATGTTTGTTTTATCCATTTGACCATTAATTTTCTCCAACCTGTCCAGAAACATCTCATCTGTCATTCATGAGTCAGTCTCTTAATCCACCTCATCTGACCCTCTTTCCATCCCTTAATTTATTTCTCTTGTTGCTGTCCACAGGTGTGACTGCAGACGAGGGACACAAAGGCCATATCTCCATTTTCTCCAGCTCGTGTCTCTTTCATGATGTCACCTCTTTAATTTTAATTTGCCTTCTACCCTCTTTTTCTGGTGAACAACAAAGCATGCTAATGAGGACTTTCAGCACGGCCCCTCCCCCCACTCACAAAGTGCACACTTTCTATGGAGCATTCTAATAGGCCACCTAAGGATGTCGAACCTTCACAAGCTATGGCATTGTTTCAGTAAGCGCTCAAATACCTAACTTGTAACATGGTTGCTTATCTTCTTGCAAATGTGTGCAACCATTTACCTGATGTCAGGAATTCTAAGTTGTCAGTCTTAAGTCTCACACACCTGACATTTTAAGGTTTTAAAACAGCTTTATAGTAGCTGCCAGTAGTAGAGTAGCTGCCAGTAGTGTCTGTATTTACAGTGTGGCAGTCATGCTTGATAGGATAAGTTACCTAGAGATTCCTCTGCAATTCCTCCGAATGTGTGATCTACAAACCACAACATTGTTGACAGGAACAGGGGTGGGTTTTGGTGAGCCAGGTGGTTGGTATGTGTCATAGGTCATCCTTCACATGGTGCCAGTAGTGTCAAATTGTATTCAAAAACTCACTAAAAACAAATAGGTATCTTGACACCAGAAATGGAACTACACTTGATAAGAGTATGAGTTTGGCCAAGCATACGCAATACACTTTTTGTGTATCAGTCCAACACCTAGAAATAC
Source organism: Mallotus villosus (assembly GCA_903064625.1). Taxonomy (NCBI): domain Eukaryota; kingdom Metazoa; phylum Chordata; class Actinopteri; order Osmeriformes; family Salangidae; genus Mallotus; species Mallotus villosus. The sequence goes on along the minus strand of CAEFZP010001430.1, from coordinate 214,869 downwards.
AATTTAGTAGTGAACACTCTGAATCTGTCCCCTCTTTTTCTGTCGGTTCTTCTCTTTCCTCCTTTCTCCCACCTCCAGCTTTATTCCACCCTCCTGTTCTCTCTCCCTCCATCTCTCTCTTTAACCCTCCATCCCTCTATCAGTCTCTCAATCCATCTATCTCATTAAAGCTCACGGTTTGTCACCGTTATTTACCAAATATAGTCTGACAAAGAAGAGGTGGGTATTTTTACTGATTGAAGATCAAAGTGACAAAGTCTCCTCCTCGAATCCCGCCCCTTCTATTAGAACCCCTTAAGAACAGAGGAAAACATCAATTTCTCACACATCAATGGCGGCCTCATAATCAATTGAAAAAGACACTTGTATGGTGATGCAAATCTTATCTTTGTCTTATTAAAGCTTTTAGAAGATACATGTCGAGATTTAATGTTATTAAATAAAAGGGGTTGGTTTTTTAATCTAAAGATGCAGAGGCGTTAGTAACGGTCTAAATCAAAGCCCAGGGACTCTGGTAATTACTTGAGGAGTTTCTCCTATCCGTATTAATATTGATAAAATATACTGTGATCTGATCTCCGAGCTTATGATGCATTTGGGAGGTTGTTAATGAAGATTTTGTTTATATATGAGTCATTTTACCCTGGTGAGTCCAATCCATGAACCAAGAGGAACAATATTTGCTTGTTCATTCACACTGGTGATTTTGCCAAAGTATGACAATGCAATTAAACAGTGGTATCATATAGCCATGCTGTGGCTGGGGAGAGAAGGGAGGTAAAGAAAGTATCAACCTGTTGCTGAGAAAGACATGTTTCTAGCTTTTTCCAGTTTGCACTTATTTGTTTTGCTGGTGAACAATTACAAGTTACAGTAAATATCAGGGATACATACAGGCAATTGTGTCAGTTGTATCAAGTAATTCAAGGTTGAGCTCAGTTGAAAGAAATGTTAAGCAGTGCAAAGATTTAAGAATTGCATAAGAATTAACTTATGTTCTTAAAAGCCTAAACAAAGTGGCACATTGCAGGAAATACATTTTTACAGAAGTGTTAATTTAATTGGAATTTATTATAAAACCTCAAGGCCTGTTTGTCAGCCAGATGTGAAAAGCATTGATTGCCCCTTGCTTGAAGCCATCACGAATATATTGGACACAAATTTGAGGCTGATGATTTTCCTGCATTCATTTCTCAAATTAAAGTATTTTTACAGGAACTATGAGTGAAATTGCCAGAAAACACAAGTGGAGTTAAGACCCATGGTGAAAGAAGCATGGGGGTAAAAGGAGGTGGAGTTTGGGAATATACACTTTCACAGATCTGATTGTCTGACATTGAACAATCTGATATGGCTAATATATGGGGTATATCCTTACTAAGAGAAAGAAAATATTTTTCATAAATTCCTTTCTGGACAGTAGTGATCAATATTGGTAATATCTATGCCCTTATACCAAATTCCAAGCTTATTTAATAGCGTTAAACTGTCCTCATCATAAAGCCAAACTTTCTAAACTAAATAGGGGACTCAATTCAGTTTAGAAGGTCGGTGTTGTAGGCAATGACAACATATTTATAATTTAAAACAACATACTCTTTATTCAATCATATATTTCTTGAAATATGACCTTGCCTTAGCAGTCAAAAACGACTTGCATGGTAGCAATCTGGTTACTCCAAATCACCTCATACTTAACTTTGTCTTTTGTCATCCCCCAAACCAAAGCTGTTCCCTGCAGATAAAGAATATGGTATGTGTCCCCTTCAATTCATCTGGTGCCTGGCCACAAAAAGAACATGAAGGCCTGTAGTCTCAAAACCATTCTGAGGTCTTATTCCTTGTGTTACAGTGGCATACAGTTATGATGATCTACTTTTCATCTATATCTGTTCATCCACCTGCTGTCTATGAAAAGAAGGGAAAACAAACTGAGATTCATTCATTAGAGTAACAGTCGAGTCATTTATGATACCTTTCTCTTCATTTGCATCATAAAACATCTCATTTGCCCGGAGGTCACACATGCATTGTGGCATCTGTCAATGGCAATTAATTTTGTAGATTGTACAAAAGTGTAGCCACAACCTAAAGCTATTACAATTATAAACATGGAATTAAAACAGTTTTTTTTCAAATGGTGATTTAGCAAACAAAGGGATTGTTTGAGTTTCTTATTTTCTTTTTTCTTCTTCTTAGTTTTATTACAAACTTGCCACTGGGTTGAAATACTGATAAATAATCAATACTGGTAATACAATTAGTTGTTGTCATTGTTGTCCTGTTATTTAATTTTTTTACAGAAATACGATTATAAATATGACCTAAAATCAGTGTCTCATAAACATGTTTAAATGAAAGACCCAAGCAAAGGCAGCACATTGGATGGACAGAAGGTGATCCTTTTAAATAAGCCCTCAATCAATACCACTTCATCTCCTACTCTCTCTCTCTCTCTCTCTCTCTCTCTCTCTCTCTCTCTCTCTCTCTCTCTCTCTCTCTCTCTCTCTCTCTGTCCAGCTCTCTCTCTCTCTCCCTCTCTCGCTCTCTCTCCCACTCATTCAGGTACACGGGCATGTACAGAAAACGTACAACATAGTTAAATGCTCAATCAAAGTTCAGTCAGGTCAAATAGCTCACAGCATGGTATTAATTATAGGCCATTCCTCTTCATGCAGAGGACAGACATTGTTACTGGTCTTTCTTCTCTCTCAACAAGGTGGTCTGCTGCTTCCTGTTCCCACTCAGGAAGAAGCTTCTGAGATGAGGTGCTCAGTCTCTCTCTTTCTTTACACACAATCAGAGCCCCCCACCCCCTCACTGAAGCAAAAAGGTGGTACAGTCCTAATACAATACTAGCATTAAAGAAGGGACTTCATTGTAGTCCAAAACATTAAGTGGGGGTTGTGTTTTGGACCAAACTTTTTTTCACAAATGTTCTGAGCATCTCTTTTGACGTTCTTTTTTGTCTGGTTTGTAAAAGGTCTCACGGAACTTGCAGTAGGAAATCTGTCAGCACAATGGGGCCAGTTCTCTTAATGTGTTTTTTGTTGTCCTCAGGTGGCAGGTGGTCTACACATGACCTACGGTACTACAGCAGAAATAAACAAACATCATATTTGTCTGCATGTAACTGTTTAGTTAAATGACTAAATGTTATACGGTGGAGTTATTTAATTAATCTCAAAGACTATCTAAACATCTGTTTTGAATGCTGTGTTAAGGCTATGGTATGAGCAGTCAACCTGTGTACTCAGTAAGTCTTTTATGTTATTGTTTATTAATGTACACCAATGGCTTTTTATAATATCTAGCCATAATTAGGGTTTGGTTGGCACCTCAAATCCCCAAATTAGATCTGCCACTAAAAGCAGACCACAAAAAAAACCTTTGGCACATCCACTTACATTTTGCCCATCCACATACATAAAATGTGTAATATACATAAAATTGTCACGTAATAGCACATGATAAAATTGATCCTGGATAGACATCAAAATGGAATAAACAATGTACACATGTGAAGTGCCAGATAAGGATACAACAGCAACATTACATTTAGCAGACGCTCTTATCCAGAGCGACTTACAGTAAGTACAGGGACATTCCCCCGAGGCAAGTAGGGTGAAGTGCCTTGCCCAAGAACACAACGTAATTTTGCACGGGAGGGAATCGAACCAGCAACCTCCAAATGATATACATGCTGCATTGTATATCATTGACCTTTACAAGTCAGTGGTGGTTTTGCACACCATTGGCTGAGACCATCCACGGGCAGGTGTGCAGTGTGCCTTGGCTGGGACGGCGGGCAAGATGACAGGATGGCTGTGGAATGCTAGGGCATGTTGTGTAGCAGGAGCACCACCGCAGGTGGTTCCCATGTTTGGAGTGTTTTGGAGCCCACGTTGGCCTGATTAATGACTATCACAACTATATCTGAAAAGACTGTGTTTGTTTTGGATAAAGGAGACAGGTTCACTCGGTTTTCCTAATATGGTTCCCACGGTGCTGTGTTTTGTAACAGTGGATAAGTGGGAGACAGTTAGCTTATTCCTGCAGCCAATACCTACAAAAGTGGAGATACAACACCAGTATGGTGCTATTTATCATGAACTTAAAGTCTGGCCTGCCACAGAAAAGCACACCTTGATTTTTTTTGTCATGGGTTGAGGCTTTCAATATTGTTATTAACAGTTACTGCATCAATCCCCAAATAAATCTGTACAACCCTGTTGGAAATTGAGTTTAAAAGCTTTCAATACAATAATATATTATATATATATATAAGAAATATTTAAATCATTTGTACTTTTAAATAACTCTCAATTTAGTGTTTAACTCCCCTCAAATTCCCCCCCACTCTTTTCCCCCAGTTTCTGTCCTCTTTTTGTTGTACGTTTGATTACTGAACAGCACCACAATTAACCACTAACAAACAAGTATGGTTTTCTTTTTGTGCTTTTACTATGAACATGATAAACATACACGAATGAACATACATCACAAAAAGTTTACATAATCAAATGCATATTAAATCACGTTACTGTCCTTTACACAATGTCCAGGGCCATCAGAAAATATATAATTGTGGTTAACCATGTTATTATTCTTTTCATAGAATTAATTTAAACAGTACTGAAAAATGTTAATGGTTAGCAGAGATCCCATACAATAAGGACATTTGCAATTGACTAAATGGAAAGGAGGGTGAAATGCCAAGTTCCATTTGTCGAAGAGAAAACTTTATTTTGTTTTATTCATCTAGTTTAGGGAAAATCTGGCATAAATCAAGATGCTGTAACCACTAAAAAGGTATTTAAAAAGCACATATTGTTACTATGAAAACCACTGTGTAGAAACATACCCTATAATATGCTAATTAAGACCAGAGCTATTTCAGCCCTCACTGTTGGGAACATGGGTGCATTGTGGGTAATTAACTATTTGTAAACAGAGTTTATTTGTACTGGGGTGTATTCCAGAAAGCATTTTATGCGACATAACCGGGTAAATTAACTCTCCAGCTGACACACAATGTTGCAGCAACTTACTGGCAATGTTGCTACACTGCTGGGTGTCAGCTGGGGAGTTAACTTACCCGGGTATGTCTCTTAACCTGCTTTCTGGAATACACCCCTGGATTATCTCTCCAGCCACAAGAATGGCTACTGACAGTGTAAACACAGCAATTTCACAGCAACCAATTCCCAGCAACTCTGGGTATTCTGTCATGGTAGCATTGACACTACTTTCAGTTGTGATTTAAATGTTTCAATATCAGTCCAAGTTCAAGATCACACATGTTAACAATAACAGTGCAAAATGGAGTAGGCTAGGTAATATGCTTTCATTGATTAATAACATTAGATTAGCACCACATATGAGTCACTCATCAGCCTATTAAAAGCTTCCTTAGATTAGAGTCAATAAGATACCATCATAAGCAGGTGCCCTGCTGCAGGCGTGATAACACGCTGCAAACCCCAGTGAACTCTCAGGGACCTGCTGAGGCAATCCAGGGAGAAGTGAGCTTGGAACTCCACTGCTTTGGTCTTGTCTGTGTGGGCACAAGGTTTGTAGGGCTTGGAGCAATGGGGCACTTTGCAGCCTACACAGACTTTATGATTACCTAAGATAGGCATGCTAGCTTTACTCTATTATCTGATGCTTGCTCACCTTCCCTCCCTATTCAATAAGGGAATGATATTGGTTAGGTAAACGCAAGATAACAAACATTTACTTTCACCTCATTTAGCTATGATATATTATTGATAATGATGCAGAAAGGATTGCAGAAATGCATGATAACTAAGTACCTAGGTCTAGGTGAGTTGATATTTAGGTCTAGGAACCTTATCTTTGTTTGGTAATATACACAAAAACAACACAGCATTTTCATAACTAAGCTGAAGTTGTATTTAACGCATTTGTGTAGCACAACACATCTTTGTCATTAGATAGGCTACATATTTGATTGTGTATCGCAAATAATGATCTGTTTTAATAGAAACGTATACATCTCAACTTTGTCTTCTCTCTAATAGAAGGATAAAGACTATATTTTCCTGTGTCAATGGACAATACTGGAACGCGCGATGCACCTGTGCTTAAAAGAACACGCGCACATGAGCACGCACACAAGCATAGAACCGTGTCTATGAACATCAAATAAAAAATCAAATGCGATGGATTATTTTTTCAAATTACACTGTGGTAACCAACAGTGTACACAAGAAAAGGGACCATCATTTAGATTGTATTGTTTCCACACCTATTCCACACAAACCTTTCAACACTACCTAATTTGTGATATTCATTGGCTGTTTTATCTGCTTGACCTTGATCTATTGCAACAGAATATATGGCGCGAAAACGCGCGGAAGAATTCATAACTGTTCTGTCATTTAGGACTAAAGAGAGCTACTGAAAAACAACGAGAATGCTGCTTTTTTACTTTTTTCTTTCTGAACTATTTTAAAATGATGACCTTCGTCCTTGTAATGGCCATGGCCTGAGTATATTCCAACTTGTGAAAGTTATTGCATAAAACGCAAAAGGTGGCCTGAAACGATCTTATTCTGTTCAAAAAGCATCAACATTTCTGAAGTCTATAATATAATTTATTATTGTTTAACTTAGAATCCCAGGAGAAGGCCCACTATATGCAGATCAAGCATGCTTTTTATTCTATTATAAAACAGGTTAGTGTCACGCTATAAAATTGTGCATTGCCTACAGAGCACTGTCCGTCCCCGTTTCAAGCATAACATTGCAGTAAGAATGGGGGAAATGTCATTATGATAAAAAGTTGTGAAATTATTTACCTCGTATTTGTGTAATATCTCCTATGAGCTGCAATATTCCAACAAAAATTGAAAGGTTTTGCGATAAAACCATTAAATATTGTGTAGTAGCCTACATGTATTTTTTGTTATTTAGCCTAACTGTAAACATTTAGCCTACCTAGTTTATGGTGGTGATATTCATAATTTAAAAAGTTGGGCATTGTGTGTTATTGCTTTACAGTTTAATTCAAGTTTGTTCTGAAAACATGCGTGGTAAACTTTGACCCCTAATTCCATGACATGTCAAAAAAAAATCTACATTGGAGAAGAAAATATCAGCAAAGGAAGTGTCCTCTATTCATTTTCAGCGGGAGACCGCCCATATGTTTAATCCGTGTCTACAAGTAACTCCTATCTTCCGCCTATTTTGCTATTCCAGCACAAAAGCAAACAGGGGAGCTTCACTGTCCTGCTCCCAAACTACCTTCACTCGCTTTTCACTGCACACTCGTCCGCCGGCTTCCTCCAGCCTTTTTTTCCTATTTATGAAAACGTCACTTCAAGTCCCTCCCTGTTTGAATCTCATTAGTTTCTTGTGTGTTTCTCCCTGTCAATAATCCTGAATCCAGACTCTCTCTATTTCCATCCCTCTCTATCTGTCAATCAGCGCCGCCTTTGAACTGAAAACCACTCCGACCAACTTCAACTCACTCAATCCGAGCGGCTCAGCTCCATCTCCGGCTTCTTTTTCTGCCAAGATTCCCCTCTTTTTAGTTTGTACTAACCGCCAGTGCTTGGAAAACGCCAATACAGACCCTAAACTTAAACTCGGATTCTAGATCACAAAGATCAAGGGTTTAAAACTTTGTGTTTTTGCCCCCCAAAATTGCTCGGGAAAATGCCGCAGCTCAACGGCGGTGGAGGGGACGATTTGGGTGCGAACGATGAAATGATTTCCTTCAAAGACGAAGGGGAACAGGAGGAAAAAATATCGGAGAACTCTTCGGCAGAAAGGGATTTAGCAGATGTCAAATCTTCTCTTGTAAATGAATCAGAAACGAATCAAAACAGCTCTTCGGATTCGGAGGTAAGTGACAAATAATCGGAATCGATTGTCCACTCTCGGTTACCTATTTCTTACCATTTCGCCCAGTAGTCTACGCAAAATATGCAATGATCCGCGATATTAGAAAGTTTAATATTCCCCCATGTTTTACTTTCTTTAATGCAATCCCCATGTTTCATTACATTTCAAGGCGGAAAGACGGCCTCCGCCTAGATCTGAAACTTTCAGAGACAAAACAAGAGAAAGTTTAGAGGAGGGTGAGTTTGTGCTTTTTTGTTCACGGTCTTGCCTCTTGGATTTTTACACAATTTCACCATCAGAGCGTGCCAAGAGTATTTCTCAAGGAATCTGAAATACATTCAAAGTTTTAAAGACACTTATAAAAGTTTTGTTCTTTTCCCCCGCCATGTTAGCTGCGAAACGGCAAGATGGAGGGCTGTTCAAGAGCCCACCGTACCCGGGCTATCCATTTATAATGATCCCCGATCTAACAAGCCCGTACCTTCCGAATGGATCTCTTTCTCCAACTGCACGCACAGTAAGTTCGTTTATATACACCTATGTGGATACATGAATAGATACACACAATCTCATTTCAGCCGTACGCGCCTTATCTGGTTTAAGTATGTTTTGGATGTTAAACGCCAAGGCAGAAGTTTCACAACTTCTTACGAACTGTACAATGGAATGCATGCCGCTTGCAACGCTGTCTGCCGTCGTTGTTTTGTACAGTAGTTAGCATGCTAAATATATGAGGGATGTTGTTGCTTCTCGTCCAACTTTTATTGTCAAAATACATTTAATACACAGTATCATCTGCATAATAACGATAGCAATTTTTCTTATAATTTCCTGAATAAATAATTATTAGTATTCATCTTAACACGAATCGTAATTTGTTCCAGTTGTTACAAATACTCAACAACAATCAGATTTGCATAGTCATTGACTTTTCTGCAATTGCATATCACAATTCCCCCTAACACACAAAAGTGTAATCATAAAATAGTATCAAGTTTTAAAATGAAAATACCAACCTAAATTCTTCTGGAGGGTTGACAATAGCATAGAAGCCTACAGAAACAAAATCAGTCCGAGCAGTTATTTTATTAGCCTACTCAATTTGCACGTGTCAAAAAAACTATAAAACATAGACAATGTCTTGCAGTATGATTATTTGAAACATTTACTTTACATCATACTGTATATATGCAAATATTTGTTTACAAAATATATAGATTTACAATATTGTTGTAAGCATACATAATGCTGCATTGTAGATGAAGCAGAAGCGTGTGGCAATGCATGGAAGCTTGTGGCATACATGTTATTTAGAAGCAAATTCATGTTATCAGAGATAATCAACTCAGCCGTAATTATGGACACTTATTTATACTCATTTACTCACCACCACACCAGTCCCACTGGGCAATAATGGTTGAGGAGGAAGTTTTATGTATTTGTTTTTTATAACTCATTTTAAATGGTTGCAACAACCAGTCACTGCTCTAGGACCTGGCATCTCATTTTACAAGGTTAAGGCAAAGACCAGGCATTACGAAATATGATCTTATCCCCCATACAACTCCAGATAATGAAAGTGATATTTGTTTCCTCAGTTTAGAGCACTGTGTGCACCTTGCAATTAAACACATGCAATGCGCAATAGCCCCTTCCCTGTCTGTAACCTGTTTTGCCCTTCATTTGAAGTCTGGATGTGAGAAACTAACATTTCTATGGAAAATTGTAGGCTATTAAACCTCAATATATTTGGAGCTCAAATTAATCAAATTTTAATTATATTCCATACCATATTGTGTAAACATCTTTCTTCACCCACTTTTCCATATGTGTATGCACACAATCCTTAACTTGAGGCTCAGTTCCTTTTGTATATACAATATATCAATTGCCATTTTCCTCAAAATCTAGACTACACCAGGTTATCTCTGCGTAGTCAACTGCTTAATATGAAAGCACATTGTATTGAAAGCACGGGTAGACAAAGCTAGAGTCTTGGTCATACTCTTCACTTCCCCTAAAATCAAAGATTTTTTTTTCTTTGAAGTTCCAAAGGACCTGATTGATCAGTGGTATTTTTTATCTGATTCTTCTATATTTCATACTCTTTGTTTTCTGTAGTAGGTTTATAAAACAATGAAGGATTGCAAGTGTGCAATCACTTTCCTCGCAAAGTGATGTTAACGTTGAGCTCTTTTTTCCATTGACATGAGTGAGGACTATATTCTAACCTGTGTTTTTCATGATTATGTTGGAAGCATTACTGCACTATGCAAGTCCACTTCATGAGGTCCGCTACCTTTTAACATGTCTTTGAAGTGGGTGGCAGTTGTGTTCATAAATGTATTACTTAAGCCAAGCATAAATAATTCACCTATCCATTGATTACCTGTCTTCTTCCCTAACAAGTCGTAAGGGTAACTGAATATGACTTGTGAGGTTGTTGTGATAAGAAGTGTCTTATTTTGCTCTATTGTCATACAGGGCTTTGATGGAGTAGCTGTCTATGTTTTTAATCTTTATAATAATCACAATATAATGAACATCCCTTTTTTGTCAGACTGTTCTGTCAATGTTCTATGTTGCCATGCTGCCTGTTTCCTGTGGTTGAGTTATTGCTTGTCTTTTTTTACAAACACAAGTGCGGAGGTTATTATAATTTGTCTGACCTCAGTGGGCTATAATGAGCAAGTGTTTGTTTTTCCAACCACCTAGTCTAAAAAGCTGTAGAATTGGGTATCATTTAACAATTTGACAAAGTTTTGCCCAGGGTATTAGCCTTCCTGGCCCGTCCTCCTCCCCTTTCCCTCCCATCCCTCTCACTCCCTCCCTAAACTGCACACAAAGACATGCTGGATCAGTGGGAGCAGGTTGAATTGGTGAAGTGGCCTGGGCAGCTCACCCTAGGTGCTCACTGTCTTGTCTTGCATCTCTCTTTCTTTCCCTCTCTCTCTCTGCGTTGTGCCAATGCTAATGCTTCATGGGGCTTGCTAAAAAGGCGACGGGTTAACTCCAGCATGGTAGGCTAATATCACACCTCAACAGGTCTAGAGAGAGAGACAGAGAGAGAAAGGGGGGGTGGATGGATGGATGGACAGTGTGTGATGGAGAATAAGGTCTGGTTGTCCCGCTCTTTGGCATTGGGGCTGCAGGGCCAAAAATCCGCCTGCTTTATTTACTGCCTCTCAGACTTATGAATGTTAAGATATTTGACGCCACCCCTGGCCCCATAATTCCCCAGGCCTGCAGACTTTTGGCAGAGGTATTGGGTTTCGACGTATAATTACCAGTAGTTTAAAAGAACAAAATAAGACAGAGATAATGCAACACCCTGTCTTAACTGCTTTATTTAAAGTGAAAAAAGATTATCCTGAAACCCGTGGCTATTCCCCAACAAGCCCGGCGAGAGACATTGTGTGGTTGAAACAATAGCTTTTTTACAAAATATTTTCCTGTTTGTGTCAGTTTTATTGTTGCGCCAGTGTGTCTCCTATAAAAAATGTTTGCTTACAAACAGTAATTTACACGGATTTAACATGAATGGTCGCATTGTGGGACGATTGCTGGAATGAATACCTGATTTAGCAGTAATAATTGTCACATAACCTTTTTTGTGTGGATATACTGCAATGGCCTGTATGTTATCATTGATAAAGACAGTATATTTAAAATTATAATAATGATTTATTTTATGGATTATATGTGTTATGATTGTGTGTTGAATAGCCTTTGCCTGTGAGGTGACGGGAGATAGTTTAATGAGGATTTAGGGGATAGACCCACACCTTATCAAATTGGCTTTACATGTTAATAGGGCCTAATTGCTATCCACAGGGGGTTTGCAGCCGTACCCGGTCACATTTTGTGCTTCTGGCCGCAAAATGCGTTCTGAATTTATTTAGAGGGTGGCGCTTTTGTCTTGCAAATCACCGTTGTTTACAAAGTATAGCGGAAGCAGCACCACTCTCTCTGTCCCTCTTCTTTCCTTTCCTTTTATTCTTTCCTTCCTTGTTGCCTTTCTTTTCCGCTGCTCTGTTTCTTTTATACCATGCAAGGAAAAGAAAAGGTCCTTATTTTCCCCCAGCTTGATAAACACCCATAAAAAATCCAATCTGTTTTGGATTTGAGTGAGTTAAGTTGGGCGAGCAAAGTTTGGCACCATTAAACAAAAATTGGGGCCTGCTAGACATTAGCAGCTCGCAGCACATTCTCGGAGCTTAATTAGTCCAAACTGTAATTGTTCATTGCCTGCCAATAGGAGTAATGCTCAGGAAAAGTGGAGTTGCACTAAATCGGCCCAGGGCTTTTAAAACAATAAATCACTCGCATATTTGTGCCGTGATTCAGATGGAGGCTCGACCTCTCCCATCTCGACATGTGGTAAATTGTAAAGTCAATGAATCGCAGATGTAGAGAGAAAGAAGGGAGGGGGGCTAGGGAGAGTGAGAGAGAGGAGAGTACAGTAAGGTTTTGTTAGCGCTTGGTGGATGAATGGAAAAAAATGGAGCTGTAAATATTTACTGAGATTTTTTTTCACCTTCTCTCGCTACCAGGGCTTAATTGTCTTGGTAGTTGGTGTTGGCAGGCTGAGCTGTGTGAGAGTGTATGAAAATCGCTCTCCATCAATCTATTTGAAACACCAAACAGAAAAAAAAGAATCTGTCAGTCCAACATGTTTGTGGGCGTGTTCAAATTAGATTTTTAAATATTGTGAAGGGAGTAGCGAGCTCCCTAGTGGTAATATTAGCAAAGGAAGGATTCCCTACTAGAACACTAGTTTGCTGGTGTTCACTCTGCACAAACACTTATGTTGTCTGTCTTTATCTATAGTTGAATTATTTATCAAATCTATGTAATTGTTTGTTAGTGAAGGATTTGTAATTTGATGTGGAGCTTCAAATAGTCTGTTCTAAATGCAACCCTGAAATGTAAACGTAACGAGTGTTCTTTTATAGAACGAGACAGTTTCATGCAACATGCAAGTCACTTTCAATACTAGGGTATTGAAAGTGAATCCCCCCCCCCTTCCACCCAACCTCTAATTTCCTATCTCTGGACCACAGTGCTGTGTTCTATTCTGTCTGGGGGGAAAAACTGCATTGGCTTAGCAGCTGTGGACTGGTGGCCCCCACACACAGCCCCCTTCACACACACACGCTCCCACATTCTCTCTCCTCCATGCATTTCCATACAGCTCAACACAAAGATCTTACTGTACATCTGGAATGCAACTTTCGTCAACTGTTAAATATAGGCTAGGTCTTCTGCATACCTGGGGCTTCTTTAAACATGGAAATCACATGATTCTTTATTCTTTGTCTGTGCACATGATGGACATACATTTCTGTACATTGTTGCTATATCCAAAACTGTATTAACTGGGGATATGTTTGAATCCACTTATTTTAGCAAAAATCTTACTTACTTGTATATTATGCTTGCATTCATAATTATTTGTTTTGGCCCCAGACAAAAACCCATGTTGGTTGCATTGGTATGTAGTGCTAACTAATACATATATTTCTCTGAACTAGATGCATTGAACTGTATTTTATATTAATAACAAAATGTATTCTACGGTGTAGCAGAATTTTGAGAACTGACCAGAACACTAAAATGGACATGGACATTCACATTTTCACCTATGTATTGATGAATGAAGGCCTACATTTTTTAAATACACATTTAAATAAAACAAACATTCTTGAACATTTGCAACACATTGCTAAGGATAAGACCTGTTGGTATCTAAGTATTTTTGGACTGAGTATGCATAGTCTATTTAGTTAGCCTGTTCATAATGCCCTGGGTTCCCCGGCAGCAGAAGGAGTAGGCAAGCAGAATTGGAGAGAATGTGTGTGTAGGGTGGAGGGGTGTAAGAAAGTGGGAAAAAATCCTACAATGTGCATGTTTGGTAGTGTGTGTGTGTGTGTGTGTGTGGGAGGAGGGGGTGGGTCACACAAAGGCTGGTTGAATAGGGCGCATAATTGCTGTTAATGCTGGGGCAATGAGAACAGCGACAGTTCCTGGTTAGATGTCCAAACAATAGTGCCCCCCAGGCCTCAAATTTATCTTCCAAAAAAAAACAGCGGGACCCAGAGAAAGTGGGCTGGGGGTGAGTTTATTGCCACGCTTGACAGACAGGCCATGTGTGTGGCTTTTTTGGCTAATGAATCTGGCTAGTTCTCTCCCACTATTTACCTCCTCCTGTGTCTGCACCTCACCATAAAACTGTCCACCCTAAAAGTGTTGAGGAGAGGGCATTGAGACAGTAAAGGAATTTGGCAGTGCCAGGTTGCCAAGCTTTTTGAACGGAGTCTTGGAGGAGGGTCATAGTGCACTGAGGCTGACATGTTCTCTGTTGGAAACCCCCTTTATGACTAGTAATAGAAGTGCTTTAGTTTCAACTGATATGCGAGAGTGTGTGTGCGAGCACGAGCATGGGGTGTGTCGGCATGCAGGTGTGTTTAATGATCACGTTGGGCTAGATGATGACTAGCAATGCTATTATCCAGTGAACACCTGTTAGACCAACCTTTTTATGGACGTGGCAAAATGCTCTAGAATGTTGAGTCATGAGAAAAAATACATGGCATATTTGGCTCCTATCATTACAATGCTAAATTGTACACAAAAAAGATGCAGTGAACATCCTGTTATGTTAATTGTTTTAATGAAATATGAACTATGTAAAAGGTATCTGCGTGGTCTGTCTGTCCTCTTAAAGTGTTTTAGAATATTTTTATTTGATAATTTTCCATGTATACCAGTAATAAGTTAAAAGCTCCTTGGAAGCTTTTGCATGCGTTAAGCACATAATTGAGAAGTGAAAGGTGATAAAACTCTCGTCCATGTATTTTTAATCTTATAATTCAACTTTTAATTGCAAGGGATTAGCTTGTTTTTGTGCATGCAAGTCTGTTTGTGTGTGTGTGTGTGTGGTGGTGTGTGTGTGTGTGTGTGTGTGTGGTGTGGTGGTGTAAAAGAGAGAGCGAGAGAGCGAGAGAGAGGGCAGTGATAAGGTGATTGTCTGCTTGAGTTTTGTTAAAAGTGCTAGATTTCTAACTGCTGGGAACAGGAGCGAGGTTTGTAGCCAGAGCAGAAATAAATGAATCTACTAATCTCAGGATTATTGTAGGATTTAGAACAAAATGTTGCAGAGATTACTGTATGTAAAAAATGCACAAGGCTAATGAAATCTAAGCCCTTTATAGGCCTACACAATGTAGATCATTTTATGCTTTGCGTACCAATTCCAGAATGAAATTAATTAATAGAATTTCCTCTGTCAGCTCTTAAACCAAAGTGCTCCTGTTACAGACAATAATATTACCACTCTTAAAACAGATGTACATTTGTGTACAGTAGATAAAATGTCATGCAAAGTGCAGCTATAGTGCACTACACTCCTAGGGTGCTGTGGCATACTGTAGGCAACTGTAAGTCTGTAACAATAGGCTAAAAGATGTATGGGATTGTGGTGGTGTCGGGTTTTCTCTGTTTGTGTGTGTACCTCCATATAATGTGTTGCTGTAAATCCTCTTCCAGCACCACCCCCTTGTTAATGCAATCTAGTCTGCCAAAAGCGATTGGTGTCAGTGGTGTTTGGGGTCAATTCCAAAAGTGAACAAATTGACTCCTGTCATTGAGTGAATTGTCAATTGCCACCCCCAAGGGGTAAAAGTGAATTGAGTGAATATTTGGACAACTGGCCTGAGGTGAGATGAGTGGCCTGCGCTCTCAGCCGGAGGGGACTGATGCGGACGGGGCACCAAATGAACTGACGAGAGGTGCCAAATTAAACCTGCTGAGGTTGGGGGGAGGGGATATTTGATTGAAATTATGAGTTAGATGTGTTGGTGGTACATGGTGTGGTTAGGTTGTATCAGGGAATGAGGAACAACATTTTGCGGGGTTGGAAGACCATGTGATGTACGTCACAGTGCCCTTTAGAACGAGGAGTTTCTTTATCTTGCTCTCACTGCCTTTTTATCTTTATGGGCGTCGCGCTTTGCATTTTTCAAATATCAATAAAGATAAATGGCTGGCTTTGTCAAAACATGTGGCAAAATTTCGGGATGGAAACTTTTCCATTTTAACCCTTAATAGTCCAGGAAGCTCCCAATCCTCTTCAGGTGATTAGCCTAGCTTCTTTAAAAACAAACATAACCATGTAACCCAAAATGTTATGATGAAGAAACCAATGAATGGACATGCAGGGATTCCATTGTCAATTCAGTCTATGCTCTGTCTGTAAGAGCATTTATTTGACAACAGAGGATGACCCTTCTTATGTTAAGCCTAGAGTTTTCAGGTCAGGCATCTTGCTCAGACGTTGCATTAGAGACCAGCTGCTTTAGGCCGGGCCTAGGCGCTGGAATGCTCCGCTGTTTAAACAGTGGGTCATCTCAGCGCAGGCCTGAAGGACCGGAGGGAAGGAAGTCCCTCCGTGTTTACATAGCTGAATTGTTCTGTGGGCCCCAGAGTGTCTAATGCACTACTGTTCAAACACTCAAGTGTACGGATGACCCCCTCCAATAGCAGTGTTCACAGCTCTCGGAGAGCCCTAACCCCCTCTGTGAGTGTGTGCTTACACACTCACATGCCCTATTTACTTTTTAGGTACTACCGCCATTGGTTGTTGTTGCTTGAACCTGTAGGTTTGGATGATTGATATAGTACAATTGCAAGCCTCAATTCATCTCAACAAACTGGGGAGTTTGGACAGGGAGAGAGAGAGAGAAAGACAGAGAGATGGAAGGGCCTATATGCTTCAACTTATCCACCAAGCAGCCAGACATTGACATACTGTAGAGTCATCGAACTAATTGTTGTTTGAATTACCTGTTATGATCCGATGACAAATCTCCTCCCACTCCCATCACTGGAGCGGAAAATGTAGCTGGGATTGGCATGATGTTAGCAAGTGTGTAAACCTGTGCTTCAACAAGATGGATAAATGCAATTATTGGTCAGACCTGGAGAGGGGAAAATCCATTTAAAGCCTGTAACGCTAAGCAGGGGCCGTGGTTAATTCATTTGGCCAATTTACGGGTGATGTATGAGTGTCAAGGCACATTAGTCAGGGAAGGTGGGGGTAGAAAGGGGTGGAGTGAGGGTTTGGTGTATGTGTGAGGGAGGGAGAGACGGCGAGTGTTTTTTGTGTGGTGAGTGTGGGGGGGGGCTGGGGGGGGGGTGTGAGTGCCATAGAGATGCACTGCTAGCAAACATCACCCCTTCCACTAGACCCCTTCCATCTAGCCTTCTCTTAACCCAGCCCTCTCCTTGCCATTTCGGCAGATAATACAAATGGAGCCTAAACAGGGAAATTACAAAAAGATGCACTGGTTGGCTGAAAGCAGGATTGCTGCGCAAATGAGGCAGAGAGAGGCGGATTTGGTCTGCTGGGTGGCAGGCTGAGCACCAGCAGCATGGCCATACCAGGGCGGGCCACATAGCTCAATCGGGCCAACTCCACTGGCTGCAACACCCAGCCTGCCACCCAGACTCTTTTCCACTGCATGGTACCGCCTAAACACGACTCCACCCACTTTTGGAATAAGGTTATTTGTTTTCCAATGCAGAATAGTACCACCAAAGCTCTAATCGATCAAGGAGTAAATGTGCTGAAACAATCAAAAATAGTCAAAATAAATAGGGCCCTCTCTGGAAAAAGACATGGTTGCAATTGTTTGTTTACTTGTTATGGCCAGTGGTAGTATTATTTTTTATTTTGTCAAATGAGCATAAGCCCTGTGGTCATTGAAATACATTGTTGTGGGTGTAAGTTTCATACTTACATCACTGCTATCAGCTGTAGCCGGTCTTGGACTAACTGTACGACTCAATTACACAAACTCTGACCCAGATTGACTCTGATACTCCCAGTAAACTCAGGGGAGTTTATAATTAAATTACAATTATATAGTGGATGCCGATGTTTACTCTTGACAAGCAGTGCTCCATCTTTGCTAAACTGCTTCAACTATTTGCTGTTCACTCTCCTCTAGATAAGGATACACAGATACAACATCATTTTTTTTGGGGTTCAGTCCAGCCTGAAAGTATTTTTGTTTCTCCATTTCAAGTTGATTGGTGGTGGTCAGCTCTGTACACAGTAATTCTCTTCTGGGACCAAAACACTCGACAGTTACGCAAGTTGAGCGGTATGCAAATCTGGTGGTTACAGTCATGTATGGTAGCGGATGAGAGACTGGGGAAGTGTTGGTTTACAGCTACTAACCACAGAGTGAGTGGGAGCGGGCGGGCGGGCGGGGGGGGGAGGGGGGGGTGAAATCAGAGAGACATAAGAGGTTTTGGCCCTTCTCACCATGATACAGAATATTCCTAAGTGGTAAGGATCACTCTAAATGGCTCTTGGTTTTAGAAGATCTCTGCTGCTCTGAGTGTGTGTGTGTGTCTGCCCATTTGCTGTTAGTGGAAGTGTATGTTGGTGTTTGTCACCTGACTGCGAGGCAGCCAACTTCAGGAAACCAGAGTCAGTGTGAATGCTGGGACTTGTCAGAGACAGGTGTCGGTGCTGCCGCCCACCCTGCCACTTTGTAGCAGCTGTGCAGTCAGTTCTTTTGCTCATAGTGTGGGCCATTGGAGAAATACTGGAGTAACATTCTTCTCCCTCCTCTCTGTGGGGATCAGTGGGAAGACTTTGCTCTTGTCCTGTAGCTTAATGCTGTTAGCAGGCCAGTAGATGCTGTTACTGAATATTGGGCTTTGGTATTTGACATGCTATGAAGGATGTTGGTTTATTTCTAGGACAGCATTTAGAGGCAACTAAAATGTCTGCGTTTATTGTCATCAATGGAATATTCTAGAATAGAATATTTCCCCTGAAACGTTGCAACAGGAAATGCTAACATTCAGGCCGTTGAGGTAGATATACGCCTTACATTTGCTAGAGATGTTATGTGGCTTTCTAGTGTAACACTGCCCTCCCCTACGTACTATCCTGCAGCTTGGCCTGTGGTATCGCTTTGTGGATCCTTGAATTCCCAAATCCCTGTTAAAGTAAAGCACCGATTTTTCAGTCGGCCATGTTGTCAGTAATATCCAGCCTTTTTTCTCAATGATTCCCCCATTACTCTTTTACTTTACTTTTGCTCGCACACCCGAAGAACAACTATAGCCAGCTCTCTGTAGGCCAATGGAATTCCTCACCAAGACTCAAAAAAACTGTGTGGAAGTTTTCTGTATGCTCCTAGTATCGTTTTACAGAAGTAGACATGCCACTTGATACAACTGTTCCCATTTAGTGTGGGGCTACAGGTCTTATTAGGGTCGCTGGAGGGACAAATGTTTTTCACAGCCATTATATATGGATTCAGATGTGGCCTAGTCTTAAAATGACTCAACTTGGCAGGCCAGTTTCAGCTTGACAAATATATTTTCCTCCTCCTCCCATGTTGATTTAGCACTTAGTGATTCATTACAATGGAAGGACTGAGTTGTGTGTATTCGTTGTTGTAGCGTGCTTTTGCGAGAATTTGTTTTGTGTTGTACTGCTGCGCTACTTGTCGTCCTGACAGTACAGATTTATAGTCCTTTTACCAGTTCAACATGGCTCCTCCCCTCCATGGCATGAAGTATGAGCCTGTCATAGAATATGACACCCCAGGGTGCAACCAGGGACCAGACCAATCAGGGCAAGATATTTACCCAGTGACCAAACAAGCGACCAATCATCCCTGGGATTTACAACCAGTCTGACCCAAGCATTTTTCTTGGCTTTTCTTTGGATCCATATAGAAGGAACGATTTTTAAAGACATCACCGTCAACACCAGTGTCAATACATGTATTGATGTCTATAATGATGAGACAGTGTAATGGTGGTAAATTCTTAACTCGACCAAAATAAGGATCTGCATCAATATCAGCAGGTGGAGATCAACACTGGAGACCAATCCGTTTTGATTGTCTGATTAAAGTGTGCTTTGTTTCTTGGTTTCTGAGTCGACAGGCCAGAGATTGAGATGCTTGGTTAGCTTCAGAGATGTTGCTGACCTCTACATGTACACAGAAGCAGGTATTGGCAGGAAAAGCTGGGAAGACCAACAAAGCATCAATGATGGGCGGACACTTAGTGGAGTGCGCTAGCTCACTTGCTCTGGGTTTTTTTAAGAAAAAAGAGATGATCCCTGAGATTCTTCCAAAGACAAACTTTATGTCCTAGAGGAAAAACCCGTAAATCAACCTCAGTTCCATTCTTTTTCAAGAGACAAATACTTTCCTCACTTTGGAAATTGCCCTTGTTATGTGGTTTACCATACAGGACTGGTGGGAGCGACGGTAGTTCAGCTTAGGCCCATAGTTCTTTTTTGGATCTATCAATGGGTAGGTTTTATTTGCACTGACGTAGTATTATCAACTTTTTTGTGAGAACTAACACCAATCATGCATGTGTGTTCTTCTCGCCTTTTTGATCTTCACCACAGATGCTGGGCAAGACACATCTGCTTTTCTATCTACTCACCCCACTTATGGCACAAATCCTGTTTTGTGGTGTTTTCGTGTGCCATAATGTAGCAAACAACATCAGTAATGATTCAATTGGGCATAAAGTAATGGAGAGGCGGCCTACTTGCCATCTGTTTGGTGAGATTACTGTTTCTGTGTAATTAAATGTCTGACCTTATGACCATGGTGGGAGGTGTTAGAGGGGACTAGCAACCACAGGGATTGGCTATCTTACATACATTTGAAAAATTGTGATGATTAGGGACGGGGGGTTTGTAGAAGGTCTTAGTTGGGCACTAAAGATAGTGTATGTGACAGTGTGGCTGTAGTGTGGGACTAAAGTGGCAATTTCCTTTACAAGCATGTGTGCTTTGGACAGAAATGCACACTCACACAATGACACACACATACACACACACACACACACAAAGGTCTGTGTCAAAGCCCCAAACATTGCTCAATTTGACTAGGCAGAGGAGACGTGCAAAACCTTGGTGATCCCTGTGTGCATGTAGTGTAACCAGGAGTGGTGGGGAGATGTAAGGGATTGAGGTGGTGCCGATGCCAAAGGGGGGCTGCTTTAACTCTGATTTCACGTGTGGTTTTGTTTTGACTCCTGAGGTTCAGTTTCCCTTGGACAGTGTCCAGAGACTACAGAGCCTGCTTCTGCTCACTCCTCTCCTGCAAGCCCAAAGTGAAGGGCCTGTAAGGCCTGGAATTGGATTTCAGATTTGATCTGGTTGCGTGTAGTAAACAGGACATTAAAAACAAGGAGGAGGAACTAATGAGTGTGTATATGTGTTCTGATTTGGTGTGTTGTATTCATATTTCCCATTGTGGTAATACACACCCAGTTCAGAAGAGGAACCAAAACAACTAAACCATGATTTCATACACACACAAACACACAGGATGTGCGGCAGAAAAAGACATCTGAAAATGCTACCAGTGTGGTCAGGGATGGCGTCTGCAATACTTGTGCCAGGAGTGGCAAATTGGGTTGGAAAAAAAGAGAGAAGAAGGGTCTAAACAAAAATAGCAGTTTTAATTACTATGGTTTGCTATGGCGCGGCCACAGTGTGGCTGGCAGGGCTAGTTTGCCACTGGGACAGGGACGTGGTGAGCCTCCAGGGAAATTACAGGGTACTCCGGGTAAGAAATAGAGACAACAGCCTTCACTACCAACCTTCCACTGAAGTTTACTCCTCTCAAACTAGATTCTTCAAGTTTGCTATCCTGTTTATTGCCCCCAGAGATAATTGGGTAGCCACTCCTACGTCTTATGTTCAATGTCAAGATCTGTCAAGTCTTTTTAAAGTTGCTTACAAATACTTTGTCAATATTTCAGTCAATAACCTTGTGTAGAAGAAGTCGGTCACTGAGAAAAAAAAACACTTTCCAAGTATTGTATAATAGCAACATTTTAGAACATGAAATTTTTGGGGGATTTTTTTCCCTATTTCATAACTTCAGATAAATCAGATTTATGTCTATTCTTTCTCTTCGTTCTCTCGCCTTCCCAGTCTCCCTCCAAACATCTCCTCCTCACTCCCAAAATGTGCTCTGATTGCCTTTCCAAACTAGCAATACGTTGATTGCTTTACAGAGATGATGTAAGCCCCTGCCCTAGGGTACATCAGGTTGGATTTCTCCTGCTTTATCTCGTAAAGCCTAAATTAACAGCTGGTTTGGTTTGAGTTCTTCTGGATCTGACTAAAGGATTAAGCTTGGTTCTCATGTGAGTCAATCTGGTTTGATTTATTGCAGGTCTATCAAAAAAGATCAATGGGAGCCCTTTTGAAAGTAAATCCTTAATCGCACTTTGCACTTACATGTCATCGCAGTTTTTTTCTCTTTCTCTCCATCCTCTCCTTTCCCACTTGTTCTCTCACTCCCTCTTTCTCATTCTATCCCTCCCCCCTTCTTGTCTAACGCCTTGTCTTTTTTTTCTTCTTCTTTTTTTCTCTCTGCTCCCCTAACCCATGGCTGGTTGGGAGGGGAGCTCTAGCGATCGGGCCCTGTCAATGGTATTCTTGCTGTATTGCCAGATGGATTTTTCCCCTTGCTCATTAGCTATCCATCACCACGAGGCTGACTGAAGCCGAGCTTTAGCAACAGAAGCCCCGATCACAACCGAAACGTGTCCCTCCTGCTCATTCTGTTCTGTTTTCTCAAGTTCATTCATCCGTGGCTGTCTTCTCTCAACAGTGCAACCATCGCTCACTCCTTGCTCAGGCTGTTTAATAAGATACATTTCTTGCCCACCTTTCTTTTGCAAAATAATCAACCATTTGGAAATTACCTATCAAATACATGGGACCAAATCTTTGGAAATTACGTTTTATAGACTAACTTTTCCAGTGTGGCAATGCAAGTTGACCCAATATTTCCATCAGGATTTGTTTTGATTGTCCTTGAGAAGGGGACTTCATATCACAGACAAAACAGTGCTTTCTGTCAACTAACCCTTTCATAGCATTCAAATTCTCAGAGTGACATACACTCATAAATACATGAAAATTCCCAAACTACTGAGTGACCTGGCAGCTGTTGGGGAAACCAGATCCAGTCATGTTTTATATCCTCACTCGTCCGTTTCTCCAATTTTCTCAAGCTTTACTTTCTCTCTTTCTCATTCTCCTCTTTCTCTCATTTCCCCCAACTACTGCCTCATCATTATGTCTCCAGTAATTTTTTCACCGTTTTTTAAAATTCCCTACGCTCCTTCTCTACTTTTCTCAAGGCCACGACTCCTAAGGAATCTGTAACTTGAAGAGTAGAGTCGTGGCATAGATCCAACCATAGAAGGACAACCCCAGTGACATTGATACTGGACGAGTATTTAGATGTGTGTGTGTCGGGTGTGACAACTGCATGTACATGGTGATGTGTTTGAATGCTGTGTGTATGAGTGGCAGTGTTGTAGTCAAGACCAACTAAACCAATATCAAGTCATGACAAGACCAGAGTGTATTGAGACAGACAAGACCAAAACTTTGAGGGGTCGATACCGAGTCAAGACCAAGACCAAGGCAGGTTGAGACCGGGTCAAGACCAGACCACTCAAATTACACAATCAGTAGGGTTTGACTAGGTAAAAAGTTAGATTTGATCTGTAGCTGTGTATTTGAACTAAAAATGTGCACTCTTAAAGTTGTGCCGTGTGCTTATGGCCAGGCAAAACAGCCTATTTATTATGATGTTGTATTTTTATTTCTTTCTTAGAGGCACATTAGTAGACCTACCGTATTTTCTGGACTATAAATCACACTTTTTTCATAGTTTGGCTGGTCCTGCGACTTATAAATTCATACTGACTGGCATGAACCAACGAGTAAACATTACCGTCTACAGCCGCGGGAGATCGGAAGCTTGGTGAACTAGCTTACCGGTAACTTGCTTGTTGGACTCGCTGGTTTGTTATTCTGTGTGCTATTGTGTAGGCTAGTTGAATAACTTTCCAGATTAAATGTCTGTTCTTGGTCTTGGATTTTGTCAAATACATTTCTAAATAAATGCGAGTTATAGTCCAGTGCGATTGAAATGCTTTTTTCTCATTTACTCATTTTTTTTACTAATTTTTTGACTGATGCGATTTATGCTCAGGAATTACTTATAGTCTGGAAAATACGGTACTCAGTTTCTGCTTTCACATCTCTCTCTCACCCAAGTGAAGGAGTGCGGTACCACAGCATTTAACTTATGATTATTAAGTTGGGAGAGGTATAAAGCTGACATGAGTTAACCTTGGTGTAACATAACTTTATATTCATCATTATTTACATAGCATTCATCATTAGCTACATAGCTTTATGTGGCCTGGCTCGTTATCACTATTTAACGATTTCGGAAGAGTTTTGGTACAGAGGCAGATTGCAAACGTTAGGTAGCTAGCTTTGCTAACGTCACTTACGCCTAGCTTACCTTTTTTTATGTTTTCTTTCTAAATGCTGGTACAAGCTTGATGTAGGCTTAGTCCCAGCCGTCTCAGTGAGCGTCTCTTTGCAGAATTTACACAAGCTGTGTATTTTCTTTTGGAGTGATTGTAAACTCTTTGTGGTTCAGGTAACCAAATCTAATTATAGCAGATTTGGCCAACATCTTCAGACAGCCACAGTTTCACCTATCTTCCTCATTTACCTTTTAGGGTGCGAGGAGGGGTGATGGGTAATTTCAAATGAGAAATTAGTTAAATTATTGGTTGCATTTGAAGCGTGCCGTTTTACATCCAATAACAGTAATGATATTAACAAATAAATTAAACAATGCACAGGCAATTTAGTGATATTCCCGCAATTGTAATAAAAGTCCTTTTTGTCCAAGACCGAGACAAGGCCGAGTAAAAATGCACATGTTTACTCTGTCTCGAGTACTACAAAACTGATGAGTGGTTAGCATTTGTCCATGGCCATCTACACCTAGTTGTCCCATGCAGAAGCGTTTTAGAAGGCAGCTGAGGAAACTATGAAATGCCCCGAACCTAGCTCTTCCATCCTCATATGTCATACATCTTCTAGATGTTGCATGTCTTGCTCAACGAAGAGTGTGTGGCGGGCAGCATGGAGCCGGTCGATGTCAAGTTCAGGTGTGTCCTCTAGGCGGGCTTGGCTAGCTGGCAGAGTAGTGTGGTGGGATGGGAGGACTGTAGCGGTACGAGATCGACAGGATATGTGGGAAGGAAAGGCTTGCTGTCAGCCAGCTGGACCTCTTAATCCTATATCCTTAGGGAAAGGGTGTGTGTGTGTTGGTGGGGTGCGTGCACCTGTGTGTCTAGTAAAGGTTTTCAGTTTTAGCACACCTTACTCTTGCACAGTATAAGACCCAGCCAACTCCTCAAGTCGGTGTGTATGTACTGTGTGTCCGCAATTGTCCACACCTTTACTGTGAGCGTGAATGCTTCTGTGAGAGACACACAGCATTTAATCTCTACTGTGTTTACTCTAGTCCTTATTTTAACCGCACACTGTATGTACAGGCTCACTCCCTTGATGTTGGAGAGGCGATGGGGGTTGAAAGTAGGGGGTAGGTCCCACACTGCTGGTGGGGGGATTGAGGGTACAAGTGGAACAAACACTGCCAGCATCCCCCCAACTCTTACACTCACCCTCTCAGTATCACATACATGCCTTTTCTCTGAAACACAAACACACTTATTGTCAGCTAAAATAGGATAGCCGATTGCATCATCCCCATGTCGTTCATTAGATGCAAAACATACTATTTAGCTACATTCAACCACATTCCATGCAAGCTTTCTCTCTCTCTCTCTTTTTCTCTCTCTCTTTTTTTGGCGTAGACTTTTGCATATATCACAGGCTGGCAGGCTAAGAGCCTGGGACTTCCCCACGCCACACTCCAAGCCTTTGATCCTTTGCTTTGGAGGTAACATCAAAAGGAGAGGCATAGAAAGGCAGCTACTACTGTGAAGTTCAATGTTCAACTTGATGGCTTGGCTGAGGGCTTTTTTTTCTCTCCCCTCCTCCTGCTGCTCGCGTTGCATCCCTCAGCTGACAAAAACACACAGTTTATTAGCCACGTTTTTTGTCTGGTCTGTCTATAGTACACCTTTACCTCCATTGTATCTATCCAGAGCAAAACAAGACCCTGAAAAAAATCTTGTACAATTCTTTAACCATTTTCAAATTTGCATGTTCTTGTTTATTTCTTTGTTATTTGTCTTGGGTTTAATTGAAGTTCAGTTACAGCATTTCAGCCCATCTTCCTTAATGTGTAGATGACATGCAGCGCCCGATATTGCAGAAGGTTGCATCAATGCTAAGTCTTCTTTGGAGGATGGGTTTGGAGAGAAGAAGATCACTCCATATTGTTTGCAACACGTGTCTACGATGGATTCGTCCGCCCTGTGTGTTTCCTGATCTGAGTGAGAGAGCTGTCAGGTTGTGTTAAGGCAAGAAGGGAGCCCCTCTGTTTTAAGCTGTTCCATTGACATGGATAAGAAGCCTCATTCTATTGTTCAGTGGAAAACAATAACCAATCTTATGATGGCTTAGCTTAGTTGGCTGGTGACTATATAGCTCATAGGAAGTCCCTGTTACACACCCTGAAAAATGATTGAAGAATGAATACTTCCATTTCGGGAAATGTTTGTAGATCATATTGGGCAAGCGAATTGTTTGAACTTCCTGAAGTGGAATGGAATGACCGATTATGTCTTCTCTTTTATGATCTTCCCTGTCTGACTGCGTGCCAATAAATACAAATAATATATTTTATTTGTAACTTACTTTACATTTAAAACAAATCTCAAAGTTCTACAATGAGTAAAGGCGTGTGGCCTTCTTTTTCCCTGTCACACAGTCAATCTCTCCCTCTCTCTCTTTCTCTTTCTGTCTCAATCTGACACACACTTTTTACTCTTTAACTGCCACACACACACACACACACCACTAGGGTGGGAGGGGAGGTATATCATTAGCCCCTGTTTGCTGTAAGGCAGACAGGAGCCAAGCTCTACCTTATCTCTGTGTCAATTACATTGTGTGTGTGAAACATCAGTTGTAATGATCTCCATCCATCCAGCCTGTGTGTGTGTGTGTGTTCAACACCCGCCTTGCCCCCGAGCTGCAGCTCCCCAGCTAATAGATGCAAAATTAAGCTGATCAATAGATGGCCTCAGCCTCGTTATTGACGTATCATTGCGGCGTGGGATTTCTGTCAGACTGTATGGTTGGAAAATATATGAGGACGAACCAAGGGAGGGCTGGCTTAGATGATGAGATGGCTTAGGCTCCATCAAGATGCATCTTATATAAATTATGTAAACAAGTTGATTTAGCACACTTTCCGTATCTGCATATTGTTTTTTTTATATATGTCCCTTTGGACAGGTCCAGTCACCCACAAATCTTTTTGGAATACGAGACAGGAGACTTGTTTAAATTACTATATTAAAGATTCCGCAATAATTGGCTTGTGTGCCCATGTTTGGTGTGTGTGCGTGCACGTTTGTGTGTCTGAGAGGGAGACCATGCAATTGAGCTAACTTGTAATTACCCATGAGAGCTGGTATATTTGTGTAGCAGTGGTGTGTTTTCGTCATGAATTGATTTGGAGGTGAGGTGTGTGTGTGTATGGGCTGGATGTGGGGGGGGAAACACTTCTGCTGGATGGCCTATGTAGCTGCCTCCCTGACCCTCCCGGGGTCCTATTGTCATGGAAGCATCCTACATTTTAATGAGCTCCAATAACCACCACCTTATTACTCATTTATTTATTAAACCTTGTGTGTTTAGTGAAAAAGGGCTATTATTTTTATCACAGAAAATGACAGCTTATAAGGTAAACACAATTATTTGTGTGTGTGTGGTTTTATTTTAAATTCCATCCATACCTGACCGCTGTTAGGGTATCTGTTTAAATGTTATATGATGCCGTCTCTGAGGTGCAGGTCTTCTAGCAAGTGGCCTAAAACCATTTAGACTTTGGAGCTGAAGCTCTCAGTATAAAGCCTCTGACATGCTCAGGGAATGGACCTCATGAATATGGATGTTGCACTGCTTCCAGCTGTGTGTGTGTGTGGATGCCTTCATCTAAGTTGTACATAGGTGTGTGTGTTCAATGATTGTGTGTAGAGTGAAGGATTTCAAATCATTTGTGATGGATAACCGTGTGTAGGTGTAAAAAAGTTATTATTCTGGGCTTCACTGTCTGTAAGTGTATTATAAAGCACAAAGTCTCCAGAAATGCTGAAAGGTTGTGAACATATCCTCTCTGAAGGCTTCTCCACATCAATACAATATTCTTGTACGATTCATGCAGCCTGCGAACGTTGAACCAACATTCCCAACACAGGTCACTGGCCACAGCTTTGCCCCACTTGAGTTGTCTGAGCTATAGCTTTCCATTTTAACTTCCCCCTAAAGACTCATGTCTCCTTACAAAAGGTACATCTATAGTATACATGCTACAGACCTAAGTAAGCTACTTTACTCTACCAGAAAGTACCTTGCGTAATGGACTCTGGCATACCTAGGCCTGCTGTGCTTGCCCAGCTCACATAGCCTGTAAGTAGGTCATGGTCTACCAAACTCCTGACCTGGCATGTCCAGGATCTGACCTCCAGTTTCTTATCTCTGCCCTGAACTTGTTTTAGACTAGTCATCACTAGTAAGTAATAAGAATTAGCATTGTACAATGCACATATAGGTGTTGTATGTTAGCTGTACAAGATGATACGTACGAGAGAGAGAGAGTGACAGAGAGTGTTGTGTTAAAGATGTTAGTGCTTCTGTTCATTAGTAACCCTGTTTTAGGATTAGCAGGCCCCTGCCATCTTCAGACTCACCAACCCTATTCAGAGACTGGAGCAGCAATACTTTTGATGACAGAGAGAGGGAGGAGGTCAGAATTAAAAGAAAGTTTAATTTCTGAAGCTTTCGGATTAAAAGACAATATGAGTTCGGAGTCATACTGGGAGGTGTCAGACACATCTTTCAAATATATGGATCACATGGTGTGTCTGATGGTATGTCTGATGGCTTAGTGTGGTCAACTATTCTTGAAATAACCTTTGATTGGAGTGCTCCCAATAAGAAGTCTGTTGTTTTGATTCTCTTTGATTCTGTTTGTTCAAATATTCTTAACAAAGGTAGATCATTTTCATTGACCTTTTGCGAAAATCTTTAATCTGATGTTTTTATACATTTTATTAAAAAAATAAAGAAATTGGGGGGGTAGTATATTGCTCAAGGTTTTCAACAGAAAACCTTTCTGTGAATCAGCCACTGTTTGAATAACACATTTGTCCACACCTACTAGGTAAACAGTGTCAGAGCGAGACCACACATCTCATGAACCCATGTTTAAGACTAGAGTTAACATCACCCGTACACAGATAAGCGACCACAATTTCAGTT
Organism: Mallotus villosus; assembly: GCA_903064625.1. NCBI lineage: Eukaryota > Metazoa > Chordata > Actinopteri > Osmeriformes > Salangidae > Mallotus > Mallotus villosus. The sequence continues at coordinate 185,648 of CAEFZP010001430.1, read as the reverse complement.
ACTTCATCACAGTAACAAAGGTTTCAAATGATATCTGTATACATACTGTATATTAACCTACCATATTTTTCTTGTTTCTTGTGGTGGTGAGGCTTATATTTCGATGCCGCTTATAGCACGTTTTTATAACAAAACAACAGAAGAAACTCTTTTTTTGTGAGTGCTATTTAACCCGTTAAGGAGTAGCGTTGCACATATGTGATCATCGAATGTGGGTCTCAGAGCGTAACGTTGCATATATGCAATTTCGAACATTCCAACTGAATATTTTCCGATGGACAAAAACTATGCCACAAACACTTTAGTATGGCTTCAAAATGTACTAATGAGAAAGCTAACAAGTGACACTAGCATGGTATTAGCATTGCTAGTAGTATTATGCTAGCTAACTTAGCCCAGAAGATAACTAAAGCTAAAATTACTTACGCTTTGGGTACTGTCGAAAATATTTAGAACTCACGTGTCTAAAGGTAAATATGAGTTATTCCCAAGCAATAGAAGTGTGTTACACAATGGAATGCTGTAAGATCGCCTATACACGTGCATTGCTTGGTATCATTGTTCCCGTATCAAGTGCGGCATATATTCCAGTGCGGTTTATACTCAGATTTACAAACACAAAGCTCCCATTCTGGTGGGGTGCGGTTAATAGAAAATGCTGATTCTTTTCCGAATACGGTATACATATATACTGTATATATACAGATATATATAAGTATATGTTTTCCTTTTTTAAGTGGGTCAGAGAATGAAAAAAACATAGCGAAATATAGTTTTAAAGTGTCACAATTAGAAGATGGTAAATTGGATGACTATGGGGGGCTATTTCCTTCACTGACTGTCTGTGTAAATTGTTGGGTTGAGTTTAGCTGTGAAAAACCAAGTTTGAAGAGGTCTTTGGAAAAGGGAGGAGGGAGAGGTGGTGAGGAGCGAGGTTTTGGAGTGGGTTGGCGGCCCCGTGCTGTCAGGGCCGGTGGAACCCCCTAGCGGTTCTGGCTTTGGAGTAAATACAGGCCCAGCGGACCCCTTCCCGCCCCGGGGCACTCAAACCCCAGGCCTTCCCACATTCCACTTTTATTTTCCTGGTTGCAAAACGCCTCCGGCTATCAGAACTGGTGGGGCTCTTTTTTTATTTACTCATAAAATGTGTATTAGAAATACTAAAGCAGTCATGGAGGACGTCGACTCACCCAGTTTTTGGTCTGACTTCTTCTCTCTACTCTTTCTTTTGGTCATTTGCTTTCACCCTCTCCTGCACCCCTTCACCACCACTGTCTTGATTCTAGATGTAAGCTATTTCAGTATGTACAAACAGGTGTGTAGACACACGTGTGCACATACACTTAGAAGCGCATAGAAGTGTATATATAGGTGAAAGGGCCTCCTTTTCGACCAGTGGGATTTCAAAGGGTCTGGACTGCATTATATGTTCCTCCTCTCACAATTACAGAAAATTGCCTTTGCCCCAACAATTGGGTGTGTCTGCATGAGCATAAGTCTGTTTATGTTGTCCCGTGCACCTGTGGTGAGAACAAAGACACCCACCAATCAGGGGGGAAAAGCATGGCATTTTCTGGAACCATTTGAAATAAGCAACCTCCCCTTAGCTGTGTATAATTGCTTGCCTCCTTCTTGTGAATATAAATTGTAAATGAGGTTATCCTGCTAAGTTTTGGAACCAAAACCTTCCTTTGACTGGGATTTTTCCACTCATCTTTTTCATGGCAGACCCCAATAAAGCCCTTTATTACTGTGGATGTATTGGGTGTAATCTGCAAGCTGTCAATCCCATCTCCCCAGAGATAGTGAAAATGCTGATGGCTGGATCAGCTGTATGTCTGTCTGTCTGTTGTTCTGTCTGTGTTGTGTTTTTAAGTGCAATAATGTTTCTATGAGTGATGGTGAGTCTGTGTGAATGCACATGTGTTCTTCACTGTGCATGTGTGTGTGCATGTGTTTAACCCAATGCTCATGTGTGTGGGTGGCTGTGTTATGCCTAACTTTTGAGGCATCCCCCCATAGCCACAGATGGGCTGGGGATCTGCTGGGATCTCCAGAGCAAGACCCATGCTCCATATGCCTACCCCCTCTACACCTCCCCCCCCCATACCCCCCCATGCACAAACACACACTCTGTCTTTCTGGCACGCATACAAACTGTAATCCGTTTCCATGTTTTTCTATCTGCACATCTACATCTTTTCTCAATCTTCAACCTCTTTTGCTCATCTCTCTCTCTCTCTCTCCACCCACCCCCCTCTCTCGCTCTGTCTTCTCTCTCTCTCCTTCCCTGCCCCTGTACCTTGTACATTGTTTACGTGGTTGGAATGCCAATGGTGCCCCATGCACGCCCCCGCAAACGGGATTCACTTCATCCTTATCATCCCGCGGGCCCTCTGGGGATGGGCCTGGTGTCATGAGCCACTTTGGCACATTAGGAGCCCTGTTTGTCTGATTGAGGGAGCAGCCTCTGCTCTTAATCCAAAACTAAACGAACAAGCTGCTCACGCGCCCATCCCTCGTGTTACAATGTGATAGAAACATCAGATGGGCTTTCAAATCAGGACAGGTTGCCATTGAGCCAACAGCAAATCAGGCTCTGTATCTCTATTGTAATAATTGTACTTTTGAATCATATTTTATTGTATTTTCTATTACATATTACAGTTTTCTGTTGTTTGCTGTCAGTGGTGCGTATCGTCACATTCATAATTGATAAGGTGTGAGAAGGAAGCTGGTTTGTTTAGGGTTGTGTGGACGGTATAAAATATCAGGGCCTGGCCGGAAGTATTTCATGTGAACTCGCCTCACCGTTGTCTGCCGAATGGTTAATAATAGAGGAGGGGGTTGTTGTGTAGACGTGTGGAGATGATGAGCGAGCGCACACAATGCCCTTCTCCCCGTCTCCCGCTGTGACCTCCCTCCGTCTAACCGATGGCGCTGGCCTAGGCCTTGTCTTGTTTGCATTGTGATGACAGTTACTGTGTGTCTGGGTCACGTTCAACAGCTCGCAACATGCCAAACCGTAGTTCTGGTGGCAGTCGCTCCAATATGGGCGAGCAGGCCAGCCTGAAGTATCATAAAGAAAGGACGGACGACTAATAATAATAATATGCAGCGAAATGAGTAGGCTTGGGGACTTTTCTTTAGAGCTATAGTGGACCCTCAGCCCTTTTTGTCACTCTGCCCTCCCACCCCCTCCCATTTATGTGTCTCCCTTGTGCTTGTCACTATGGAAATTTCCAGGCAAGGGAGAGGGGAGAGGGTAAGGGTAGAGTGAGTTCACTCCTGTGAGAGCATTTAGAGGACTCCCTTGTCTTTCACTTCATCAGAGACAATTGAGTCATTCAGCTCCCATTGTGGGGCCAGCCTGGACTAGGAGGGGGCATGGGGTTAGAGGAGCAAGTATTTTTTTGGAGGGGAATGGGCACCCCCCCTTCCCCGGCAATACACAACGTACAGTACCCTATGTGCCTGTTGGTAGGCTGCAGGAGGAGGAAAAGGGAGGGAGGGTCGAGGGGAAGGGGTCAGGATGGGTGAGTTATCCTGGAACTCCAGAGCAATTTGTCACATCAGAATGGCTCTTCAGTTACCAGAGGGGGGAGGGGGGCTTCCTCCACCACATCATAGCAGGAGAGCTTTTTAGGCTGAGAGTGGGGAGGAGGAGCTGTGCCGCAGAGAGAGGTCAAGGGTCATGGCCTACTCAAGCCCAGGCGGCATGTCCGTCAGCAGGGGCTTGGAGAGGGTTGTTGAGTAGAAGGTATAGGGGCAGAGAGGGAGAGAGGGGCAAAGGGAGGGTCGGACGGTTTGGCACTCGCCAAGACTCCCTTTTCCTTGGCATGCTTGTAAAAGCTGCAGGAGGGATTAGTGTGTGAGAACATTGAAATTGCAGGCTGAAGCGGAGATGACTGTCAGGACAGTCCCTCTGCCCTGCTCTTTCCATCTCACTCTCTCTGTATCTCCTCTCCTCTCTCTACTCCACACTTTCCTCTACTGTCTCTTTCTTTCTCTTTCTCTCTTACTTCCTCTTTACCTTTCTCTGTTTCTCTCTCTGTCGCTGCTCCAGCGCCACACTCTGGGGTGTAACTTTTCACCCCTCCCCTCACCTCCAACTCAATGGATGAGGTTTAAGGGAGGTCCCCTTTCTCTTGGCCTTCCTGTTTATATATTTGTAAGTTGTGCGCATGTGGGGTTTGTGCGCGCCCTTTGGACAATTGTTCTGTTGTCTAGCCTGCTAGCCCTTCTGGCGACATGAGGACATTCCCATGACTGGAGTCCGACTTTTAGATCCTCTTCTACCAAAACAAACGTCCAGGAGTCCCTCTGGCAGGCCCACCAGTGGAAGCTGTCTGGAATTACCTCACAGATGATGGCTCTCCCCCCCCCTTATTCCTTCATTAATTTCAGTAATTAATGCTCAATGATGGGGGTCTTAACAAAAACAATTGCTTAACGACTCGTCTTTTCCACTCATGGACACTCAAACAACAGCAAACAGACCCAGTTGCAGGAAATGCCTCCTGGGGGTCAAAAATTAGTGGTGGTGGGAGCCAGGCAAGTTGAGTTTTACTGTGCTGAGGCAGAGCAAGGACGGGGAGTCAATAACTCCCTCAAGCTCCAACCACAACCAGGCACCCTGTGGTGAACTCTTCGCTAATTACCATTGATTTAGACACAGTCTCAGAAAGGGGTCATGACACACACGTAAACACAGACGCACACACAGACATGCACTTTCACTCCCTCTTACTGACTTTGCAATACACTCAAACACTGATGTACACAACAACACTCTTGTTTATCTAACATACCTGGATGTTGTGCTTTTTCTCACACATGCAGGTTTAATACCAGTATTTTACATTGTTTCATTGTGCCTTAGGTAGGAGCCTTCACCCTTAGGAAAAACCACCTAAAGTGAATACAATATTGGCAATTGGGAGTGCCAGTGATAACCAGTGTCAGAGATTTGTGATGAAATGGTCATGTTCTTTTTCTGTTTCGGTCATGCTGTGGGGGGTTGAATAGAATCCCTGCAACTAGATAACCTGATCATTTCTGAGACCAGAATCCGGTGTGGCATTTATTAAGGTTGCTTTTGAGTTAACTTCGAATACATTTTTCTATCTCTGGCTGTCATGGTACTGAGGGCTACATGTGTGGTCCCCAAGTTAGACAACAAACACAAAACTCCTGAAATCAAACCAACAAAACCAGTTTAATTTTAGTCTTGAGTTGTTGCTTTAATTATTATATTCAGTTTCACTTATTGTTCTTGCACTGGACAATTTAGCAGTGTTCATTTTACTCCCCTTTAATATTTTTAACAGCTGGATATTCTCATTCTTAACTGCAAAGCATGCAAATTCCGGAGAACTCCCACGACTATCACACAGATTGTTTGAATGCCTATTTGAATTTACTTTCCGGTGGTAAGCGGTTTCCAAAGGTCAATGATGTTCCACAGTGTGACCACATACCCGGTTCTATTTTTCACAGGGGACAATAAGGGTCCCTCTTACCTCCTCGACCCCCACCAAAACTTAACTTATGCTAAGGCCTCACTTAATGTGAGGTGCAAAGAACTTCTCTGGCTTGCAGACTAGGTGGCCGTGACATTGATAAGTGTGACTTGCAGAGCATAGCAGGGTCAACCTTTCTGGATCATGGGGTTAGAATGGAGTGTGAGCATTAGGGATAGCCTAAGGACACATGCATTTACTCATAGAGGCCCTGATGTGCTGTATATAGGAAGTTGATTAAATAAGAGAAAGCAAAGGATAGGCACTATCTTCAAGTACTGTACTTGTGGAGGTTAAACATAAACTGTAGGTACAGTATATCTATTTATTTCATATGATCCATTTAGTTAGTTCATACTATTATAGGGGAAATAACTTTGCTTCTTACTCTAGAATCAGTGAAGATTAATCTTGCACTGTTGTATGGACTTTGGCCTCCACCATATTTCAGGTCATGATTACAGGAACTATAATACTTAATGTGATTACTGATTATCCCTTGCTTTTCCTTCTCATCATTGTATGGAAGGATAATTTATACAATCGATTATCTTCCCGAATAAATCAGCATGTGTGTTATCCTCATATTTTGAAACGGCTCCGCTAGTGTGTATTCACTGTATCTGTTTCTCTCCAGCTGTGTGTGTACGTGTGTGTCAGTCCTGATAAAGGTCAAGTCAATCATTTACTGGTACAAGTAACTCAGTTGGTTGACTCATAGCATGCAGAGACACCAGGGTTCACTACTTTATGGGTTCCAGGCAAAGCCAATAAAAAAAAGAGAGCCAGGCATACCCATCTCAAATAATCCCATGTACGACATAAGGAAATCCATGTAAAGTCTTTTTTTTTGTCTTCAATGTAAGTTCCACCAATTACCTTATTTGGAACTGATCCGGTTCTTCAGTTTCCCACACGGTTAAAGATCAGAACCAGACCAGTTGTGTGGAAAACATGACTTTGCATGGACCACAGGTTTACTATATAAACTCCTCTTCAATGTAAACTTTCTCAGACAGTTGGAGTAGCATACAGTACATATGTATATTTTAGGACTAGTTATACATGAAATAGCTACAAGCCTGCTAGTTTGGTTTCTGTTTCTATCAAATAATTTTGCCGGATCCAGAGTGTCATATGCCTCAGGAATCCTTGTTTGCTTTTGCGTTGTTTGAGTTTTGTTTTTTGCTTTCTGCACCATGTGGTCATCAAGAGTATGCCACCTCCCCTTCAGTTCTGTTTTGATGTGTTTTTATATTATTTTGCTTTCTGCATTGTTAACAAGTTTTTTCTTTCTCCATTCTGTTTCTTTCTGTCATTCAGTACCTACAGATGAAATGGCCCCTGCTAGATGTTCAATCAGGAGGTCTGCAAAGTAGACAGACGCTTAAAGATGCCAGGTCCCCTTCACCGGCACACATCGTTGTAAGTAACCCCCTGCTTAGTACTTTTTACATTTCTCAAGCTTTTCTTCCTCTAAGAGGGAAAGAAAACCCTTCCTCTTTGTGTATAACTCTTTGGGAGTAACCTACCCCCTTTTCCAACCAAAACCTGTTGTTGAATGGATGTCAGTGAGTAACTTGAAGTACTTTTAGATGTTTGTCTTTCCTGCAATGATGGTGTCAAACCAAAATACTTGATTTTCGAGGATGTAAGTCCTGAATTAACAACACTGTCTACTTTGAGGAAAGAAAACTCACTGTAGAAGGGCTGAGTAGGCAGGAGCAGTGGAGTTGCCAAAATTGCAGGTGTCTTGTTGCTCTTTGGATGGCCACGCCACCACTGGATTAGTTTATAGCGACTATGAACCCTACCCAGCATTTTCTCATTACTTTCTGTAGTTAGTTACAGATACAATTACATGAATGCATAGCTCACAGAAGATGACCCACACCCTCAGTGCTGGACTGAGTACTTTTCGAGGGCAGCGTGGGTGCAGAAATGCCAGTGCAAACCTTTCCAATTGCAAAGGCTAGACACCTTACTAGGCAATGATGAGGTCATGGAAGTGGCAGAATATCCCATATTTTATTTTTCGATGTTACCACCACCTTTTTAGAAGATAGCTTATGATCTTTCACAGGTTCACAGCTTTTTGGTGGGAAAGTGAAGTAAGTTGTATTTATCAGGTTAACAATGCAGCACAGTATTTCCACCAGGTTTACAGCTTTGGGGGGGGGGATTCCTTTTTGCCATTTAGTTTCTTTAATAAAAGAGCAAGCTATAGACCTGTTTTATAGGAAAGGTAACCTTAAATTACTTATTTTGTGATCTGGCGCTATATAAAAAAATATATATATATATTTAATTTTATTTTTACTATTATGTTTTTTTTTAAACAATTGATCTTCCAGGGGGGCGGGGTGCCAGAGCTAAAAATAGGCAACAGGCCTGTTTATTTGAAACAGAAACCCTATCAAAAGTTATGTTCAAGACAAAGAGATGGCGATGACAGTGACAAAACAACCCATATCCAGCCCTCTTTATACGTCCCCTATTATGCCTGCATTTATATTTATACTAAGAAGTTCATTAGAAGAAAGCAAGGCCTTTCTTGCTTTTATTGTAAGAAAAAGTCATACAAATAAACTAAAAGCCACCTTCCATAAAAAGACAAATCTGATAATACTTTTATTCTGTCATTACTTAAAATACCTGGAACCTCATGTCTTACACTTGCTACTGTACCATTAAATGTCTTGTACAATTACTGTGTACTTTTTGTCTGTAAATTAATTATTTCATTTTGATTGATCAGTACTGTTCATGATTGTTTGATTAAGGACCATAGGGTATCAAAGAATCAAACAGTTGATCAGTAGGTCATAAGACTGAGGCCCTATTTTAACGATCTGTAGGTGTGGTTTGGGCGTAACGTGCAATAAACCAATCAGAGCGTCATCTCACATTCCCTTTAAGAGCAGGCGCGCTTGTTCCATGGCGGATTGCTATTATAATGGTGGATTTGCCAGGCGCACGCCAGGAGCGGTTCACTGCCGAGGAGACCGACGTTCTCGTCAGGGCCGTAAAAGATAGAGAAGTGACATTGTTTTGGGATGGGAGAAGAAACCCACCCAAATTAGCTTTGGTTAAACAGGCCTGGAAGGAAATTGCCACAATTGTTACAAATCAGGTTCACATACATAGAGATTTCTGATGAAAATCTTTTTAATCATTGACATGAAAGAAATGTAACACAGCCATACAATAAATCAAAACAATGTAACACAGCTTCGCAGGTAGAAGACCCTGGCCTTGCCAGCAGTGCCCACGGGCCAAGCACCTTAAAGTAGCATCTGAATAACGCGTCACTGACTTTGGACTAAGTTTTTCCTGGTCTGTGGCGGAATTGTTTTCTGAAACAGTCAAAATAGCACCAGGGAACGTTTGCGCCGGAACACGCTCCTCTTTTTGCTCATCTGTGGAGGGAAAAGTCCGCTTTGCGTTGAGTGCAAAATAGGAATGATACATGCGTCGGTGTACAGTCAATTGCGCTGGGTGCAAGATAGGGCCCTGAATGTGTAGTCCCCCTCCCACTGGAGTCTTCTCCTATCTCTAAGTCAGTTGATTATATTTGTCTTTTTTTTTACCTATGGGAACTACCTAAAGACTAATGGAGTTTGGATGATTAAAGGAACGTAAGTGGTAACTCCACCACCTCGACCCCCTTTGTTGTATTTCACCATCTCAGCTCGTCAAAGCCTTGCTTTCATTTTTGTTTTTTGATAACACAGATTATCAAAATGTTTCACTGTATGACACCCTTATCAATAAATGTGTCCGAAAACTGTATTTGTATTTTTTCTCTCTTCCAAATGGGGAATATGACCTCGGCACCTTGACCTCTGCAGGCTAAGAAAGAGCTGTCTGCACCGTATTGATAAGACCTAGCTGAGGGATTGACAGATAAGAGTGATCCAAAGTTTAAGTGACCCTCCAATAAACTAAACCAACAGAAAGTCAGGGACAGAGATGGATATAGAAAAAAAGGCACTGAAATGGAGAGACAAAAAGACTAAAGGATGGTGAAACAAAAGCAATAACTACACACAGTATGAGAGAGCAGGCAAGTCACAAGGATGGGAGACATGCTAGTAGAGACCATCTCTGCTTAATAGGTTGGTTAACAATGAGGTGTTCTGTTGTTGGAGAACAGTTTGGGTCACCCATGAAGGGAAAAAGGAAGTTACCTCACGAAGGCTCGTCTTTATCTGGGGTGTGGGCCCTTCTTTGCCACGCCCTCAACACATTGAAACCATTGATGTGTCAGACCGCCCCACTGGCGGGCCCTAACCACTGCAGTTGAACTTTTATGCCATTGGCTGAAAGTTATTATTTATTTATATACCTATTGATGTGTGTTTTTTGAGAGAAAGCCAGGGAGAGACAATTTCATCTCATGCCTCATGTTTCCCTAGGCCTAATAAATGTCGATAAACTAGAGCTTTCGAAGTAAAACACAAATTCTAAGTCCATTCTCCAAAGTGACTGAAAATTCTAAGTCAGATGCCAAATATGTTATCCACTTAACTATCCCTAGACTCTGCTGCCCATTTAGTTAGTTGAATGCATATTAACAGGATGTAGTTTAGCATTGGATGTTTTTGAGCACATTTGTGGAACATTTTAGATTGGTTATGGTATGTGTTTGTTTCTTCTGGGTCCTGGTTGTGGTTGTTTTTAGGAATGTCCCAGTGAAAGATTGAACAAAAGAACGCTTAATACAGTACGTTCACATTCTACAGAAGTAGCAGCATAACCCAAAATCACATTGGGGTTTGTTATTGTTAGACTTTATTACGAAAGTGATAAGGAAAATCTAGTCTAGAAGGATGCAATAATACTTGTATTTGAACATTTATAGTCCTTAAGTACAGAATTCTAACATTTTAACAGTGTTTCTTAAATTGACATGCTATGAACTGGGACAGAAACACAGTCACACACATTTAAACATGCAGGCACATGAGCGTGCACACATACGCGTAAGCGCACACACATACGCACACACACACAATAATCTTTTCCTCAGTCTTGTTTGGGCTGGACAATGTGTCCATTGTTTCCTGGGTTTTCTCTGGCAGCAGGGGATGGCTAGAGTGTTAACTATTTCCTAACCAGGCCTTGTGTGTGTGTGTATCGGAAAGGCAATGAGGCTAGTATGCGAAACTGGATAAGAGAGGGTAAGGTATGGTCTTTTGTGCCTACTCCAAGTGCATGTTAATTAATTAGCTTTGAGGAAGTGATGGAATCTGACTGTTTTGTGAGGTAAGACCTCCCACCTGAGGCTTTACAACTGACAAACACTTCACTTTCATTCAGTCCTCATGGATTCTCTATGGAAATTATATTTGATAGAAGGCCTCAAGGTTATCCACAAATGGACATCCCTTTCTATTAATGATTTTAGAAAAAAACAAACAGTTCTGTATTGTCTGTGACTTGTCCGGAAACAACCCACAATGACTTTTCAGTCGCCATAGGTGGGCGAGCTGGGTTAACGGGTCACTTCCAGAAAAAACAGAGCAGAGGTCTTGTCCACTCCTCTATCTTTGTCGGCTCTGAAAAGTGTCTTGTCGCCTGTGCACCTGGGCTTCCTGGACAATGGCTCTGAGGGGCTGGGAAGCCTGGTGTGAAGCCCTGGCCACCTCCATAGTTAATGAGCACGTCCAGGGTCAGTGACAGGGGGCATATTTGAGGAGGGAGGCTGCTTTCTCTATCTTTGCTGTTTTCTCTTTATCCATTTACTCTACTGTCTATCTATCTATCCCTCCATTCCCTGTCCTTCCCCCCACTTTTGCCAGACAGGTGATGTCAGTAGTGGAGTTGAATGCTGTCTGTTCCTGTGGCTGTGCCCAATGTGTTGGTATTGGATAGTTAGGAGAAGACACTCTTAGACATGGCCTCACCCTTAGACAGAGAGCTTTGTTCCCTCCTACTGATGGCTCTGCCAGTCATCCGCTCTTGTTCACTGTCTCCGACCAGACACAAGTGCAGTGTCACGCTGACATAATTTCATGCTCGGTGGCAAAAACCTTGGATGAGATCAGTCATTGAAACAGAGACAGATCCGGACGTTGGTTCAAATGACACTTGGTTGTAGACTGCTATTGTCTCTTCAGCACTGTCTGCTTGTTTGCCTTTACATCACATTTATTGTGACGGGTAAAAACACAGTCGTTTGGGTTTTTGTGGGTCTTTTTTTGTTTGTTGAGGACTTAGGGACCTTGCTGCAACCAGCAACTTAACATTGGAGGACATCTGAATAGCAACTTTCATATCTGTGTGAATAGTTATGAGATCATTGTCCTGTGTCATGTGATATGTATCCAGCCATTGCATAACCTCTGTAAACTTGGACCACTATGTGTTATGTGCGACATGCAGACTTGAGGAAGCGTGCATGTGTGTGGATGCGTGGGCTCGCACAAGCGCTCATCACAGTATTTACTGTCGGCCCACTGATAGCAATTATCTTGTTGGCCACAGGGTCAAGCACAAATATTACCTATTGACCTGGATAACTAGAAACATGTACAGTAGCCTAGTGTGTCAGGGCAGAGTATGCAGCGGAACACTTCTGCCAAAGAAAGTTTTGGTGAATCAGTGGGTTGTGTGAGTGCATGTGTCTGATTGTGATTTAATGTGTGTTTGATTGTTTCATACAATTTCTTTCTTCATTTATCTTCCTTTACCTCTGTTTTTTCTTCTTCTTTCCATGCCTTTTATTTCCGATTACTAGAGTAATGTAAGAGCTGATTTGGCTGTTATGCGCTCACCCTCATACAAAGATTTGAATCCTCCATATTCAACCTCACCACCACATCATCCCTCCGACCCTCTTCAGAGTCCATGTATGCTTGAGCAGCCAGCAAGGCTAGGTAGTACAAGGCTAACAAATAGCCAGATAGTGTAACAGCCGTGTAATCACAGCAGAGCCACAAACACTCTCATATTCTCTGTGTAACATGTAGAATCCAGCCATGCCCAAATCCAGGAGGAAAAACGCCAAGCCAGCAGAAAAGGAAATGGAAGGTTAAATAAATGAATAGGGATAGTCTGGACAGGAGTGAATTAATACTTCTTTTTTAATTCAGACCATAGCAGGCTAGGCTAAAGGTGTGTGTGATGTATGTGTGTGAGAGCTGATATAATTGTGTGACTCGGGAACATCCATCTTTGCCTTTCAGGGGCCCTTCTGCTTGGAATTCCCCGGACAGTCAGATCTGAGCCTTCACCAATTTCAGTTGGTGAGAGACCTTTGACTTCCAAGTATCTTGTAGCTGGTTGATGCCAACAATTAACAACTTACAATGATGATGATTTTTTTATGATTAAAGTAATGCTTAACTTTGATCTTGATGATAATCATGCTATGCTGTGCTTTGTTGTGCTGATTGCGTGCTGCTGCTGTGTTGCTGACTTGCTTTGTTATTCTGGAAATGGCATTGCAAATGTTTTGTTCTATGATGGCTAAATCTACTCACATTTGACGGAGGACAGTGTATTCAAACATAAGGGCAGGTCCAGTGTTCTTAGCTAAACAGTAAATTAAAACGTCTATTTCCTTTGGGAAGTTTATGAATAACCATGAAGTGCACTTGGTAAGCACCTGACCATTGTTGCCCTTATGTGGAGCTGGCTGTAGTTCACTATCATCGCTTCAACTCTGGTGCAGATGGTTTTGGATTGTTTTACTTCAAGGGAGGGCTAGGCAGTGGTCAAAAACTGAATTGACACTGAGCACTTACTGTATAACTGCACCAAAGTATGTTAGAGCTGTTCTGTTTAGACAGTTTAGAATTATACTGTTGTAATCAACAGTGGTTCCTATCTGTGGAGACTTCTGCTGTGTGTGTATGTACCAATCCTTTCACAATCCCTTTTTTCAGATTTCTTTGTCAAATGGTTACACTATTTGTGACTTATTTTTGCCATGCCTTCTCGTTATTCTGCTATTTTGTGTTCTTGTTTGAATCTTCTTCCGGAATAGATATTTTTGTTCTCTATCTACATCTCATAGCAGCTGTCTTGAAGGATTCTCTTTATAATCAGCATCTGTGCTTGAATGCAAGCCAGTGAGAAGTTGGTGTGCTATTTTGTGTATATGTGTGTCTGTTTGCATGTACATGCACTGGCATCATGCATGTTTATCCATGTACTTAAAAACTGGTGTCTTTGTTGAAGATGAAGGTCAGGGGGTTTAGACAAAGCCATTTAGTTTCACAAGATTTTCCTCAGGTCCTTCAACAGAAATATTGAAAAATGAAAAATATTATATCTGATATATACCTTAATTTCCTTTTTTATTCCATCTTTTAGTAGGGTGGGACCTTGTTCTCCACTAATGCCTTAATGCGCTGTTGTTCTCTCCCTCCACAACAAACAGTGGTAGGGATGGTGGGAGTGAATGGAGTGGAATATATTGTGTTATCCTTGATCCGCAGAAGTGACCTTTGTTGCGGAGATCATTGGACAAGTGGTATTGCTTAGCTCATCACCAAAAGCTTTACAGTAGGCTCGCAACCGAGTAGAAGAGGGTGCAATTGAAAACCAGAGAATACATTTATTTGCCTTCTTTTGTGGGGTCCAATCTATTAAAGGGACTGTTCATCCCCAAATATTTTTTTTCTTCTAATTTTCCTCTTACCTGTAGTGCTATTATCCATCTTGATTGTTTGGGTGTGAGTTGCTGAGTGTGCGAGATGTTTCATGTTTCTTTCCACCAAACTACACCCACCAACCAACAGAAGGCAGAAGGAAGTGTGCATCTATTCATGGACAAGAGGCTTGTAAGATGTAAAAATGTGTCTGTTTACTCTGGTTAAAAAACAAACAAACGGTTAAGCAAGGTAGGTTTCGATGTGTCCCTTATATCCCTTATATCGGACATTGCTAGCTTTTGGAGATTAGTTTATAGCTAAGTGATATTATTTGCTCACCCTATCATTACTGAACTTGATAACCGTACAGCTCAGCGGAGGACAACACCATTCGTGTTTACATGTACTGTCACAAGCATGAGCCTCGTCCATGAGTAGATGCACGGGTCCATTTCACAACAAGGTTTGTGGATTATCTTGAGTAACCGGCCCATGATTTCTGGACAGAGACTTTGCTGTTGAGTTTTTGAAATGTAATTTTTGTGAACTTTGAGGACCACAAGACTTGTCCAATCTAGTTCCATTACATCTACGGCCAATATCTCCAAAACTTTACAACTTGCACCAAAACAATATAGATGGATAAAAAGTACTACAGGATTAACAACTTTAAAAAAAATGTTGGGTATGAACTGCCCCTTTAGTTTAAATTGCATGACTGATCTATTGTTTTAGGATCTTCCACTCATATAAAATCCATAGCTGTTATGAAGAAAGAGAATCTTGCCTTGGAAACGTCTTGTATTCATAGCCCAATTTGGAGAACGACTGCCCTTTAAATGTTTTCTATCCCTCTTATAAAGGTGTTTTTGCCAGAACTTGTTTGACGAGATAGCTCTATTGGGTGTGTCTGTGCATGTGCACCTTAAACATGTGTTTGTCTGCCCAAGGATTCCTGCATACTTTAGATGTATGTGTTTCTGTCTAAGGTGTGTATCGGTGTGTGTGTGTGTGTGTGTGTCTGTGTGTCTGTGTGTCTGTCTCAGTCAAACAGTCTGAGGTAGGTCATATAGGGTTGTCTTGTATAGTGGGTTTCATAGATAGACCACCAAATCTACCAAATCCACTCAAGCTTACTAGTGTATGTGTTTGAGATATGAACAAAGCTTCAAAGACTGTCACCAGAGCTCAACCCTAATTTATAACTCAAATGAATATATGTGACAGGTGCTGGTATTTTGGTCTGCATATAGGTCACACTTCCCGCTGGCAAGTAATCAGTGGAAACTGGTGAACCACAACCATATGAACGACGGCGCTGCAACTGCGCTAGCTATCTTACGTAGCAAACAACTTGTTGGCTAAGAAAAGCATACAAAACGCATGGCTGTTGATTCTCTGCATGTTCAGCTCATAACAGCAACAGAAAAACATGAACATGCTTGGCTACATATAACTAGATCAACACACAGGTCCTAAACAGGACAGATGGATCGATTTTAAACTTACTTGTACAAAACAGAACGTTTCATGGCAGATGATGGTTTTGTACATTTGTTAATTTCCATTATGCATGTACTCCAAGATAAATTAGTCTATTAGATTTCCATTGTCAATTGTCTTACCATCTGCGATACGTATATCGCGTACGTATAATTAGTTGAGTGAAAATAGCATCTGCCATAGTAACAACCTTAGAGTAAACAAACATAATGCCACAGATCTTTCTTAATGGGTGGTGGCTTGGACGATACTAAGTGACAATAGCCAACAAAACCAAAGATGCTAATCCAACTCGGCCAGCATCACGCTCCCAAAACTCGTCTAGAAAACCTGCCTTAACAAAGTTACTTTGCTGTTTGATTATTCAATTATCCTAAAATGTTTGTTTATTATTGTGAGTGACTTCTTCAACACATGTTTAAGTGTGATGCTATAATATAACTATAAGACTGTGATATATAAAATGAAAAAGTGGTAAAAAAAACGTATTGGCATGTTTCGAAGATTGCTGTACTTTTTTACCAGCACGTGTCACATGAATTAAAATGATTGTTGTTGGATGAGACGGGACCGTCCTTGCTTAAATATAGATATATCAATGTTGAAACTCTTGTCTTCTACTTTATCCAGTAAAATCAGTGGTCTTCTTGGCCGGCTCTGATTGGACCGAGGCTAGGCCCTGTAAACGATGAAGAGTGTGTACTGTACACTTGAGGCCGCTTCACAGGGAAACTTGTTTTGACAGAGCTCCAGGTGTCTCATTGTTGGACCTGCTATGGTTCAACAGATTTACCAATTAGCACTGGGGCTGGGGGCATTTTTGGGCGAGAAGCGGGGAATATGGGGGATGAGGAGGAAGAATTGAAATGGGGAGGCGGGAGGTTCAGGGGTAGTGATGGAGAGAGGAGGGGTTAAGGAGAAGAAGGGGATGGACTCTGAAAGAGTAGGAAGACTTCCTACCATTTGTGGCCTCCTATATCAAGCAATGCAATAGAATGGGTGGTGTTTCTTCCAAGAAGGCAAGAGTAAAAGGACAGTGACAGAGACATTTTAATGGAATTGTCTATATCATTGGAATGTGTTGTTTTACAAATCGCAACTTGAGTGTAACTGTGGAGAGCGTTTCCCCACACAGTCTTCCACTGGGCGAATCCTATTAGATCATACACATTGTTATTACTCTCACAATATTTGTTTGTGTCTCAGACAAGGCCTGCTCCATTTCCAAGAAGCTTGCATATTAACTTTAGAAAATTGTGTTTAGTGATTTCAATAAAATCCCTTGGGTCGTCTGAAAAGTTTATGGTAGTGGGTCAGTGTCACTGCCAGTATGAAAACATTAATGAAGAGAAAAAATAACTTCTGGAAAAGGGTGCATGTTGGCTGTAAACACACTATAAAGAATAGTTATTTTTCAGTTTAACTGGAGACTTATTATACTTTGGAGTCATGTTGCAGCAACAGTACACCAGTCAAGCTCCATGACACATGTATTATCTATAATACAGTCGTATGCAAAAGTTTGGGCACCCCTGATAATCTCCATTACTTTCATCTATAAAATGTTGGGCGTTTGGATGAGGAACGTCTTTGTCATATATATACACATACGTCATGGACAGTGATATTTTAGCCGTGAAATAAGGTTTATTTGATAAACAGAAAATATGCCATACGCATCATAAGAGAATTAGACACTTGCATAAATTTGGGCACCCCAACAGAAAAATCACATTTATATTTAGTAGAGCCTCCTTTTGCAAAAATAACAGCTTCTAGACGCTTTTTATATCCTCTGATGAGTGTCTGGATTCTGGATTGAGGTAATTTGGACCATTCTTCCTTACAATACATCTCCAGTTCAGTAAGGTTTGATGGGTGCCTAGCGTGGACAGCCCGCTTCAAGTCACCCCATAGATTTTCAATTATATTCAAGTCTGGGGACTGGGATGGCCATTCCAAAACATTGTAGTTGTTCCTCTGCATAAATGCCTTAGTGGATTTGGAGCAATGTTTCGGGTCGTTGTCCTGCTGGAACACCCAACTGCGCCGTAACTTCAGCTTTGTTACAGATTCTTGAACATTATTGTCCAGAATTTGCTGGTACTGAGTTGAATCCATACGACCTTCAACTTTAACTAGATTCCCAGTTCCTGCACTAGCCACACAGCCCCACAGCATGACGGACCCCCCACCAAATTTTACTGTGGGCAGCAAGTGTTTTTCTAGGAATGCTGTGTTCTTTTGCCTCCATGCGTAACGCCTCTTGTTGTGACCGAATAACTCCATCTTTGTCTCATCAGTCCACAGCACTTTGTTCCAAAATGAGCCTGGCTTGTTCAAATGTAGTTTGGCAAACCTCAAGCAAGCCTTTTTGTGGCGCGTGTGCAGAAAAGGCTTCTTCCGCATCACTCTCCCATACAGCTGTTCTCTGTGCAATGTGCGCTGAATGGTCGAGCAATGCACAGTGACACCATCTGCAGCATGATGACCTTGCAGCTCTTTGGAGGTGGTCTGAGGGTTGTCCTTGACCATTCTGACCATTCTTCGCCTTTGCCTCTTTGTTATTTTTCCTGGCCTGCCACTTCTGGCCTTAACAAGAACTGTGCCTGTTGCCTTCCATTTCCTAATGACATTCCTCACAGTGGAAACTGATAGCTGAAACCTCCGGGATAACTTTTTGCAGCCTTCCCCTAAACCATACTGCTGAACAATCTTTGTTTTTAGATCATTTGATAGCTGTTTTGATGCCCCCATTTTGCCACTGTTCAGAGGAGAATCAAAGAGAAGCAAAACTTGCAATTGGCTAACTTAAATACCCTTTCTAATGATTGAATGCACCTTTTTATGTAATTGAAGGCTTAACGAGTTAATCAGACTAATTCTGTGTTGCAGTTAATCAGCATTTAGTAGGCAGAGGTATTCAAATCAAATAAATGATAAGGGTGCCCAAACTTTTGCACAGCCTTTTTTTCACATTTGATTTAATTTCACACAACTAAATACTGCTACACCAAATATCTTTGTCTGGAAAACACCCCAGCACTCAGTGTTAACTAGAAAAGTAATATTACAATATTATATTGATCTTTTTTGGTGAAGACAGGAAATTATCATGCAGCCTCAGAGGGGTGCCTAAACTTTTGCATACGACTGTATATAGAACACTTTGTTGACTTAAGCCTGTTTGGCTTGAAGTGGGGGGAGAATGATTTGTGGGAACATTTATTTAACAATTTCTACAATCCACATGAAATTATACAGATTGTTATATCTTACTAGGGATGTAAATGATTAATTGAAGATCCAATTAATTGTCAATAAGAAATTGATTGACAGGAATTCATTTGATCGACCTAGGCCATTTCGATTTAGTATCACTAGCCGTATTGCCAGATGGGCGGTTTCTGCCCAGTTAGGTTATTTTTAATGACAGTGTGTGGGCAAAAATGGCTTGGGTGGGATAAACATAGCATAGCAGACTCCACAGGTGATTGTGTGGTTTACTGTCAATACAATTTGGCAATCCTGATCATTAGAGAAAGCTATGTAATTGTTGTTGTAAAGAAAACTACCTGAAAAAGCTAGAGCGTTAAAATCAAATGATGAAACGAGCAACTAGAAGTATGGTTTAAGATTACTTTTTCAAAAGGATAATGTTCTTTGCAAAGTCTTTGAGTCTGTGTTAAAATATAACACCACGACTACACCAATGATTCATCACCTGACAAACATACACCCTACCACCATGTCTAGTGGTATGTCTTCTTTTCAACTGATCATTACATTGATGTTAGCAGGAAATACTGTGATGAACATCAGGCAGAGAGGAAAACATGAGATTTGCCTGTTAATGGAGAAAGATATGATGCAAATAAATATAGTCGATTGTGAAGGTTTTTGGGGCCTCAGGAATTTGGTGGAGCTGGGATACAGCAATCCATTTGCCCAGGCACAGTCACTGGGTGCAGAGAGTTTCTGTCAGAGGCAACAACAAAAACCTTTAATAAGAATAATGAATTGATTGATCTATAACAATGGCAATGTTCGAAGCAAATTTGCAACCCTATGCTACATCACTATGTCAGACAGCCAATACACCATCTCACACAAATCCACTGCTGGAACTGGTACCGTGCCCCTTTGTGTTCAAGCAATTATGCTGTGGTTTGTGTCTTTCTTAGGTGGTGTAGTCACAGTCTGGGGATACAGGCTTGCTCCCCTGTGTGTAGACCCCTATCCAGCTCGGTGTATCCCTACAACCCCTTTCTAAAAAAAACTCTTACCCTGAAAAGAAAAATGTATTGTTACAGCTGAATACGCAGTGAGAGTTAAAGTTAAACACCTTCAGTGACTGACTGAGTGACTGTGTGTATGGAATGCTGACTGTTTCCTGGGAGCACTAAAGCTGCCCTGAATTGGGTTTCGTTTTAAGGCAAGAAAGCGACCGTTGGGAGGATTAGGGAACATTCGGTATCTGCTTTCTGAATAGTTTTGCATTGTCCTTTCTCTCACTCTCCTTTTTTGTGCATTGTTTTCAGATGTGTGTCAGCCCAACCTATGCAGGACTAACCTCCAATTTATTTCACGTCGTTCTTCTCAGCAGTTCCAGTGAAGACATCTTTGAAATGTATTTGTTTTATTTTGTGTTTTTTTTATGTATTTATTTTGTTTCCTCTCAAGCCAGTGTAGTAAGTGTAGCCTCAGTGTCTCAGCGATTCTTTTCTCTACAATTCCTTGATAAAGAAGGAATCATGGCATGCATACATTTTTTCTAGCATCAAGGTCTTTTAGATGGTGTCATATGTTTTTTGGGGGGCATCTCCACCAGACAGGTGATGCTGCTTACAGGTGCACACATGCTTCTTGTTTGTTTATCTTAACAGCCTCACAAGAATCATATTGCCTATGAACATGCCTTTTGGGTGATATCATGAGTACTAATATAAAGGCAGGGCTGTACATTCCATCTGAATTGTTATGGCAGATAAGTTGTACAATACAGCCAATAAAAAAGCACCATTCAGACACCCAACACTGGCCTGGGAGGTCATTAAAATCAACAAGGAAGAATTGTCTTCAGGGGAAAAAAGTAAAACATCCACATAACTATGAAGAGAAGCTTCTACATCTGTCAAAAGCTGCTTAGATTCCATACATTATTAACGTTATCTAAATGCATTATTTGTGTTTTCGTTCATTCATTTGTCTTGTTAACATAATAAACAGCGTGGAGAAAGCATGGCCATTGTGGGCAATGTGACAGTTGTGTGCGAGATTTGAATAAAGAGCACAGCTCAGTGATTTCAGTGAGACGGGTGCGGTTTTGTGGACGCACGACAAGTTCTCCTTCCAGAGCCTCATTAAGGGACAGTGACGCGATGATGTAGAAACTGTTATAGTTTTACCGACCTACCTTTTTCTTTGAACATTGTCACCCTCTCATCTGCAACATGCTCTGTTCCTCTATATAACAAGACGTCACACACACACACACTTATTATTTTTGTGGCTGAAACCAATAAAATATGGCTTGTCCACAGATTTTTGGGAAGCTTTGTTGGAAAACCCACCTATAGTTTTTTTTCTCCCCCCTTTCTCCTTTCTTTCTTCTTTGGCTCAAACATCATGGTGAATGGATATTTTAATTGGAACTTTTGGAACTGTCTCCATCTTGCGTTGAAATGGCAGACAAGTGACTGCCTGGTGTAGTAATGGCAAGCTGATTGGTGTGTAGTGAGGCATGGATAAATCAACCGGCAGCCTGAGTGGCTCAGTTGATTCTCACTAACATTTATGGACGTACTTGAATTTACCTCTTTTTCTAGAACTTTTTACCCATTTCTAGCGAGAACTTTTGGCATGTTGGACAAAGAATATCTCATCGTCCTGTCATTTGACTTGTTTTTGTGGTGCAATAGACTTTATATTCCAAGCCATGCAGATATTTTTGGCTCAGTTAGCGTCATTTGACACCATTATTCAGGTTTTATCAAAAGAGACTCCTTTTGTTATGTTTACCTTCACGGCCACTAAAATACTAGCTAATCTCAGTTTGGATGCTCCATGCTCTATCTTATGGAGACAACATGATTCGGTTTGTCTGCAAAAGCACAGGGATGACCCTGCCCCACACATCAGTCCATGTAGACGGTGTATTTCCCATAGGCAAGAGAGTGAGGATCTCAGTATAAGGGCTCGTAAGCAGGATCATATTGAAGTAATTGTAATACTTTAAATTGTGTTTTTTTGTGTCTCTTTGTGAGATGGTGTCTCTTTCAGTGTTTCCCTCTGTTTCTCTCTCTGTCTCTCTCTCTCTGGGCTGGTGGGCAATGCTGTGTAATTTATCTGGAAGGCTGCTACTGAGCCCTTTATGAGAAGAAAGGAGAGAAGCTGGGTCCTAGGTCACTTAGTGTTGTCCGGTAAATAAAACTCCACATTGGTATAAATCAGCAGCGAGAGAAGAATATAGAGTGTACAAGTAGATAAATGGTAATCTATACATATCTTTTTTCACCATGGTCTCAGTTGGAGTCCCTCCATTAGCCATGATGTGTTCTTCTTAACTCCATCAAGTAAGCGGATGTGGCACACAAACTCACCGGCGTATGTACGTACTGCAGTGTGGGCCTGCCTCTCTTGCAGTTTTAATTGTTATATCTCCTCACCCTTGATATGAGCAAAAAGGGAGTCCTCTGCAGAGCCTGGGACTTCAAAGGCTACCTCCCCCAGTCTTACAAGTTGCCCGTCTCTTTGGAGGAGTAGGCTCCAGAGAGCAGAAGGGGGGTTGGAGAGGTGGGTTGTAGAGGCGGCGCCAAGTCCCGGCTGGAATGAGTTTGATGGGCTAATTGTAGCCCCCAGTGGACACAGCTGCACATCACAGAGAGGACTGGGTGAGAGTGTGGAGCACTGGATGAGAAGCCACGGCAGTTCACGACATGGGAATGAATGGAGACTGTAAAAGACTTAAGATATTTCTGTCTCTTGTTCTATCTCCCCCTTCTCTCCTGTCCTCCATTTTTTACCTTCTGGAATAATTTCAGACTTACCATTGCAAACACCAGTTGTTTTTTCCCCCATGTTACCTTTTCGTTTTTGGTTCATTGAATAGTCTTGCTCTTTTGTAGGTTTTTTCTGTGTATCTGCCGTTTTATATCTGGCAACAAGTAATGCATTCATTTTGTCTGCCATCCTCAATCCACGTGGATAGACAGCTTCTTAAGGCACTGTGGCACATGTGATGATTGCCCTATCAGCAGGCCTTAATACTGCAGCAGGTTAGTCACTGCATTTAATGAGCCCACTGACCGCATGCAGTCAGAGTCAGAACCAAACACAAACCAGAACAAAGGAATTTGTGTGACACAGAGGCACACACAAACACGCGTTAGTCTGCTGACTATTAGTACCACTACTACCAACTAGCGCTACTGTAGCGGTGATCAAAAAAGATTCTTCGCAGCTTTGAACCGTTCTCTTTTTTCACCCATCTGCATCAAAAAGAAATCAATAGCTGAAACTTTGAGAGAGCATGTATCATTTTTTCTTCTCTTTCTCTTACCCGCACCCCCCACCCCCACTCCCTCCTTTCTGGTGGTTTGTACATTACACCACTAGAGTAAAGCACAGTTAAAAGGAGAATGGCGCTGGAGATGACACCATCAAGGAAGTTGCTCGTGTATAGAAGGGCCCCGACTGGGGGGAAGAAAATCAATGGGATGGAATACACTTCCACACGCGGAAACGGCACACTGGGAGGGAGAGGGAAGAGGTTAGGGAGAGGGAGGAGGGGGTGTTTTTGGACACAAAAAATGCATTTGTTTTAGCGAAAGATGGAAAGGAGAAGAAAGAAAATAAATATAACACTTCAGAACATCTTATGGAAAAAAGACTGCTTTGGTGAGGTTGAGTTGAGCGGTTAAGGTTTGTGTTATCCAGCTGTGCCAAAGCGCATGTAGCTGTCTTCCAGGTCTCTTAGTGTTGGTGCAGAAAGACTACTCATGGCATGTTCTAGGGTTTTCAGTGGACACAACGGGGCGGTGCATGAGGCAGAAAAGTGGATCACACTTTTTTTTGTATATTTTTTTACTCTAGATATTAATTTGAGCCGTCCACACAACTCAGAATGTAAGACATATTTCTCAAGTCAATAACCACTATTAATGGGTTAACCACAAAGTTTTGTAGTGGAACAACAAAACATTTCCTGATTCGTATTGGCTATTGAACAATACAAATGTCAATTACTGTTGTGAAATTCCAGAAACACAAAACTGTTTTGATCCCACATTGTATTTGTAGTAGTTACTGATACCAACATTTCCAAAAATCCATGCTATAAGGCAGTGATATCTAAAAGGTCTTTTTTCTTACAAAACCATGATTGCATCCAACAACAGCATAGCATAAAACGTCATACATGTTCAGAGACCAAAGGTAGCAGTATGTGCTAGGCTTAAGGCTTAAGTCAGGCCTATGGCAGAAACCTGTTGATGGAATTGTTTGTTAATTGTAAAAATAAAAATAAATTAAAAAGATCTAGAAGCTTGTAGATCAGGTCAGTTTGTCTAGTTGGTATCTTAGCATAACTGCATCATCCAACCCCCAAACAACATAGGGGATGTGGCCTGCTGAAGGGGCTGAGAGGGAAATGGCAATTCTCACTTTTTTTTTATTTAATTCAGTTTTTATTGTCAGGTTTCCTGTTTTGAAAGCCATTAAGGAGCTAATTTCCTCACAGCAAGAGAGGAGATAAAAAGCCCTGGTCTTTTGAAACGTGTCCAAGCGCAAACGTAAAAAAGATGGAACGATAGCTATCTGTAAACATCCCCGCCGAGGGGTCTGAGGAAAAGAGAATTGTGAGCAATGGCATATTCACACGCTGCACGGTTTTGATACGATGATGACTGATGAAAGACTTGCCGGTGTTTTGTTCCATCACAGCTGTATTGCTCTATTCAAACCCACACAAGGATCCCAGGGCAAGGTCACATGACTGCCCCCCCTTCCAAAATGCTTTGTGACATCTGCATTCAAAAAATTTTGGTTCCAGTTTGAACCAGTTAGCATTATTTAAAAACTGATGCATTTGTCATTGCTCCTTCAATTTACCCATAAATCCTGTTTTGAAATGTATTTTATTTGTAACGTTTATTTTTGCAGGGACAGTGCAATATTAAAAGGTAATTTCACCTTTAGAGTTAGCTAGCAGCTAATTTACATCAGTTGTCCCTTATAGCAGGTACATTACATAAAACGGTAATAAATAAAGTCCATGAATGTAAGATAGATAAATTCAGTATGTTAACTACAATAAATACTAGGCAATCATTGGTGCTAAGTGCTGACACAGTTACAGAGTATGTATATAGATATGATAACAATGTAATAAGTAACAGGATCCCAGGTAATATACTGCATCATTTTATAATCTAATAGGACCAGATATAATCTTTTGACATACTGGAACTGAGATTTGTGAAAAAGGGCCTGACCTTCTCACATTTCCATGCTGCTACTTTCACAGTGACAAAGACTGTTCCATCCATCTATCTGTGAAGAGTGACTGATGTCATGTACTGTACAGTAGACCTCTGTGACCCGCTGACCCCCACCCTGCTCACTGTGGAGCTTTGACACGCAGCTAAAAAAACGTTCAAGCCTGTTACTTTAGTTTTTTCTGTACAAAGTTTACATTTATGGTGTGACTGTTTAGTCTGGACATCTGTCAAATGTAATCTGTTATGGTTGGCTGGTGTCTGCTCCAATGTACTTGTCTCCTGAGACAAATACCCCGCCTCCCACCACCTCACACCCTCAGAAGCACGCAGTAGTTTGTTGCTGTGGTGCCCCTCCACGTGCTTCTTCCTCACTGCCCCCAAGGCTGGCCAGCCTTCTTCCTCTTAATAATACTGACAGGCTGTAATTGGCAGTAATTGCACCCTTCGGGCGTCGTCAAATGGGGGTGTTGCTAAACAAACCACAGGGACTGCAGGCTGGCTAGCTGTCTATGAGAGTTGGAAGTTGAAAGTGGGTCTGTAAGATTGGCAGTGTGAAATTTGTCGACCTGCTTATGCATGATGCTGCGACATCCAGGGTATGCAAGGGTTTTGTGGATGTGTGTTTGGGCCATTCCAAAATGTCAGTCATGATACCATCAGGCTTCTAAATGGACACTAATATTTACTTTCAGCTAGGTTGCACTATCAGCAAAATGACACTATTGTACTTCACTTGTCTTAGGTTAGCATAGGTTTATGAGGTTAGTATAGGTTATTTCAGCTACTGGTTGCACTATCAGCAAAATTGCAGTATTGTACTTCACTTGTCTTAGGTTAGTATAGGTTTATAAGGTTAGTATAGGTTATAAGGTGTATTAAGTGTATTTAGAGTGTATTTGTTTTAGTATACTGTATTGCATATTGTATATTATTTGTATATTAGGAGGTTATCATATATGTAATCTATGTTCTGTGTATTTATATGTTATGCCAGGTTGCTTTACGTTGTCTTGTCCTATACATTTCAATGTGAGCAAGAAAGAGTCAATTTAATCCAGTTTGTGTACAATATATGCACACTGAAAGTCTTAACAGTCTGTGGCAACACCTTCCTTCCGCACAGTGAGCCAACAAAACAAGAGTCCACAAGCCTTAAAATCTCATGCATTCAGCAAAGCAGTTAATAATTCTAGTCAGAATATGAGTCTGATACCGCTCCGTTGGGCTGTGAGTATGGGGCGTGTTTCAACCGAACGCGGAAAAAAATGTGTCTTCGCTCAATTCGATAGACCTACAACCAATCAGAGCAACGTAGTATGTTGTCTGTTGAAAATGAATTCAACCCAACCTTTGGTGACGTGGTTGATTACGTTACTGTTGATCATCTGTCCATCATCGTATAAAGCCCGCCCTGACAATTTGATTTGTCCGAACAGCTCTTGTTTTTCCCCAACCGAGCGACCCCAGACCCAACTTCCCGCCAAAAAATGTTTGTGGGCGGGGCTAAGTTTGGCTGGCACCCAGGCTACAAACTCATGGCACCTCCTTCTGGTTAACGTGCAGGAGTGGCGTACCAGCGGGCTTCTTCCCAGGGACATGTTTGGTGGATACTCTTCGCAGGGCCCTCCCTGGGGTCACTGAGCATTATTGATTGAGACCTCCAGACACAATTCAATTATTGAAATGGCCTGGCCAAGCATGTGTGTGTGTGTGGCACCAGTGACCCCAAAACCTGCTGGCGAGAAAGAAGAACGGAGATAATCACATTGAGCGCACCACCAGTGTAGCTTTTACGTCAGCTTGGGACTTGCTCTCGTGGGCATTTGTTCCTGTTCACCTCCTTTTCAGTTGTTTATTCCGTCATTTCACATTCCCATTCTACCGGCCCAGTGGGTGTAGCCTATTTTTTTTCCAGTTTGTCAGATGTTTGTGGGAAGCCGCTCATTATGTGGTTATCTGTGTCCATGATTATCGTCGTTTTTTTTAAAGATCTTCAGTGCCGTTGTCTATGTTTGTGTTTGTTGGAGAGGAAGAAAGGGGATTGTGAGAGAGAGAGAGAGAGAGAGAGAGAGAGAGAGAGAGAGAGAGAGAGAGAGAGTTGTGCAATAATGTAGTGTATGCGACAGCCCACGGGGAGCGAAAGGGTCTCTGGCCTTCTGCTGCACTGGGCTGACTCGCAGACTCTCATCCCACTGCTCATTCCCTTTTAGGAAAAGAACCACAGCACATAATTAAAATATATGGCCCAACTGGGGCCCAAATATATAAACTTAAAAATATAGAGTACCACCAGACCAGCCTCAATCAGGGCCTGTGGTGAGTGTTGGACTGCAGCAAATATAAAACGTGTGTGTGTCCAACATCTCAGCAGTCTGAGCAGCATGCTATAAAAGGCTGCAAAAAACACTGTAGTCTCTCTGTGAGTCGGGGTCATTGTGGGCTAAGCGCAGTGTGTATTATGTGCGCATTCTCTCATGTATGTTACTGCTGTGTACACTGTTT
Source organism: Mallotus villosus (assembly GCA_903064625.1). Taxonomy (NCBI): domain Eukaryota; kingdom Metazoa; phylum Chordata; class Actinopteri; order Osmeriformes; family Salangidae; genus Mallotus; species Mallotus villosus. The sequence goes on along the minus strand of CAEFZP010001430.1, from coordinate 158,018 downwards.
GTGAGTCTAGAATGCTGCCCCGCACACTGACCCACAACGCACCCTCTGCCTTTCTCCAAACGCACCTTTCAGTACTGTAAAATATGACCGCACTTTTAAAGGCAATAGTGTGTGTCAAAGAGGACACATTTTGCTGCTCCTCAACAATGGAACAAACACTCACACCTCACTCGTTTCAGCACTTTGTCACCCTCTAATGATGACTATCCATCAATGAGAGGGAGCAGTGCCTGGAAAATGAAGATGGATTGAATTAGTGTTAAAGTGAGATGGTTGCTGCGTTGTGTAGAACCCATAATTACAGTGTCAGGGCTGTTGAAACCCTTCAGTACCCCCTGAGAAGGGGAGCATAACACATTTGCTCCAGTGATAATATTATTAAGGTATTTTGGCAGATTCACTTCATGTAGTTCCTAATAGCAAGTAACTGCTACTGATTGTTTAGGACAGGTGGGCTTGTGTGTGTGGGAGAGAGAGAAGGAGCAAATGGAGGATGAGTGGGGGAGTAAGTGATATATCTGATGAAGGGGAAAACCTTCAAGATTATTCTGCACCCAGTGCGGACTAGGATGTTCATGACTGTCAGGAATTATGGAGGGGCGAAACAACAACCATAAACCAGTAAACAAACGAATTGAGTGAGTCGAAACAAACAGATTGAGTTCAACAAAGCATCCATTTTTTGCCTTGTCTCTGTGGGAAATGGAAATTGGTCTGAAGTGTTTGTAATTAAATAAGTCTTAGAAACACCAGGAAATAGCTTAATTTCATATTGAGACACATGACTCTGGGATCTTAGCAAACCAATTAACCCTGCCGCAGCTCATTAAAAAGCTACTTTCATGGCCAGGAGCAGCGACTTATCTGCCAACACGGGACATGAAAGCACACATTTGTAAATCCCAAACTCCTAAAGTAATTGGAAAGGTAGATACGAAGAGTAGTAATCAAGTGACACGGCCAAACTTTAATGGACCTAAAGAAGGAGTGATTATAAAAGGATAAAGACGTAACCATTGATGGGCCCAGTTTTTACAGTATCACCCTGAATGCTATGACGATTAAACAATCTATTGCTTATTCAAGCCCAGGAATATAACCTACACTTGTTCCTTAACCCTTAACATTGATGCAACTAAAGGTATCCTTTGGCAAATGAAGGGAAAGAAAAAATAAGGTTAAATAAGTAAATAAGGTTGAACCTCATACAAAACGAATAACTGTTGGCTTTTGACATTTATTGAAATGATTGAATGAAACGCTATATAGTGTTTCTTTTATTGCAATTCCATTTCATTCATCCAAACACAAAAAAAAGTTTATTATTTGTGTGTTTGATAAACAATATAAATTCACTAAGGTTGTATGGAAACATTGAACAATTCAGGAAACATTGCTCAAATGCTGAAGCTTACTGGATATTGTAAAAAACATATATAGACAATAATAATGGAGGGCACAGAAAATATGAATATTGCTGTAACATTCAGATTGAGAAAGATACCGAAACACTTAATTTGCCAGTGAAGTGACATCCATTGACCTAGCTGTAGCCGGGCCGTAGTTGTCCAGGGTTTCTGTATTTTTGACCTCATTGAAAGTCCATTAGTGTCAGGCCATGAGAACATTAGTCAGTCACCACTTAACTTAGAGGAAGCGTAGTATGCCCAGACCTGAAGTGATATTACAAATTACTTACCGCTAGGTTTTTGTTAAAATAATCTAATAGGTTAATGGTACTAAGAGGTACCATTCAGCTTTGTTCATACATAGTTATTTGTGTTGCTTTGTGTTTGCTGGCTCAAACAATGAATCCAAGCCTCATTTTCTCTCTCTCTCTCTCTCTCTCTCTCTCTCTCTCTCTCTCTCGCTCTTTCTCTCTCTGCCACACACAAACAATCTCTGTCATCTGCATCAAAATCATTACAAGGAGATAAACTCCACCATTTTATAATGTTCATGGTGTTCTAATCTGAAACAGGCCTGTGAAAGTGCATGAGGCAGATGATCAAATCCCATTTTAATGGAAATTATCAGTGTTGTATGTTCAGTATTCATCTAGCAGAGGTATTACAAATCTGCATTCAGCCAGCTTGTTTGTTCTGTGCCATATTTCTTTCTATGGTTAAACCAAGCCAGAAATGCACCTAAATGTATCACCATTATTTATGCATTGATTTGCCACAATAGCTCATCTGATTAGTAAATCTAGGGTTTACCATTTAGAAAGTTTATTTGGGGTTCAATGATGATGTGAGTTTTGATGGAGCAGGGGAAGCATATTGGTTACTGTTATTTTTCTTTATGCCACCCATTTTCCCTTGGCAAGAAGGTATACAGCATCCGAAATCTGATTAGCCTCCATTATAAAGGGTGATATTTTCATCCCGCTGATTCTCGGCACTGTGTCAGAGCACTCCGCCGCTTCAGTACCGGGAAAAGCCTGCTCTTCTGACAGATAGTAGATATCCCCACCGTCGCTTGTTTAGACATCCCTGTCTTTTGTGACACAGAAGAAAAGACAGGCTAGAAAATATAAAGCAACCAAATAATGTCAAAAGATCAGAAATCAATGGCTGAAGGAACGTGATCTCCCCTTGCATTACGAGTGTCTTTCCGTTGCCACTAAAGTTGCTTTGGTTCACCCTCTCAGAGATGTAACTCAAGCATGAGGAAGCTGTCTGACAATGTTTGGATATCAGCAGAAATAGCCTTTAACTTAAAGGTTACTAGCCAAGGTTTATTGGGTTTCATGTTCATCACATTTGGGGGAAGTTGGACACAGAATGGTTTATTAATGGCCAGTTTCATATTTCTGTCCATTTTGTGATGTAATGCATGATTCAAAAGTAGGAAATGATCCATTGAGAGACTGTATTTAACATAGTAATACAATTTTTCAGTTACTTGGGAAATTAGGTGTATTATTCAGTGACGTTAGAAATAATGTGTTTAGAAGTTTGAAATAATATGGAATTTGATTCTACCATTTCTTAGTACCTAGGACAATTACTTATTCAGTCATATCCATTGTAAATAGTCAAATCTAAAACTATTGGAACACAACACAAATCGGAATCAATACAACTTCCATTACATTATAATTCTTTAGTTGTTTGTCATTTTTATTCGGTTTAAATGTTGTAGGATATGTTATCATTTGACTTTAGGTCAGTTAGCAGTTATTTTATCTCTCTTTTTCCATCCTGACAAAATGTGGCAATTCTGGAAACATTTATTATACAGGTTGGGTTTGGGGTTAGAGTACATGGTTTCAACTTCTGTAGCAGTTGTGATCTCTTATAATGAGAAAGAGGAAACGCGGCACCACTATGCTTTGTGTTGCCGACTGAGGCCAAGAGATAGACACAGAAGAAAAAAAACAATTTCTGGACATTTCTCGAAGATAAATTTAATTTCTTTGCTTTTTGGAGGTCTTCTTTGAAAATGCAATTGTAATGAACACATTCAGAAACCAGAGAATAGATTTACCCTCAGCTTCAAATAAGTCGGTGTTATCAGACTCTGTCATTCACTACTTCCCATTTTCGAGCTGCTAATTGATGTTTTTGATGTTGGCGAGAAAATTGAAGAAAATGTCATGTGTGAACCAGCGCGGAAGTTAATAAGATTGACTTCGTTGCTGGAATTCACAATGAGCGAAGGAGTGGCGTGTAATGGGGACCGCTGCGAATTCGCCCAGCCGTCTTCGGGGGGGATGAAATCGACACCCTGCATGGTATAGACCTAATGCGGTCGATATGGAGAAATTGAGAATTTCGGATGGTTCCCCCTTAATCTTAATCTTTATTTTCTTGGCTGTTGTATTTCTCTATAGAGCTGCTGATTTGTACGCACAAGCAGCTGTTTATCCAGAGGGCTCCTGCCCTGGAACAGGCCCAACATTGCTGTGGAATCGTCTCCCAGGGTTACCTCCTCCCTCACTTTCAACAATGCTCATTCTTACTGCTGGTTTGAGTCTTAAAAGCCGCAGAGCTTAAAAAAAGGTTAGATTAAGATATGTCTTAAGATTCACAAATATCAGTATGGGTCATTGCATATGCTTGGGCAATGTGTAAAATAGCTCAAACTCAAATCCCTTTGAATAAAAGGATAGAAGTACCACCATGGTAACTCCATCTTGAGCCATTTATCGGGTGTTGGCTGAAAGCCGAGCGGTGGCCATTGTTCGACATTAAATTTTTCAGTGCGTATTTTGCTTTTTTCGTTGTCTTGCTTCTTGTGTTTTATGAATCCAAACCGTTGCGTAAATAAATAAAGAACCTCTATAAGTCTTTTTATCTAACTTTCTTTATTTTTAAGTATTTATTTGCAGATTGCCATTACGCTGAGGTGTAATAGGGTTTTGAGTTTTTAATTAGGATGTGGATTAGTCGAGTTTGGTTCAGTGCATCTGATTATTTTCACCCAGCCTTTAGGGGACTGAGCTAAACCCTAATACGGCCAGTACCCCCAAGCGGTCCTCTTTTTGAAGACACCGAACAAAAAAAGTGGCCACCGCTAGCTTCGGCCCTCCGAGGATCGTGGGTAAGGGACATTTATCTTGGAATAGCCAATTAATTCCGCTGGCAATGATCGGTTAGAGCTTCTTCCCCCCTGCTCCTCTAAACACCCACCCCTCAGCCCTCTACTCGCCATTTGAAATGCTAACACAATGAAATATTTTCTATTGGCCTGTGTCCCTCGGCTAAGCCACTGCCGCGGGCAGAGAATTTAATCGACTGATGAGACCAGAGGCAGGCCCGATAAAAGGTTACCTGTACGTGACATGTACTCCAAGTAGCTAGTACTACCTTGAACTTGAAAGTTCTGAAACTTTTATTTGACTTTTTATTGTTGGCAAGGACACTTGCTTATGGTCACTGAGGCTATAAATTCAGCAAGACTTCTGTCTAGTTTTTGTAAAAAAAAACGAAAAATTAACTGAAAACAAAACGCAACACATTTTGAATGAAGGAATTTCCTTTGTTTGAATTTTATTGTTTTACGGTCAGTGTTTTTTAGACCTTTTATAGGTACATTTTAGCTAAATCGAAAGAGGAATAAATCTAAATCTAAAACCAATCGTTTCAATGGACAGCTGGATTTTAATAATTTATAAAATGCAGTTTACCGAAAGCTTATATTAACTACAGCTTGAAGATACGGGTTTACGTAATGAAAGTGAGATAAACTAATACATTCTATGTTACGCTGTAACATGTGTATTTTTTTTTCAATCACCTACAATAATTGCTGAACAACTTTGTTGTCCAAAAAAATATTCTCTATGATTTGGTTAGTATTTTAGCGAAATTATTTTTGCATTAATTGTATTGATGTGAGTTTTGTGTGGCTATACTCCGTGGGAATGAAACAGAACATGTACACCTGCCACAATGTAAGACTTCAGGGGATAAGAAAGGTTGACTGCACAAGGGGAGGAGAAACTGAGGCCCTTCTGAAATTGTTAGTAAAAGATATATGAGCAGAGAATAGGTATAGATGCTACTGTATCCCCCAAACCCATCTTTCAAATACACACACATACACACGCACACTCTCTCTCTCTCTTTGCTGTCTACGAGGACTGAGGCAGGTGGCTCCCCATGGCTGCGGCTTCATGACAACATGCCATTAGAAATAGCAGGCCTGTTGATCAATCCTGCCGACATGACAGCTTGCCGCGAGGCCTGGCTCTTTGAGTGCCGGTGCTGCGGCAGCTCCCACTCCCGTTTCTCCCCACTAATTGGTGAAAGTTCTCTTATATATGCTCATGGCGCAGGGCTCTTTTTCCCTCCACCGCCACCTCTTCTTCTCCATATCCCTATTTTTGTTTTTGTTTTTTGCTGCCCCAACACACACACACAATCACAATTTTCGTTTTTCACTTGAACATTGTCACAATGGATGTGATGATTTTTACTTAGATATTGCAAGTGGGTTAAAAGTGTGTGCCGGAGGCCTGGTTCGTTCTGCGGGAATACTAAAGCTTTGGATTAGACATTGACTCTTGGTAATGCACTCAAACAAGAGATTGGAAGCCTCAAATAGTGTTATTATCAGGTTATAATTCAAGAGCAACATCAGATAATTTGTGTGATTTAACAGAAAAAATATTGCGTGGAATTAGGGGCGTAGGTTTGTTTTCAAATGTGAGGTGGGACAACAAATATATAAAACTGAGGATGCAGCTGTTATACATAATTTTCTTGATAAAAATGGTGGGGGACAGCTTGTAAAATACATTTGTTATTTTATTAATATATAAAATATTACCAACATGAAATGCAATACTTAATTGTCTCCATCTACACAGTAAACGAAATATTTGCGTATTTTACCTTCTTGTTTACACAATTCTGTTTGATATAAAGGATTATTTTGAACAGTGAGATGTCAAAACAATTGTCAGGAAATCTTTGTGTGCCTGCTGACTGTCACAGACTCACTGTAACAGAGCTGCATTCTAATCCAGTGGCATCTCTCCTCCATCAGTCTTTACCAACACCCACTTCCATTTCCTCTGAACTTTATAAATGGGTGCTGGGGGAGGGGATGGGGGATAAACACACATTAAATGTTTAACTATGTCACATTTGTCATCTGTTTACTATTAATTAAACGGCACTCCACGCGCTAGTTTGCACGCTCACACACACGCACACACAGACCTCTCAAGCACTACTCTGAGCACAAACACTGTCCAGCCAATAATTCATTAAGCATTTATTTTATTCAGCCCTTTATGTTGCGTGAAGTAGAAGCTAGTAACTCTTAGTTTTAGTGTTATTGTGTATAAATTGAGTATTGTAGTGGAATGAGTATAAAGAGAAAGTAGGTTCAGTAGGTTCGACCATGCTTTTGATATATGGTATTTTTAAATGAAGTTCCTATAGAGGGTTTTGACCAAAAAAAACAGTGCTCTATTGCTTTGTCTCAATTGGTTTACATCTTGGCATATAATAAGTAAGCCAAAAACATTAAGTACTACCACCACCCAGTGGCGCAAAGTGAAAAAATGTAACCTATATTTGGCAGTGTGCTGCATCTAATGCGGGTGTGAATATTTGCCTTAAGGGTTATGGGGGGCGTTCAACCACACAAACGCATGACTACTTCTAGAACTTTTAGCATTAACAAAAAAATATTCTTGGTCAAGAGCTTCCTTTTATCAACAATACCTTTTTATTTCATCAGCTCCATCTAACAAGGACATGAGGGATAATTTTATGTGTGAGTGTGCATTATTTTGATGCTTAGCCGTATGCGGTGTGTAGTATATTGGAATACCACAGTAATCATGTGTTTCGGTTCATTGCACATTCACCACTCTATGCTACTGCATTCTGTGTTGAATATCCTCATATCGTAGAATCTGGTGTGTGTTTGTGTAATACTGTGCCAGTTCATTGGGTTGCTGTAAAGTGATGGAGAAAAAGAGCCGTCACTAAAACCCGGGCCTTGGGTGTGGGAGAAAGGAGAGGAGAGTGGAATTGGGGGTGCCTGTGAAGCCCCCTCCAGATCCGAGGCAAGGGGTGGGGGGGATCAAAGCAACTTGTTTTATGTGGCTCGTGCAGGACTTTGAAGTTCCTGAGTCACCTACAGCACTCACTTCATCAAGTTCACTAGTGTCTTAATAGCAGATCAATAAGTTTCAAAGTCGGAGAGTTAATTTAATACTGGTGCTGATGTGATCATGCTGGGCCACAAAGCTGCCTGCTCGACGCTCTTCTCTCTACTTCCCTCTCCATCTTCTCACCTACATTAGACCTGTTTTACACTTTCAACATGCATTAGGCCTTGGAAGGCTTCTCAGTTTTGTAAAGACGAGCTTTTGAGAACACTTAATAGGGTTGTATTCTGTTGCATAAATTGTACATTATCAATAATTAACAACATTTTAACAATCATTTTATAAATAACTAATGATTAGATTTATTTTATTTATCAGACAAGTAGTATGTTCGGGTTATTTAGTTAAAATGATTAATAATAATAACACATTTGTTCTAACCTTTACAATGTACAGTATATTATTCGCTCACTCTCATACACTATGAACTTAATTTAAACCTATGTATATTGGTTACATTTAGACATACTTATTTTGTCAGATTGAATTCCCCAATGTGTGGTCTATGGCAACATTTCTGTAACTTGTTTGTAGCTAAATATTAAAAGAAATTAAATAAGGCTATTTTACTCAAGTAAAAGTATACAAAGCAATGAAAATCTGTAATATTATTTAATATGACTCCCTAAAAAATCCAGGCTTTGCCGACGGCTTCTCTAGCGATGTGAAATTGTAAAAATGTGAGCGGTCCTAAGCCGCTTTTTTATTTGTGGTTTAAGAAACTACCATCTGCATTTTAAACCATGGTAGGTTGTTGGGGTCGGATTGGTACCTTGAGAACAAAAGCTCAATTTAGAATGTTCATTTAAGGGTTGCTAATGGTATTAGGGGTCCGACGCGGTGGTCGGCATGGGCAGTCATTCCAAGGTGCGCACACAGCTTGACCCCCGACCTGTAACAATTCACAGGGCCAGTAGCATTAGTGCCCCACATCTGTCATATTTCATGCATGCCCTTCTATAGCCTTTTCACAATATCGTATATTTTCATTTTTCACAAGAAAAACAGGGAAATGGTAACGCATTCAAAATAAGATTTGTATCTTGTAGCCCCCTCATTTCCACAGGAAAGGATACGGCAAAATAGGGTATTTTAAATAACAGGGAAAATTACTTGATGTTCATATTTATAGGTTGAGAGTTTTAGCATTTTTTATTTTCAAAATATACCATCGTTTTTTATGTCTTTTGATTAAGTGGAATGTAACTATATGGCAAAGCTTTTAACAAAACAATCAGGTAAGGATATATCTGATCAAGAAACTCTTTTGAATCATTTCAGCAGACCTTTTTGAACTTATTGATCACAACTAAAAAATATTATTTCTGGTGATTATTGTCATGCCGTTTCAGGGTGTTTGAATTTGTACCGTACCCTCGGAATTCAAGTTAATGGGAAAAGGTTACCTTTGTTAAGCCATGTGTTTTACTGTGATATCCACTATTGGGCGGAAAAACTCTAAAGTTTTCGTCAAAATGCTGGTAGCGGATGGCACTGGTTAAAGCAGCCTGTGTGGTCTTCAGCGGTCGGCACTGTTGGGCTCTGCGGAGAGCGCTGGAGGTCCAGGGTTTTGCTAAAGGTTTCATGGCAAATTTGAGCAGTAATTATTTACCGCACTTATTCTCTATCCCTTATTTCTCTTTAACTCCTGTTAAAAAGCTAATACAGGATAAAACAAAACAGGCTTTAATAGATGTATTAAAAAAAGGATTATATAAAAATATGTTCTTTATATTACATTTTAAACTGTGGTTACAGAAAATTATCAACTTTAGATTGAAATCCTTTAAGTTAAACGTGTAAAATAGGGAGGCATAAAATATCTATCTTCCTCTCTTTTTTCTGACGTTCCTCCAGCTCACGCACAATGAAATCTTACTTCATTAAAAGTATATTAATCTTGTCTCTTGTCTCGGGGGAGGCACTTTAAGATGATGTTGTGTCTTTTCTTTAAATTGTTGGAGGAAAAAAAAACGTCTCCCAGATTTGGTCCCTGTCAGTCAGAAATAATTGTGTGCTTAATCTTGTCCCTGATGGATGACTTGGAGTTCAGCAATGGGCCAGCTCCAATGACAAATACAATATTAATATTCATTAACTGCTTTGACAATGCTAATTTTGATGCAGTAGTAAAGGGCCTTGCGAAGTTAGCGGCCAAAGCATCAGAGCTGCGCAAGGTGGCAAGATAATTTGTGCTGGTTTACTGAGCTGAAGGCTTTTAAGGTCTCAAGCAAGGAAAAAAGCTAGGTACCACAAACAAAATAAAAGAGAAAGGGAAAAAGTTCAGACGCATTGGAAACCAGGACTGCGGAAGTAATTCGATCAAGAGACGGCTGCAAAAATTTGACACCTCCGATGCCACATCTTTGAGCGAATATTTTTTTTTATTTAAACCAAAACTTGCAACTAAAAGGAGCATAACATGGTAAGTCAGCACATTCTGGATTTTGTTTAATCTTTTTGATCTTTTCAATTATCGCCATTTGAAGATCAATAGTCATTTTTTTCTGCTGTGGTTTAAAGGCTCACAGCGGTGGTATTCTGGATGGTCGGATCACGGCTTTAAGAGTGGGCTTCCTCTCTTCAAGCCACCAGTTGGCCGGGCTTAATTTTCTATTGCCAGTTCTCCAGAAAGCATACAGACTTGTTTCGATTTATTACAATTTTTTAAATTAATAGCTACTCTTGATGGTTTGTTGTCAGGCTTTATTTGGCTTTGGAGTTTGGACTAGATTACAGAGTTGAGCTGGCAAAGCTGGAAGATTGCAGTATGTTTCTATAGTTGATAAATGACTTATTAGCTCTTTTTCTGTGTGTGCAGTTGTGCTTTTGGGGTCCCTTCATCTAAATGTGGTGCTACCGATGAGCCAAGACTGGGGGGCAACATGGCTGCACTGCCACTTACTCGCTGCCCCGATTGGATTATTTTCCTTGTTTTTTTGTGACACGTTTTGCCCTGTGTTGTGTTTTTGATTTTGCGTTAAATTTTGTGCGACTAACGGTGAATGGAGCCTGGCTAGTGTTGGGGATTAATGACATGACGAGGGACACCCCGCTGCTTGAGTTTAGCCAAGTTAGGGCAACTCCTATAGAAGACACTTGAGTACCTTTATGTCTGCCAAGCTGCGGAAGGAAAGCTCCATGCTCTTTCTCCCTCATACTCTTTCTTTTACTCTTTTTGTTATTCTTTCAACTTATCAAAGAGAGATGGACACAAAAGAGCCTATTAGAGGGGATATGAAGATGGGCGAGAGGGAGAGTGGGACTCCTGGTCAGATGCTGAAGAAGAGCAGCGGTGCCTGAGAGAAGAGTGTGTGTGTATTTGTATATGAATGAGGCGGCTGAGTTTGAGCAGCCCGCTTTGGCTGCTCGTTGCCTGGCTCTCTCGATCTCTCTTGTGCCGCGGTGGGACCTGGTTGTGCTTGCCTTCGCCAGAGCTCCATTCCTGCTTGCCTTTTGCCTCTCCTTAACGGACGGTCTGTTATCGAATCAGCCGATCGGGGGGTTTGGGAAAGGCTGCCGTAGATGAGGTGCTGCCCCCCAGTGGATTAGTGGATGACATGGTGATGTGAGTCTTGTAGTCGGTGCGCTACCACAAGCGCCAGCATGCTTGTTTTAACCAGGAACCGAGCAGCATCCCAAATACAGCTCTTTTAAATGGTAAGACTTATACATTTTTATTACTTCTGGTGAATTTTTGTTTTGCTGGTTTAACAGTGTTTGCTTCCCTTTAAATATATTTTTGGGGGATGGAATTCCTTTGTAGCATTCTGTCCTTTATTTATCAATTTATAACACTTAAGTTTCTAAGTGACAGATTGACAATTTGAGTAATGAAAGGCAGTGTTTGATTGCTTTGTCTTGACAGTCTGACAAGATTGTGTCAACGTTTTTATTCAAGATATCAACAACCTAAAACAATATTTTTGCTGCTCACTCTGTTAAATCATTTATGTGGACTACAAATTGATCATTATAAATATTATTTAGGTTATAAAAAATGACTTTTATCAAATATGTAGTGGTGAATGAAAGTCATTCAAATATAATTTATGTCTTTTTCTTCAGCTGCTTCCCTAAAAAGAAAAAACTATTTTGATTTCTCAAAAGGAATGGGAATTTTTTTGTAATATGTTAGTTAATACATTTTTGGCAATACTTTTTTATTATTGTAGTAATTTATTATTATTGTTAGTATTTTTTTTTGCAAACTTTTCTGTATTCAAAAAGCATGCTTGAATCATGTTAAAGTTTTACAGCTAAAAACAGATTATGGGTGGTAGCCCTTAAATATGTGTGTACGGTATTTCAGTGTTTTAGTCTACTGTCCTGATATTCTTAAAGTTATGTCAATATAATGGGATTAGTAAAACTACTCTTCATTCCGTTGTCTTTCTTTTTGTAATTTCTTTGCCTTTTTTTTATAGTCCTTTTTTGGTTTCTTTTTCTAAACACGTTTTCTGTCTCGGGCAAATACTGGGGACGTTGCAATGTTATAGAAAGCTTTTATTTTTTGTCTTGCTCAGAAGGGTTGTCTCTCCTGTTGGGCTCACTGTTTTTATTGTGTCCATTTGATTGGGAGCTGTCTATCATTTGCGAGCAACTGGCAGTTTACTTAAGAAAGTGCACGTGGGACAAAGGAGGTCGCGGGAGTGTGGCGGCCGCACTGAATGGAGGGAGGGAAGGCAATTAGCCGGCACGTTGTTGGGGCTCTTTTACTTGTCAAGCTTGAGCCTTGTTGCTTTTGTCAGAGCCGTGTAAAGGACATTCCCAGGTCTTTGTTTTGGCATTAAGGGCCTCAGGACTGATCTGTGAAGGCCAGAGAAGAGCAGGGTGCAGAAATGGAAAGGGATAGTGAAAGAGAAAAAGCAAAGCCCAAGAAATTTACGAAGTACATTTACAGTAGGGAAAATATGTTGCAGGTTGAATTTAACAACCAACAAAAATAATCTCTATAAAGATTTATAAGTATAAATGTGTTATTATAATGTTGTATATTTCACTATGACCATTTAATTGTTATTCAGTAATTATACTACCATTTCAGATTAATTTGTTATATTAAACATAGATTTAAAAAAATTATACTTTCTGACAATTAATGCTCTCACAAAAACAGTATTAGTGAGTTAACATCAAATCGACAATCTTTCTTTAAAATCTAAGAAAAGACTGACAGACCCTGGTGAAGGAAGTTAAGGTACACTTTTTAAATACACTTTGCTTGTGCACTGTTGACTTGCTCCTCTCCGGGGTGATTGTGCACTGCTCAAAGGCCTTTTAGATTTGCAAAACACATGGAAGTGAGGAAATTCTGATGAGATTTCAGGTGTTTAAGAGGAAAAGGACATAGGAGTGTTGTAGGGGGTTGTGACTGGGCGTGAGGCCTTGAATAGATGATTGCATTACAGGGAAAGAACTCTTGAGAAGTCATTTTCTGTCTGTCTTTTTCTCAAGTATTATAGAAGGGGTGGAAAAAAGTAGAAATATCATGTGTATATTAAAGTGTAGTTAAGACAAAAAGCTACCCACTAGATAGTGGGATTTAAAGGGGACTGTCAGATTCATAGAGATAAGTGACTGTTCACAACACTTTGCTGAGCTTGCCCTCCATTTGGGGATATTGTTGTATTGTTACTTTTTTTTCCTCTTTTTCTTTGTCTCTATTCTTTGTCTCTTTCCCTTGCTTTCTCGGTTTATTTTCCAAAACATTTCAAGCTGCCAGTTCATCTCTGGGCCTCCTGGAGGCATAGCAGAGCCCACACAAACAAACATTCTAACCCATCAACAACCTCATACACACTCACTCACAGGCTGAACGTAGAGTAGGAATTATTATTATTGTTTAATTGTTTTCCTCATGGTAAGACATCTCCACGCCCAAAATCAACACTGTATTTTCATGCCCTGTAACGCATTCTTACTTTAATTTGTTGTTATTTTTGAGTAGAGGAAGCTACTGGCCAACAGTGAGTGTGAGGAACTGCGCTGGTAGTGGAGGAGCAGGGGGGGGAGTAAACTAGGCCTCAAACCCAGAGCCTGTCACGGATCCCCTAGATATGCAGTCAACGGTAACTTTAGGGACAGAACCCTGGGGAATAATGCTCCACTTATTGCTCCAGGCTAACGTGGCTCATGTGAGAGGGCTATGACACCTGCACAACCACACACACACTGGCAAAAAAAAATACACAGAAGAAGTTAAGGAAAGAATAGAAGGAAAAGGATGTTTTTTCAGAGAAGGAGGAGTTTTAGTCGGGGTCACATCGGGGGTCCCCCTCGCCCCCCCGATGTGACCCCCACCTTGGGATGGTGCTTTAGTGATGCCGGGAAAGAGTGGAGGTAAAGGAACTTTGTTTCTGCCCCCCCCGGGATCTCACTCCTCCAGCAGGTGGGCTGCTGGCATTAGAATATTAGCGGCTGGGTGAGTAACACACCCTGCCTCTCTTAAATCTATCTTCTTTTTCTCTACCCCACTCTACAGTTCAGTTGTGTTATTGGTTTATTGTATAAGCCTTTTTCAAACCATCACAATTGAACTTTTCCCATATATTATCATTGTCATTGACGTGAGGTTGACAGGGGGGGTCTCCTTATCCTCCTAGTATCCATAGGCTGACGGTCATCTGCTTTTAAGTGGCTTTTAACACTTCCTCAAACGAATCACTGCTTTTTTGGGGGTGCAAAAGGGGAAGAGGAGATCGGTTCCAGATGCAAATGTGCTGTATATGCAATATGTTATTGCTTCATGCACAGGAAGCTTTCATTTGTATTCATATTATGTGGCGCTATTTGAGAGTCAATTTAGCACATTGTTTTAAACTTGTTTCAGTTTACACATTTTGCATTGGTTTTCTTATTAGATCATTGTAACTGGTATGTGCCTTATATGAGCATCATCATCTCTTAACCATGACATTTGAGAAAAAGAAGAATAGTGAAAAAAGCCCCTGCAAATTTATATATTCCAATCTTAATTTTGCTGTGTAATTCAAATGTTTAATTGCCTTCTTTCAACTGGAAGTGCACAAGGCTGATTGCATTTCAAAAGACGATGCTCAGCTCAGCTTTCTAGTATTACCTTTCAGAAATCCCTTCCACTCAGGTGTAGACACAGTTATGCATGTTGACATTCATTTCTGGTTTTCAGACACACTCCTTTTCTAAAGCCCCTTCAATATTTAAGTAATTGAACACAATGTATTTATCCAAGTGACATTAGGTCTTGCTATCTAAAATAATCTATCAGAAATGTTGACATCAAAGACAATGCAGAATTAAATGCATGTATTTTTTGTTAAAGAAAGCCTTCCGTGTGAATGAAGAGAGATAAGAAGAGAAGGAGAGCAAAGACTCTGGCCCAGATAATATTTTTGCTCTGCCCGCTCTGATCAGCAGCTATCATGTCACTGCAGCAAAGTGAATAGATTAACTTTTAAATATACTCTTGGTGTCATGAGCCAGATTCAATGGGGTCTTTTTCTGGATGTCTGCATCCTTCATATATAAAACATATTTATATATTGTAATATCAGATAACTATTGTTATTAATGTTGCATAATAATATTTTACAGATCCCTGAAAGGCAATTCTAGACAGAGCTCATTGCCATTGTGGGTTTTCGTTGTAAGCAAATTCAAAGTGCTCGCTTATCAATTGTTTGGGTTTGTTTCGTTTTATGAAGTTTGGACGCCCAGGCTATGATACACATTTATTGGTAGTTTACTTGCAGAGGAGAACAGGTGGGCAAAATACGAAACTCCAAATAAGCCATTATCTTCTTATTGGTAAATATTTGGCTGTTCCTCCATCACACACTCTCTCTCTCTTCCTGTTTTCTGCATCAAGTTACTCTGTGAAGGCCACCGGTGCATGTTTTGGGAGCGGTTCAGGAGGTTCTGGCTTTTTCTGCTTGCTCTGGAATTTGTAGGCCTGAGAGGACCCCAATCCATCATTGTGGTGTCACCCCTCCGCTTCTAACCCCCCAGCCCCGACCCTCCGCCTCAGCTTCACTTCAGCCCATTAGAGCACTACGAGCGGTTGTGACAACTCATCATATCATGACACAAAGTGTAGAGGGGGGCACTAGGAGCTCCAACCCCCCCCCCACCCCCACCCCCTCTGGGCCCACAAGGTCAGCACCTTCACATGTAGGCCTCCGATTGTCCCTTGTGAGGTGCCACCTAACGGAAATGGAAGGCCAAAAGGCTCCCTCGTCCAGTTTTCCCCTCTACACAGGGCCTCAGTGCCTGCAATACCACCCCTACACTGCCGTAGTGTGTCTCTCTATCTGTTTCTTTCTCATTTGTCAAAGAACGTTTGGGGTGTTTTAAGTAATAGATATAATATAATATAAGTACGTCAAACATTTAAGAATGTGTTTTTTCGCTCATTGTCTATTGTTACTATTGTCCATTGTATGTAGCCATCTAAATATCCCCGGGGGGGTAAGGGGTCAGTGAGCAAGACAGACTCTGATGCTGAGTGTGTGTGACACTTGTCATGGCAACTGAGAGCCTTCACACACAGACATTATTTCTATCCACACAGCTCGACAAAAGTGGGGCCACTGCCAGGGGTCAGGACCCATGATACTACTGCTGATAGGCACGTCAAGGGGGTTTGGCATGCATACGTGCATACTATCGGCATGCACACGCACTCACACCAAGCAGACGTGGGATTGCTCTTGGAAGTGTACTCAATGATTATCCTCTTTCGTGAGAATATGAACAAAATGACCCAATGTGCATGTACACGTCTGTGTGTGTGCGAATCCATATCCTTTTATTGCAGATGTCTTTAAAGTTTAGTCATTCATTCATTCATTCTGGGAATTGTTGAGTGTTCATGGTCAAAGAGTCATATGGAAGTTACTGAAAGTGTGTTGTGTACATAGTAGAACACACACACGTTTCCTCCATGATGGGTCTCCTGTTATCTATTGTAATAATGAAGGTAGTGGGAGGGATAGAAACACTGGGGCCAGGAAGTCTGTCTTTCTTCTGCCTTGTAGAAAGAGAAGAGAAAAGACTCCCACGTCTTTGTGGGTGCGCTTTGCGTTTGGCTTGTTTGAGGAGTCTGTGGTGATTCCATCAGCGCCTCTACAAGGGTTATTTTATGAGGAAGGTGGATCTGTATGGTTTGCACAGAGACTTGGCTTGGCTCATCTTAAATTAGGCTGTGTGTGTGTGTGAGGGTACAGTGTTGAACATCAACACTTAAGTCTCAATGGCCTAATGAAGATTGTGAAGACACTACAGTAGATAGTAGCTTCATTTACCTTTCTTCCAGTTCCGATATCATAGTGGCTCGCATGGTGTGAACCCAGCAGCAGGTGCACTGAGCATGTTCACCACCCTCGTAGTCTGAGTGGTGTTGAGGTAGACAGCACCCCAGTACATGTGGGCTCTCAGCATTGTTGATGGGAGGCTGTGATGGCTGTCGCTGTTGTTCTGTGTGGGTCTGCAGAAACTCGGCATGACAGTGTGTGTGTACACTAAATTGCTCTAAATAGTTAGATTGGCTGTTTTATACTAGCTAAAATGCGGTTGTAGGCCTGGTCTAGTAGTGATCTAGAAGCCACATTAAACGTGAGTGGTTGGCTGTTTTTTTTTCCTGCTCGGTCCTTTTCAAAAGAAAGTCTGTCCTATCAAAGAGGCGGCAATGACGATGATATAAATTGGTTGGCTTGTCCCACTTGCACTCACTCTCTCTCTCTCTCTCTCTCTCTCTCTCTCTCTGTCTCACACACATACAATAACTTTTTCTCCCCCTTGCTCTCCTCCTCAGATTTTCTCTGTCACTCTCTATCTGCTCTCTCTAAATGTGGACTCAGTGGATGGGCATAATGAACTGTCTTTTCAATGGCGGGGTCCCTGGACAAAAGAATTCATTAAAATGGCCACTAAAGCCTTTCAGTGAGGGGAGAATTGACAACATTCTTTCACATCATTACCGAAGGGGGGTGGAGGGGGAGGCAGGGAGGAGAGAAGGCCATATGGGGGGCAGCACGGTCATTCAATGGCCATCTCATCAGCTGTTTGGCAGCTGTCAACCCCCCCCCCACAGATTTCCAGATATGATAGGGAGACTATAGAATGAGAAACATGTTGATTTCTATTTGGTATTCGTCTTATCAAGTTGTGTTCTTCCACAAACTTACTCCCTTTCCCCCCCTCTTTTCTTTACCCCTCCCTCACTCTCTACCCCTCTCTCTACAGTCTTTTGAGCTCAGGGCTGTGAATGACTCCCCAGAGTATCTCCCTCTTCTTCCTAGTTCTACTGGGTTCATTAATTTTTCATTGGGACCATGGCAATAGGGAATGCTCCTCTCCTCTAATGCTACACCCTCCTATACCCTCCTCGCAACCACACAGAAGGTATTTTAGGTATACATGTACAGGACAGGACGATTTTGCTGATCACCACAACTTTCGTTGTTTTTGTAAACAGAAGGAATGGTCTTTTTTCAAGTATTGTTTAGCCTTTGCTTTACCATAGTAATAATTGGTTTCCAACAACAAATTCAGCATATTATGTCTTCTCTCTGTAAGTGGCCAGTCACTTTAACACGATAGACACCTGCAAATACACACCACATTATCCCCATCCCTCAAACGCACCAGTCAAATTATCATAAGCCTGATTAGTAATGCTTCTTTGACTGCTGGGGGCAGAATAGTAATGTGGGTATAAACCTTTGCCATTGGTTTAATCTAGACCAGAACCTTAATCTGGTTATGTAAGGTATGTGTGTGTGGGTGCACACAGGAGAGATAGTGGAGCTGAGCTGTGGTTAACACAGAGCCCATAGCAGTGCACCCCCTAAGCCCAACTGTAATCTTTGAGTAATTGAAAAAAGGGAGCCAGCACCACTTAGGAGCACAAAGAGCAGATTACATAGCTAAACCTAATTTGGCAAAAATCTTGAAATTGATTTTCTCCCCCTCCTCACCATCTCCCTCCGGGTGCTACACAGAGGGAGATGGCGAGTGGGGGAAGTGGTGGAGCGAGGGAGGTAGAAGAGCAGGCGAATGGTGTAATGAATAAATGGATGAGTGGTAACTGTTGTTTTAATAACTGATTTACAATCACTGGCTTGGTTTTTCACTAGATCGATCCAGCTTATATAACAGGATCATTATGTGTTCCCGCCCATCTTAATGCAGGATGGTTTCCCCTTTGGCATTGAGATGGTAACACTTGTCACTGCTCCGTCAACACAGAATCTTCTTAATTACCGACATCACAATTTTTACTGTGGTCTGGTAGTTTGGTGCCCAGAGTGGGTTTTGACAAGTCTTGTTAGCTGAGTGCTGATAGTTTGCTACTGCAGTGCTTGCGATTTACACCCTTAGTCCAAAATATTGACTCTACTCTTTCTTGTTGTTTGTCATCCCTCTTTCTTTCTATTCAGTCTAATAAGGTCCCCGTGGTACAGCACCCTCACCATGTGCACCCGCTCACACCTCTGATCACCTACAGCAATGAGCACTTCACACCGGGCAACCCCCCACCACACCTACAGACAGATGTGGATCCCAAAACAGGTAAGACACTAAAAACATACTCACAGACACACACATGCCTACAGATACCCATTGTCACCTCAGCAGTTTTTCTGATGATAGTCTGTGACGTATGAAGCCGGAACACGGCAACGTGACATCTTAGCCCATGGGATTCTATTCAAAACAGTTGCTTTCTTATTGTGCTTTTAGAGCAAAGGAAGATACCCTGATATTAAACATCCAAAGCTAGGTGCTAGACGTTGACATACACTTTGTTTAAACTAGTGGTACTCAATCTTGGTCCTTGTGCCCCCCTGTCCTGCATGTTTTAGATGTTTCCCTGCTCATATGATACATCCATATGAATGTATCATTATCAAGCTCAGCAGAAGCCTGATAACAACCCATTCATGATTCACATGTGTTGGAGCAGGGAAACATCTAGAACATGCAGAGCAGGGGGCATGAGGACCAGGATTGAGAACCACTGGTTTAATCCAAGGACTATCCAGGGACTGAAGAAATCTCCATCAAATGTCTACAATGTTCCATTGTATGTGTCCATGTTCCATTGTAGACATTTGTCTGCATTCAAAGGGGAATACACAACATAGTCCCTCAAAAGCCTGTTTGTTGAAAAAGAATGTTACAGTTTATTAGGTGTTAGTTTTTCTCCAGCACAACATAGAGATTTTCATGTGAAATACCCATCCCTGGCATGGTGTGACGGGTTATAAAGTGTCTCGTCCTGTAGCCAGGCCATGGCTCCTATAACAAAGATATCTGCTCTGTGTCTGCTCTCTGTGTCCCTGGAACACAGCGCACACACGCACACACACATACATTTAGCAGACATACACACACTCACTCTGGGTTCTGGCAAGGAGAGGAATGTCCTCTCTTCTCCCAATTTAGATGAGGACATTTGATGATTCAGTCAAACCTGCACATGCACCCAAAACCAGCCAGCATACACAATTTTACACAGATTGAATGTAATATTACTATAAAAGGAAAGACACATGGTAAAAAGACTGGTAAAATGCTACAGCAAGATCTCTACTACAAATCTTTATGTTCATTTTAACCAACCATTTAATGCACTTTTCTGTGCATATTCAATTATTTCCCTTATTTGATGGGTCTCTGGCGGGCTATGTTTGTGTTTTTAGGTAATAATGTTCCCTTATGATGATCGTCCTTACAAAGGGGTGATAACAACCCAGCTGCTGTTTAATGTGTCCCTTAATGGTGCTGCTTAATTAAGCTTTGTGTTTAATTAATTAGCAGGCTATATTAAAACTTGAGCTCTAGATGGCAAGGGGCTAACACTTTCCTATCATTAGGACTTGCCACATTCAATACAAGAAGTCAACAACAAAGGGTGAACCAATGTGTTTGTAGGAAAACATTTCTCTTTAGTCCTGAAAAATCAAATATTAAAAAATCTGGACCCCCTCAGAGATGTCGTCTGCTTGGAAACACATAATGTTTTGCAGGCCCCTGTCAAGCAGCGATGACAGAACAATCCTCAAGGGTCCATTTCCTACAGACCTAGTTCCCTGTAATAACCCTGGGTGTGACACCTACACCAATAGTGGACACATTTGAGAGGAGGAAGAGGACAGGGTCAGCTCTGCAAAACTCTTCAACTAGGTCCATTGTGGCAGTATCAGCACAAGTCCAAAAAACACTCCATATCCACAGCTGAACAAGAACTGTACACCAGCCAGGAAAAACAGTACAAAATAAAAGTCCCTCCTCACTTCGCCAGTGTCCCCCCTGACTCTCCTGTCTGGCTAATGCTCCGAGGTGGTTTGTCAGAGATCACTTTTCTGTCAGCTGCCACCATATCTGAAGGCATCATTGAGATACCCATGATCATATGGCAATGCCAAGCTGTCCTCACACAGACATTTCTGTCAATGTTCATCAGATGGAAAAAGGGCCTTCCATCTCTTTGTTGAGTATGGAGATAGTCCAGGTGACAATACTTTATTTGGACAGTAGGCTTTATGTGGCCTGATTTACAATGACATTAGCAAAGCATAGCAAACAAAATTACAGCCATTCCGAAGAGCCATTTAAATGATGATTCTGAACAGTAGACTAAACACTTGCAGTGTCATCTTTAGATTTAAGTTAGCTGTTCAACAGTTTGCAGTGAGGCTTATTATGGATGTTTACCAACTTCTGTTGGTGTCTACCAACTCCTGCTGCGTCTACTCTTACGATTGTTGCTGGCAGACGGCATTATGACATGCTTGTTTACAACACAAATTGCATTAATGTCAGTGAGCCTTTGGTTGGTATGAATACATTCAGATCCCGATGTGTATCTACAGACAACCTTTACATATAAGCTTCAAACAGTTTTTCAATCATAGGGACGGATCTCATTGTATTGTAGTGAAATGGATCACATCCCTAATATATGACACTCTACCAGTCGGCGAACATGCGACAGCGGCGTTTGTTTTGTTAACTTCTAAAACCTCAATTATCGCCTGTTGTTAATCCTCTGATTCAATAGACAAATGTAACAGGATCGTGTTAGTGTTTCTCCCCCTCTCCCTCCATCTCTCAATGCATTCTGCCAGCGTCGCCTCGCAGAGCTTTGATCAGCTGATTTGTGATTTAGCTCGGTGTACAGTACATCGGAGCACACACATACCTCCTCCTCCCCTCCCTACCTAGGTTCCTGTGATGTTGACTCTGTTCAGTTGTGAAACTCACAAAGGATGCATTTAACTGAGATGTCAACCAAAGGAGGATATATTGTCATATAGGGTTACTGTTCACTCTCCTCTCTTTCTCTAATTGTTCATCCTTTCTCTCTCTCTTCTCTCTCTGTCTAATTGTTCAACCTGTCTTTCTGTTCCATCCACCCCTTCACCCTTTTACTTTTTTTTCTGTTTTCTCCTCAGGAATACCAAGGCCTCCACATCCTCCAGACATATCTCCCTACTACCCTCTATCGCCTGGCGCTGTCGGCCAGATTCCCCATCCACTGGGATGGTTAGTTCCACAGTAAGCAACCCGATTATTACTCTCTTTCTCAACTCACCAGTGGTACTTTACTGTACTGAAAAGCATATTCATTACTTGTAGCAATAGCTATGTCAAAAGTTAGGGTTATGCAATGGAAATGTATCTTGCACAACTCAAAGTCAAAATGTTTTCAACTAGTGTGTTGTACTGGTTTGTTGTGGTTCCACAGATGTTTCCTTGACTGTTGGCATCATTAGTTCAGCACATTGGACTAGCTTTCACTTGGATCCCCCACTCTGTGTCCTCCATTTTGAATCAGACACTATTAAGACTTTTGGCTGACCATGCTGCAGGAAACCTCTGTCTCTCTCTTAACAGTTTTGACATTCAAGTCATGTGCTGACTTATGCACCATAATCCCACATCCCCCACCTCCGCCCTGCCCAACCCTAACTTGATACTTTTGGCAAATGCTATTTTGCATGTCTCTGTATTGTGCAATTACAATAACGAACGATGATTGCCCCTTTTTTTACCCACAATTCCACACGGGGGCTCTCCCCTGCTAAATCTTGTCAACACTTGTTAATATGACAAAAGCCTACAAATTAAGCTCTGTTAATTTAATGTTTTCTCACCGCGATCTAAATACCGGGAGAGGCCCCTGGCGCAGCCGCAGCGCCCTTTGATTCGCCGCACTTTATTTTGGTATAAATTTACATTCATTATTGTTTGTCTTTGGATGTGTAGACCTCAATTAGCATGATGGCTCCATTAAAGAGTCCCGCGCTTCGTCTTTAATTATCACAACAAAACACCTAGTTCCAGCTTGGGGAGGAAGGGGGCCCCACTCCGTCGACACCAAGCGAAGGGTTATGAAATTTAATTAGCCATTCCTATCAAGATTTGTGGCATTCAAATTGTTCAGAGTTTGCCTCCCTTTGATCCGCACTCTGCAATCCCCTAGATTTTTGTCCTGATCAAATGAAAATAAAGAGGCCCACAACGGGGAGAGAGAGAGAGCGAGAGAGGGCTTTGCCTCCTCTTCTCCTTCTGTCAACCCTGTTCCCTTACCTTTCCTTTCTTCTCCCCCCCCCCTCTTCTCAGGCAAGGTCAACCTGTTTATCCAATCACGACAGGGGGTTTTAGACACCCCTACCCAACTGCGCTCACTGTTAACGCATCCATGTCAAGGTGAGTTGAGTCCTGGGAAATAACACCTACACACACGCGATGATGCAAGTGCATAAAGAGATGCACACATTGAGTCCGCGTGAAACTTTCCCTTAAGGAAAGCACGCTCCCCATCTCCATGTTCAAAGGGCCAATTCTCCATTGTGCAGCCCCAGCTAACATCAAATATTAATTATATTTATCATTTTCTAATGAGGCCCCCGAAGAACAATTACCCCCGCTGCATGTCAGGCGGCACTCAAATCAGACTGGTCATGTCCTTGTTGCTATTTTCTAACAGGCATAAACACAAAACTATTTTACATGAAGTGGATGATCTATGCTGAAGTTCAGCACTTGGCTAGTATTTTAGTTGGAACCATAACAGCTTAAGTGGAGCTCTGGACACAAGTACACGTTTGTGTTTTTATCTATTTATTGCTCCTCTGAGGGCCCCAATTTTTCTGTATCGTGTTGGAAGCGGGAAGAACAGCAGATGACAAATGGATCATGATAATTTCATTTGGCTAACCTAAAAGAAAATAATTATAATAATACACAAAAAATGTTTCTATGCCCCTCTCTCCCCAATTTCAGTAATTCCTTCCAATATAAAGCTATTGCATTTATGCTAAAGGCAGTGCAGAGCATATGATTACAGAAGTGGTTGGTTCTTGGTTTGAAGGCAGAGCGTGAAGGGGTGAGAGGCTCCGGCAGCAAGTCTAGGACGAGGCCAAACTTTATTTTAATTACAGCATGATTGGCAAAACATCTCAACTGCTCAATCGCTCTGACATTGGAGGGTGTGTGTGAAAAGGATTTGGAAGAGAGACTCCTAGAATATGAGGGTAAAGCTAGACAAAGCTTAAGCTTAATGTTAACACTTCCACAGTTGACCTGAATACATTATCCTTGCTAATTTTATCTTCAAATATGATATAATATTTATTGTGTGTATCACTAATACTTGCATCCCCACTGGCCATACTTCCTTTGTTTCTAGTTCTTTCCTCATTATTATCCTTGAGAGGTAGCCTACTTGGCTTCTCCACGCACGTCAAATGTTTGGGGCTCAGTGGCACCAGGTCTTGTTTGTTCTCAGGTGTGTGTGTGTATGTGTGGTTACTGTATGTCTGGCAGTAGCCACACCCAGCAGACCTGTTGCTTTAAGTGACAGCTAATTTCCTCCTAATGACAAGCTCTACATAGTGATCATCTTATTTCCAGGGTGGCTAATTGAATCAGCTGCAGGGGGGTTTAGGGGGATTGGCATGGGGCTGGCTGGAGCTAATGTCTTCTGATGAGACCCTAATTGAATTAGCAAATCTGAAAAGGTGGAGGGTCGTGGGCTGTCTGGAGAAAGAAGGTTTAACACATCCCTGTTAAAAACTGCACTGGGGGATTTGACAGAGGTAAGGGAGAAATGGCCATTTGGTTTGCCAGTTACTTTGGGGGGAGAGTTTGGGCTAATTGAGTAAACATCTGGGTTTTTGCAAAGCCAAGCAGCCATGGAACTAGCTTTAAAGCCACATCTACCTGAAATACATCAGGATTTATCTATCTACAAGGCCATGTGTAGTGACAACATAGACAGATGAGATACAGGGCTTGGTGTTTCAGAGTATGTTAGTAAGGACTAATGCATTATTCCACAGGAATTAGGACATAGCCAATGAGCCCAGATCTTGTGCCTGGCACTCCCCTCAATGAACACCTTGCACCCATGTCTTATAAAAAATAAATAGTGTCATAGAAAAAATATTGGAGAGAGTAAGGAAGAGAGAGAGCGACCAAATTAAATACGTTATTTTGATGATGAGGTTGTAACTATTTAGGTCCATTATCCACTGTATGTTTGTGAGAAGTGGGAGGAAGTGTAGGCCCCTAGCCCCCTATGTCCAAGTCTGTCCTTTGATATGTTCTCTCTTTCTCTCCTCCCCTGCTCCCCTCTCTCTTTCCTCCCCCCCTCTCTCTTGGGGAAAGAAAGAAGTGTGCCGGCCAGGTCATTATACATTAAACAGGCACGGGGGGACTGCCTCACATTGGCAATTAAATGGCACTGCCTGACACCAGGCTTACGATGCATCAGTGACCCACCCCTACCCAACTATCCCCTACCTTTCAGATTGAGACATAGAAGCCTGGAGGTTGTGGGGTGGAGGAGGGGGAGACTCTGCCGTCTCTGTCGGCTAAATTGGTCCAAGGCGCTGCTCTGTGCTGATGAGACTGGATGATGATGATGATGCCCCCGCACATCAAAGGGATGGCCGTCATGTTTAAACCATAACCTGGACCCGTGCAGTGGCAGTGGGGGAGAAGGGTAGGGGGTTGTGGATGTGGTGAGGGGACAGGAGGAGGAGGGGAGAGAAGGAAGGGATAAAGGGAGAAGAAGGGTAAAAAAGGATGCTGGAACAGAAGACATTTTAACAAGTGTGCCAAGAGAGAAAGAAAAATGAAGAAGAAAAAGAGAGAGAGGGGAAGTGCAGCTGCTTAATGATTGCCTATCCGCAGCCACTGCTGTGGTTCCCTCAGCGAATGACATGGCACAAACACAAACGTGTCAGTGATAAAGGAAGGAGTGGAGGGAGGGCACCATGTGAGAGAGAATGTGTGTGTGTGTGGTGCACACTCTCCCCTGGGATTGCCTCCAACAGAAACTAGTTGTTCCTGGCGAGTTTATGCTCATCATTATATTCTGGCTTGGAGCCATGCAGCCAGACATAGCTAGATAATGAGCTGTTTAAAAAAAAAGGATTATTCCCTCTGTTTTCCTCCTCCTTCATCCTCTACTCTTTTCCTCTGATTTGTGTATGGTCATATGTTACGGAAATATACAGTACTGTACACTCGTCTAAAATACACATAATTAATCTCTTTAGAAAAATTCACATACACACACAGCAAACACACTGGGCTTGTATTTGTTATGCTCTGTGAAGTGAATCGAGGCATGCGGGTTATTGTGCTCAATGAGTTTAGCAGTGGGAGATTATGAAATTATTATACAAGTGTTATGAAGAGATAGAAATGAATGATGATAATGATAATGCAATTGATATTACCGGTCTAGTGGAAGAGGGAATAGAATGATGGAAGGGGTATGCAAACAAAAATTAAAGAGGTATGCAAAAAACAACGTTTCAAACCCAGGGAGGATTGGGAAATATGGTGACACTTCTTGTCAGACCTCACCTCAACTTATGCTTTTGCTTTACCACATACTGTAGCCTAAAGCCATGCAATGTTTCATTGAATCTTGCACCAAGTAATTAATCATCCACTTCATATAAAACCTGCAACAATGTACCTAATCCCCATTACAGGTCTATAGTTCTAGAATTATGGAAATGTTCACCCTTTCAAAGTAGGGTTCAAACCACAAAATGTCCATCTATCCAATTCTATCAGTTTAGCGGGAACTAGGATGGAGAAGGGAATGACATTGGTTTCGGAACGGCCAACCAAATGTCCAATTGGTTCAGTCAATGGCACTAGTCAAGAAGCTCAAGGTATTCAAGGCCCATGCTTTGACCCCTGACAAGACCTCCTTCTCCATCTATTTTGGCTCAATCATGGCAGCACTTGGGACGTTTCATAAAACACATTTCAAGGACATATTTAGTTTGAAGTGTCTCTGTTTGAGGTTTTAAGAATGGCCTTCGGTTTAAGAGCTGGGCCGTCCTTCTGGATAAGCTGAATAGAGCCGTTCCCGCTCCAACATAATACAGCTATTTCTATATTAAATCTGTCTAGCTTTTTCAATGTGATTAAGAAAATTATTTTGTGTTATGTGCCGATTATAAAGAAACATCTTGAGATTCACTGGCAAAAACCCTTGACTTATGCCATTGTGATTAATTGTTTGTGATAAAGTGTAAATATGGATCATCTGAAATCTGTATGTTTACAGTGCTTGCTTGAATGTTTGTACTATATGTTTCAAGGCTGGTTGTCAGTTCCATTTCAGTTCTCTCACTTCTTGATTATTTCCTCTTCTAAGAGACTCAGATTTTTTCCATTTGTTTTCCATTGTTTCTTTCACTCCAATTTTTTTTACATTGATTATGAAATTGAAATTAAACTGACGCCAACCCTTGTAAAAAAAATTATAGCTGTAAAAGTATATGTGTCCATCTCCCATTTCACCCGCGTCCACTCTGACGATTTACACAGTCTTCTCTCCTCCAGATTCCCCCATCACATGGTGCCCCCCCACCACAGTTTGCACACCACGGGCATCCCCCACCCAGCCATTGTCACATCCAACGTCAAGCAGGAGTCCTCACACAGCGACATTGGCTCCCTCAACAGCTCGTGAGTACCAATAGCCCCCATCATTCCCTCCTTACCTGCACACACAGTCACTTTTGGCCAATTTCAAGTAATGAATGAAGTTTCCCTCTCCCCCTGTCTCTCCTGCTCCACAGGAAACACGCTGACTCTAAAAAAGAGGAAGAGAAGAAGAAGCAGCCACACATAAAGAAGCCTCTGAACGCCTTCATGCTGTATATGAAGGAGATGAGGGCCAAGGTTGTGGCTGAATGCACGTTAAAGGAAAGTGCCGCCATCAACCAGATCCTGGGCCGAAGGGTGAGACACAAACTCACAAAGTCACTTAGTGGGAGATTCTGCACACACTGACCACTACTTACCACCAGGCAACTATTTTGGGAAATTGGGGGGAATTCTATAGACACAACTTGATTGCCTGAATGATTCCCAATTCTGTATTTACTTAAACAATCTCTTTAACAAATAAGATAGCGTGATGCTGATGATTTGATCTGTTAACAATCTGTTTTATCAAATATAAATGAGTATATAAGTGTTCTTACTTTGTCATCTTCGTGTGCCCTTTCTCGCCTCCCCACTCTCTCCCTGTATGTCTGTCCGTCAATGTCTTTCTATAGTGGCACGCCCTGTCACGGGAAGAGCAGGCCAAGTACTATGAGCTGGCCAGGAAAGAGCGACAGCTTCACATGCAGCTCTACCCAGGCTGGTCAGCACGAGACAACTATGTAAGTTTTTAAGTTTACAACACGGAACACCCTGTACTTGTCCCCCTCTCAAGGACATGTGCTGGGGACAAGTGTGCTTCACTTTAGATCTGTTTTAAAAAAGACTAGTTTACCACAGGAATAAAGTCAGTTTAGTTGAGCTCCAGTGTATCACCAAAGGTGGTAGAGGCAAAAAAAATGACCTTTTTTGTAAACCAAGTCTTATTTATATATGTTTCATAGAAGCCACATCACGTTTGTTTTTTTACACACACATACACACACCAAGGGTCCTCTCTTAAAGGTCTTCAAGGACCTGACTGGACCACTGAGATCACACTTTGTAGGCAGCCTAAAGGATCCTCCCAAACTAGTAACCATCAGAGCTCCTCTACATGTTCACAAACGAGGGAAAAATAAGACTAAGATACAAGAAAATAACAAAAAAAAGAGGGGGGAAAAGAACAGAAAAAGAGAGTTCTGTTATGGCCTGCAGTGGTTGTTTAAAACTGGAGGGCAGAGACAGACAGAAACAAAAAGGAGAGAGAATGAATGAATGAATAAATAAATAAACAGTAAGATGGGCCCTCGTTTCTATTTCATGTCTTGGGTCTTCTGCAATATAATAACTAAGGTTCCTGTCTATTTCTCTTTTTTTGGCGGGTAACCAACAGGGGAAAAAGAAGAAGAGAAAAAGGGATAAGCAGCCAGGAGAGGGCAATGGTAAGTGAGCGGCAATTATATCTCATATTAGACGAGCCCCATCATGTGTCAGGAGTATGTGACATCTCACAAGATAAAAGTCAAGCTTTTTTCTGTCTTTTTTTTTGGCTTCGTTTTTAGTATTATTTGCCTGGCTTGTGTTTTTTCTGTCTTTTTTTGTAGCAACCCAATGCAATATTTAAATGGTAGACTGCCTTATAACACCCCCTATTCAATGCCTTCCCTAGCTAATAATATTGAATATGCATGACCCTCCTACACCTCATCTCACCCCCATGATGCCCCCCCCCTCCTTACTTTGCCCCCAGCATTTATGATACTGTGATGTGTGTTTTGAGAATGTGAAATTTAAGCATTGTGAGAGCCATTAACTTTGCCAGTTGTGTGTGAGTGTGTTATATTGCCAATGCCCTGCAGATAGTTTGCGCTTATGTGTGAGTGAGTGTGCGTATTTGTTACTTGGGCTGCCTCCCACCCTTGCTTGTCTTCATGCATGCTTTTATATCAACATACACAAAAAAGTAATCACCCGCATAAAAAAATTAAGGAGGTTTGCTAATTCTTCCATTCATACATTTATAATTTTTATCATTAATATTCTTCTGATTTTAATATTGTTAAGAAGGACAGATGCGGAATTTATAAACATGTATTTTACGCTCGTACTCGTGACGGATTCCCTCTTGAAGGCCTCTCTATCTGTTCTTTTTTTCAGAACACAGAGAATATTTTCCAAACCCTTGCCTTTCACTTCCTCCGATTACAGGTGCTAATGTCATTTTGAGTCTTAAATTACTAACTTGTTTTTCCTCTTGATTTATTATGTATTTATTTATCTATGAATGTGCAGTACATTATCCTATATCCGATCTTCTTGGCTATAATACACTATTTCTGAAATATGTTATAATTATGCTTTGTTTAATGCATTTTTTAATGCTATGTTGCAATTTTACTCAAGTGATAATGTTTCATTTTAGTTTATTTAATTAATGATGCTTTTATGTTAAAGCCATTCAGTCTATAACAACGTCCCTACTCAGGCAAAAATCTATGTGCAGTATATCTAGAACTGAATGTTATAGGTAAAAAAAGTCAAAAGATTTAATGCCAGGGTAAACCTCCTTAATCTATATTTGTTAATCTATAGCTGTGCTTTTCTGATGGCCAGCATGAGTTTGACCTTCTGTCACAAACCAAGGCCTGGATTTAAACCCCTCTACATACAGTAGGATTCCTCCTTCAACCTACATTTATTCATTTAAACCTACCAGACACAGTTATCTTTACCATGGTACAGTTCTGCCAAATAGGATGGACATATAGTTTTGGTATTTTGGGGGTGACAGGTCAATTAGAGGAAACTGTGTGTCAGGCATTGGAATCCAGGTCTGACTATGCATTTCCCCTTGCTTCATCCACTAGGCTTTAACCCCTTAATGGCTGCCCTGCCTGAGACTAACTCACATTTTGCATCACCCTCCATCTATTAAGACCCTCTACCTGACAGTTACTGTCAGTTACTCTTATCCTTTCCAAATACACTATCAATGACGCCTAGCACAACACTGCGTTTCCCCGTCTATACTCTTCCTTTAACATACAAGCATTATATTTGTTATTAACTAGTAAATCAAAATGGCAAAATAAAACTGTTCTGCTTTATCTTTGCATCTGAATGAAATATTTTACTTTTTGCCTGCAGTTTGATTTCACTAATGTCTGAAACACTAACTGTGTCTTCTGACTGTCTGCTCTATGAACAATAAAGCATGACTCTACATCTGCCCATTAAAAGGGTGGATAATGTGCCCCAATCACTAGCTTCACCGATTCACTGGTTTTCATTTTTTTCTCCTTTTATTTCTTTCCTTCTTTCTCTTCTCCCTCCCCTTTTTGGGTTTCCTTTCTCCTCCTCTTCTCTGCTGGCTTTCCACAACTCTTGCGGCATCAGACCTGAGTGCTCCTAAGAAGTGTCGAGCGCGCTTTGGGCTCGATCAGCAGAATAACTGGTGTGGCCCGTGCAGGTGTGTATGGTGTGTGCTTGCACAAACGCTGGGGGCCAGGTGATGGCTGCGCTCCACTGAGCTGAGATCTCCTCCTTCCCTTCCCTCCATCTCTAGCGTTCACTCCTTCTGTTTGCCAAGCTGTTGCCCACCTCTCAACTTTCTGTGAAACTGCCCGGACAGTCTCATTCAATCTAACACAGGTGTGGGATAGAGGAAATTCTGCAAACGTGTGTTTGTGTATGACTGGTGTGTGTGCATGTGTGCTGTGTAGAAGGCACTTTTTTTTTCAAGTGATCCGAGCACAGAGATTCGAGGGTGGGTGTGGCTTCAAATGGGAGTTGATGGAAACTGGCCAGTGATAAATTTTGGGTAGCAGCAATAAGGCAGCGGGCTGGGCATAATGGGATGCTGGAGGAGCGTCTCAGCCTGGTCAGTATGGAGGAGGTCTCAGTGAGGACAGCCTGAACCTCAGCCCTTGGCAAAATGTGTTGTTTGTCCAATGACAATGTTCGTTTTTTTGTTTTGTTTTTGTTTGTCTTTTGTTATGTTTGTCTACCTCTTTGGCTAACAGATGCAAATACCCCTAAGAAGTGTCGTGCCTTGTTCGGGCTTGACCAGCTGAATTTATGGTGCAAACCATGCAGGTATACTCTCACTGTAGTTTCTATGAGAGGAGAACCATCACGACTTTGGCCTTCTCCTTGATACAATTCCTCTATTTCAAGTCCACTATTTCCTGGGATGTTCACTGATGGAAGACACTTCATCTGTTCCTCTTCCTGATGGGAACCTCCTAATTTGGAAATGTCCAAATTAAAGCAGGTCACAGTTGTCTGTTATTTAAAAAATGTATACCCAGTGGCAGAAAATGGATTTATGTCTATATATACAAACATACTATTGAGGAGACCTGTCTATTAGGTGTATATGGTTTGAATCCATTTTCTACCCTGTGGATCTAGACAGGAAGTGTCTGTCATTTAATTGTCTTGTTTGTCTTAATTGGCCCTTGATAACCATGTCGTGTTCAGACTGGCCCTTTTTCTCTGAGGGCCCACAGTGACACTTTTCTCTATGCCCTCTTCCTTCTCTTTCTCCACCTCCTCTTCTTCCTCCAAACTCTTCTCTGATAACCCTTACTTAGTCCCTACCTGTTGTCTTTCTGTTCTGACACAAGCAGTCTTTGAATTGGGAATATTTTCATGGTAGGTATTTGTTTCTGTTAAGTAATACCCTTCTCTGTGTCTGACTTGCGCTGTCCTTTCATCTCGAACTTTCTCCACAACCTTAATGTAGCCCATCGTGAACCATCATCATTTGGTATCTGTATATCACTGTGGTTAAACCAAAGCATGCGGCCAACATCCCATTTTTATACATCCGTTATTATGTATTAGATCGTTTTAAGAGAGCTCAATCTTTTGGTGTGTTTCCATAGGGTGAGAAGTTACAGTAAACTGTAGCATTGTTACGTGTTAAATACAAATTCAGGATGCATTTCTACTTCGAATAGGCCAATATTTTACTTTAATAATGTATTCATAGATATAGTTAGTTTCTCTTCAAAAGACTCATCGGCTTAAAAAATTGACTCTTCTCAGTCATTCAGGATGCCTAAGGAATTAAAAGGGGGCTGATGAAAAACCAGGTGGGGTATCAGAGCACAGACTGAGAACCAAGGATTATTCCAGTTTCACTTAAGAAGCCGAGAGGTTAAAATACCTCACTAGGCTCCATTTCCTGAAAGCTGTATCTGGCGTAATTCCCCCAGAGGCAAGGAAATCAATACCATACACAGGCACATACTATAAATCAATACACCTGTTAAAAAATGGATATTAGCTCATTTGTAGCAGTTTGACAGGCAGTTAGCACTTGACAACATACTGTTGCATGACACACAAAAAGCTGGTACCGGTGAAGAAAGAGCAATCTACACCAGTTTACAGGTGTGGCTGAGAATCAATAATCTGTAATAGAAAGCACTTGACAGCTCAAGCCAACTCTTCTGCTTTTCATGTACTTTCCTTATTGTTTACTCTGTGCCAGATTTTGGGGTTAATTGTCCCACCTTTCAGAAAAGCATGCCTTTCTTTTTGTTCAAGCATCCATCAACGTCCAATGGTTTTGTAACTATACCAAATCGTTCCTGTTTGCCCTTTCCATTTTACTGTCCTAACTCACTGATCAGTCTCTCGTCTTTGCCCCTTCATTGCTCGTTGACACAATATTTTGTTGAAAAAACCTTTACCTACCTGCATAAGTACAGGCAGGGGTATGACTTGAGAAACAGGCCTCACCTAGGCTATCTCAAACGATAACACACAGACACTTGCTGCATTAAAAGGATTGGCTGAACTAAAAACCTTGCTTCTTTCAAATCACTTTCTTCTGCTACTACTCCCTTTCAAACACCTCAGTTTTCTGTTCTTTATTTTTCCTTTCTCCTCTTGCCCATTGTCCCTGTGAGCTAGCACACAGTCTGAAACGGTTCCCTTGCCCTTGAGGCAGGCACAAACCTTATGATGCAGAGGGAGCTGAGGGGAAGGGTCAGTGCAAATAACAAGAGGTAGACAGAACACTCCTATTGGAACACAACATGTAGACAGCACCGCCCCCTATTTTATGTATTTGTTGACTGTGGGTCTGGTTCAGACCAGTGGTGTTGGCTGCAGGCATGCTAGACGATGTGTGTGTGTGTGTGTGTGTGTGAGGGGGGTAGGGGTTACAAAACGCAAACATAATGCTTTGACCCCGCACACACATCTTAGGGGCACGTGTAGCAACTTAGCATGGCTCCCTATGACATTTTACCTCTGCATCTTAACCCTCCACTCCCTCAGAAAACGATAGGGAAAAGTCTGAATAGTAAAGATTTTACTGTGGGAAGAGAGGGTTGGACTACTTATTTGCTGTAGATATGTAGGCTATTCCCAATCGTAGGTCTGGAAAGTCTTTGTTTTGGTAGAGATCAGAAATCTTTAAGGACACAATTATAAAACCACTGCAATAAAAGATATGTAGTCTCGGTTTTTCCGATTTCTTCTTGTCATGTTGTTCACTTCTCATTTCATTTCATCCCATGTCTACTCTGACCCAACTCTTTTCCTCTGTACCTGTCTGGTGTTGTGTAGTATTTTGTGGATGGATACTGTGAATTCAAAGTGTACATCTGGAACCACTGATGCTGTCTTAGCACCTACTTGAATACACCTGCATACACTAGCCTAAAAAGGGTTTAGACGGATTTTAGACATGGTATATAACATGACATAACAACTGCTAAAAATGGTGTATTCAAAATGCTGCTACAGGTCAGCAGTTGTACAGCAGATGTTGTAGTCAACCAATAAGCTTGTATGCTAAACAATGTGTTTCTCTCTACCCCACCCCTCCAGGAGAAAAAAAAAGTGCATTCGCTACATCCAAGGTGAAGGCAGCTGCGCCAGTCCTCCGTCTTCGGACGGAAGCTTACTAGACTCCCCCCCTTCCTCCCCTTGCTCGGTGGCCCCCTCCCCCTCCTCTAAGGAGTCCAAACCTCAGACTGAACAAATGCAACCTCTCTCACTGACTATGAAACCGGCCCACCAGCCTCTCCACCACCCGCACCTCCTGGCTGGGCTCCCCCCTCCTCCATCTTTGGTTCTTCTGGAAAACACCGCTGCACCTGTGGCTCGAAAAACGCCCAGTGCCACCCACAACGGAGCCCTGGAGCACAGTGACGTCTCGTCCTCGCGGCCGCCGGGCTCCTCAGTGGTGTCCTCCCTGGCCCGGCAGTCAGCAGGGCTGTGTCATTCCCACTCACTCCTCCCCAACTCTACCACCCCTCAGCCTCTGTCACTTGTGACCAAGTCTATAGAATAGTATCCTCCTTTTCACATGTCCCGTTCCCTTTTTTCTAACTCTGCACAGCTCTATCTGGGCCCTCCTTCCTCTTCTGCTCTGTTCATAATCTTTATTTAGTTTTTTAGTTTCTGTGCCATACGGCTTTGAAAATGTGTTCTTATTTTATCAAAGTTCATTGGTCAATATTTGACCCATCATTGAAAAACTATTATCATAAAGAAATAAAACAATGAGCTGTAGTGTAGCTTGTGAATTTGCCAAAATGTATCTTCTTTTTTTTTCTTTTTTTTTGTGCAACAAAAATGTTATGTAGCTCAACTTAAAACAGGTTTAACAGACTGATATAAAAAGGTAGGCTAGATTATTTGATGAGCCCTTTTCTTGAAAGAGTTGGTTCTCCATCATTATTTGTATTAAATACGAGCTTTTGAACCAATCATTTGACACCTATTCAAATCCTGGAGGGCATGAGGATCTTAACGAGGGCACGAGGGCACCTCTCAACGAGGAACAACTTTGTGACATTAATTGTTCTTGTTTAAATGTACAGAAATTTTGGGGGGGGGGTACTGTGTTTAATATGCATTGTTCCATTGCGTTGTCTTTTTTATTTTTGTTGTTTACCTTTGGGGATGGAGTCAGGGTGGGTGAACTTGGACAGAAGGCAAGGGGGTGGGGCTGTTGAGGGTGGGTGGGGGTTGTGGGTATTCAATACAAAATGTCACAACGCTAGGACCAGTAGTATTTATTGCTTTAGAGATTGCTTGTTGTATCTTGTATGTTGTCCCTTTTTAAATATTCTTTTCTTAACACATTGTAAAAATATTTTTTCTTAACGTAAGCAACTTATATATCAAATGATCCATTTTTATGAGGACACAAATTACAAGTTCACTTTCTTCACTGAAAACTTGGATTCCACCCAATGTACTGTGTAGATCTTGCAGAAGTATGCACAACTTAATTTCAAGAAATACGTCTATAAGCCATTTTACAAAAGAAGAAAATTAATCTTGAAACAACAGACAGTGGGTACCGTGTCTTCAGTAGTTAGCAAAGTGTTCAAGGCCCTTCTTTTTTATTACAGTCCATCTCTATCAGACTGTACAGATTTGTGTACAGATTTTCCGTGCCAAATTTTGTGATAATTTCCTCTCCCCTTCTAACCACGTTGTTGGGTTCTTATTTTTAGTTGTTTGTTTTTTATTTTACACTATTCTTTGCTGTGACGTTACATAGATTGCTATGTATGTAGTATAAATGTTGCTATAACAAATGTGTTTGGTAGCAGATTGTCAAATATAAAAATTTAAACTGAATAAAAAGGCGGACTTGATGCTGTATAAAACCCACAAGGGCCAAATTATGTATATTAGGAGGTTCATAAAAAAATTCAATAAAAACAAAAAAATACACAAACTGCCACTTTTAAGTACACTACTACATATAGGTAGATAGGAAAAAATAGGCATGTTGATGTTGCAAGAGGCTGTAAAAAAAGAAAAATAAAGCTACAAAAGAATCACACCCGGTGCCATTGTAGTTGACATGACGCAACTGTAACCTGTCAATTTCTTCTCTGGTTTATTAAGATGCTAATGATGAATAGTTTGAATGTTTCCTTAACGGCTGTGATGTTCCTGTTCTATTTTATTCTCTTTATCTTCTTTTGTTTTGTTTCTATTTTTTCCCTGTTATTTCAAATGGTTCCAATACCATGTTTTTGTAATGAATAAATGTTTATGCTGTACAGTCTCTGTAGCATGCAGTTCTGTATTAATAAAAGCGACTTAGTATGTGCAGATCAAACTGTGTCTACCTCTTTGTAGTAATTGTAATACATTTGGAAATGATCTAACCTTTAAGACCAGCCAAGTCTATATTGTGCTTGGTCGATCTTAGTCAACCTTGTTCTTTAGTTATTTTATTCCATTTAAAGTACTTTTCATATCTAAAAAAACATATTCATATACAATAGACATTGCCGCATTTGTAGGCACTTTTACCTTTAATTACTAAGGGAAATGAAGAATGCTAGAATTGATCATATAATGATTCAACTTATAACAAATAGGTTGCTCTTATACCCAGTTTTTTAAATAATTGACTGGCTGATAAAGCCTATTTGTTAGAAGTTGAGTATACATGTGATAATTTTATCTATCAGTGTCTTGTGAGCAGAAGTCAGAGAAATTGTGGCAACAGTGTCAGCATCAAGGCGAGTCTTTCACAATTTATTCCTATAAGCCTATAGTTGTTTTTATATTAAAGCTTGCCACTTCTGACTTTTTTCTGTTTAGACAAAGAAAATAGTTATATCTCAAGTACTGAAGCCATGCAAGAGATTGACATTGAGTAGGGCTCTGACGGAAAACATTACATTTGAGTTTATTTGAAAACATTTGAGTTGCTATGAGCGGGCATTTACAGACTTCAAGGTGCCTGATCCACTTGCAGACCGAGGCAGTAGAAATTTTAGATTTCTGTTTGATTTTGATGCTTTCAAGCAGACAATTATTAACAACTGTATGTTAGTCTATTGCACAGTATAAATTATATAAATATCCTTCAAATTTCAGACCTTCAGATATCCAATAATATATGTAAGCATAATACAGCATACAACATTGCTTTATCGAAAGGCCAGACTGTGTGGTACTCGGTATCAGTCTTTGCTTTGAGTATCACAGGCATAACCACTGTTAAATATTGTCTTTGAAATATTCTTAATGTTCCTGCTTTGACTACAGTAGTTTATTTTCTCACTATGCATATATTCTCTATTGAGTCAAAACAGTTTGAGACAGTGGCACAGTAAAAATGGTATCATATGATTTATTTTTCAAACAAATCATGATTTTGTCTCAGGGCAACATAGTCAGTTGATCTGTTATCATCTTACCACAATCATAGCACTCATTTCAAGGCTGAGTTGAAAAGCAGACAGGGTGTGTGTATGTGTCAGCATACGGTAAGTGTGCATGCATGTAAGTGACATATAAAGTACTCAGAAGCCCTCGCAATAATTCCTGAATAAAGAGAAGCAAACACTGTTCCGGTTTGTCTCTTGACCTTGAGGCGGCCATTGATTCTGCCTCTGAATTCATTGTTCATGTAAAGTATTTTCTTTGCTTTTTCATAGGTTCATTTTCATCTTTGAAGAACAAGATTTTGAAAGTAATTCTTGTCTTACACCTTGTGCACCAAATGTTCCCAAAAAACTTAGGAAACAGGATAACTGTTGAGTTTAGTTAAATCTCATACATTTAGTCATTTAGCAGACGCTCTTATCCAGTGCGACTTACAGTAAGTACAGGGACATTCCCCCCGAGGCAAGTAGGGTGAAGTGCCTTGCCTTTGCTGAGTAACTCGGCCGGGATCCGAACCGGTAACCTTCTGATTACTAGCCTGACTCCCTAACCGCTCAGCCACCTGACTCTGACTCTGACTCTCATCTGACTCTCATAGTAACAAAGCAGTAACAAACTGTGACTTTCAGACATTGGACATATAGAAATAGGTGACCCATTGTTCCATTATACACCAAAGACAATAATGTCAGACATGTCTATAGATCTACCTGAGACACCATGCTCTTACACATATACACCACCAGTAATGACAACAATGGAAGACACTAAAACATGCCCAGGAAGACAGCGATGCAACAACTGAACTGTCATACATAACTTGTTTCACACTTCCACTATTACTAACAAACAGTGATAAAAGTGACACTTAAAATGTGGCACGCCTGTGGTGCTACAAATGACAGCAACCTTATTGTGCACATTTGTCTACACTACATTGTAAAGGATTGAAATATGAATCCATTTTGCTGTAAAACTTTGAGTGTTCCATTGTGTACCGAATGGCAGAGCTCTCTGTTAGACTTTTTAATAGAATATTTCTAATAGAAGGATTTTCCCACAGGTAACCAGAAAATTCCACCAGTAAGATAACAATGTAATCACAATCTACCTTGTAGTATGTGTATACCACCACAATGACAAAACACAGCCATCTGTTATTTGTTATTTGTCTACTTATCTATAACCTGTGTGTCTGTGTTGCACTTGTGGTCAAATGTAGGGTCCTGGTCTAGCTCATCTTCCATGTTAGACAATCTTCTTATTCTACAAACACAGGGTAGTTAAATAATTATATAAAATAATATGCCTTCAATTCAGTTTAATTTCTTTCATTTTACCTCTAACACTGATACTTTTATATGAGTATCAATGTCTGAGAGTGAACCTTCAAATGGCAAAACCCTTTTGATTTCTGATCCTGATTTTCCATGATAATCCTCCTTTTCCAACACAATCTGAAAATCTGAATGCATGACCACAGCTAATTCAATAACTCAGATTAGTGGTAAATATATATAATAATACCATTGCGGCAAGTTACTCGATTTGTACTAATATCATGTAATGTGTAACCAGGTTTATTCCAGTACACTGTAGCTGTGTTGGTCTACTATACTACAACCTACATACTGTCATCATATAACAAAAACCTAGTTTGTGTATCATTTGAGTTGATGTTTCATCATTTGAACTTCTTTCGGCCTGTGATGCTGCGCCAATCACAGTCCCCTGCCCTGTGCTGTGGCTACCACTGTTTATACTGACATCTACCAACTGATCCAAGTTGAACAATGGATTTTGGTGTTTCAGCACCCATTGACACTTCCCTGCTGTATGACTATGTTAAGCCTGTGTTCTGCTCCTCTCTTTCACCAACCGTCTCTGGAGGAGGGGATCCCTCACTGAATTGCTCCTCCCAAGGTTTCTTCCATTGTTTCTCCTCTACTGAGTTTTTCTGGGAGTTTTTCCTTGTCTTCCTTGAGGGTTTAGGTTGGTTGAGGGGCAGTTCTATGGGCGTATGTGAAGCCCTCTGTGACATTCTTGCGTGTAAAAAGGACTATACAAATACATTTTGATTTAACTTTCCTTTGAGGCTTTTCACAAACTATAATTCACCAAACGTGTGAATGTATATAGCGAAATACATACACACACAGTGCTTAACAAAGGTATGCAGAACATTGACCAATTATCTCTATCTATTTATTATTGAATTAACTGACTTTAATTCAATTAAATTAATGGTATTTAAAATATGTTAAAACACTGATTTAATATTGGGAAACTGTTAAAAACAAAAGTAAAGTTGGGGGGGGCTGGAACAAATTCATAAATCAATGAAAGATAATGAAAACATCACTAACTTATACTAATCACTAATATTTACATTGAACTAAGTTTGTACACATTTCTTGAAATTGGCCAAAAGGTGGTGCCACAAATCAATTTCCATATGAGCTCACAGTATAGTATTTTTGTGGAGCTTTTATTTTCTAACTGGGTCTTGGTTTC
Source organism: Mallotus villosus (assembly GCA_903064625.1). Taxonomy (NCBI): domain Eukaryota; kingdom Metazoa; phylum Chordata; class Actinopteri; order Osmeriformes; family Salangidae; genus Mallotus; species Mallotus villosus. The sequence continues at coordinate 117,745 of CAEFZP010001430.1, read as the reverse complement.
TATTTTCTTTTCTTTTTTTTACCGGGCCAGTATGAAATATTGAGAACAATTCCAAACAAATATGTTTATATGAAGGTTTTGTCAAATTCAGCATACCATTTGTGGAGGTGGAGGTTTGTGCGACCCTCCAATATGCCTCCTCAGACCATCTCTGACCCACCGCCAAACCAGTCATGCTGGATGATGGTGCAGGTAGCATAATGTTCACTATGGCTCCTACTATCTCCAGACTCTTTCACATGAACCTGTGAAGAGAACGGGGCACCAATGGCGGACCTGTCAATTCTGGTGTTCTCTGTCGAATGCCAATCAAACTGAACGGTGCTGGGTTGTTAGCACAGGTCCCACTACAGAACGCCAAGCCCTCATGCCACCCTCAAGGAGTTTGTTTCTGACAGACATTATTGAGTAATCTAATCATTTACATATTTTCATTAGTTAATACAAAAAAGTCATAAGAAATAATGAAGTTTAAATATACAGAAAGGTATTGCTACCCCAGTGTAAACAATAAACCAAATGACAAGGAAGACACAAATATGGTGTACTGTAGACTGAGGGCATTGTGATCATTGTTGCTACCTAGTGACACTTCATCCACACCTGGCCTCGAGCAGATATCTGTCCCTGAGAGACAGAATATTTTTAACCATATGAAAAGTTTTAGTGTTGGTGTGTGAGTTAGTCTCGAGAGGAGTGGGAGAAAAAGAAAAGGTAGAAATCCCAACAAGACACGTTGGAGCTTTCTAATGGTTTGCACAACGACTTTGCTGGAGTCCTAGATGACATGATGACTTGACTTTGATTGGAGGCAACTACTGTGCCATTGAGGAATCTTGTAACAGCTTAGAATGGGTAACGTTCTGTGTGTGTGTGTGTCCACATGCTTGTGTGTGGTTATTTGGTAGAGTTTGCTGTAAGAGACACAGATTGTGACTGTGACAAATTCAAGTTCAGATAGTTTAGATAGTTGATCAGTGTTGCAAAAGCAGTAACAAACAAAAAGCAGTCTTCAATTTGACCATTCCTTAACAGTCGTGTGACGTAGGGTGATAATTGGTCTATACAAGCCGGATATTCAAGTTTACAGTTTCTTTAATCCAACACAATACATCAAACTAAAACACGAAACACCTTCTGGCAGCAGCCATGCAGCTGGACTTTACTGTGGAACCAGGCCTACCCAAGCTGCTGCTATGCCAAGGGCTGATTATAATGGCACACTGGGACTTGCAGAAGACCTGAAATTAATATCTGAATTTTCTGCTGTGTAAGATGTAGGCCTACTGCTTTTAACTTGAGTTGAACGCTGTTAAACACTGCCATGGTCAGCAAACACTAGCCATGTCTCTACTTGTCTCTAGAAATGTCTCTAGAAAGGATACTGTTGACAGCTGTATGAGTCTTATCTTCACAGCGCCCGCTCACTAGGGATAATTTTCCATTAACAAATAACGCAATGTGCCCTCTACTTTTATGAGGTGACTTGACTGAGCGTCAGGTCATTGACCCTTTAGTGACACCATCTATATGGGTAACACAATTTTCATGATCTGGGAAATCACATCCTAATCTTTTATTACATTTACCTTCTCATGTAATACAATTCCCCCTACATTCAGCCTAATAACATCCAAACTAACACACCATCATTAGGCTACAGTGTTTTGGTAAAGGGGTGAAAAATACTAGATTTTAACTGAACTTCCATTCAGGATTAAGGGCCCTATCTTGCATCCAGCGCAATTGATTTTGTCAGCGCAAGTTTCATTCCAGTTTGCACTCGACGCAAAGTGGACTTTTCCCTCCACAGACGCACATCGGAATTACCTTGCGCTCCCGGGGGCGGTTCGGCGAAAAAGGAGGCGTGTTCCGGTGCAAACGTTCTCTGGTGCTATTTTGCAGTTTCCGAAAAACAATTCCGCCACTGACCGGAAAAACAGGAAAAACGTGGTTTAAAGTCAATGACGCATTAATCAGATGCTATTTTAAGAGTGCTGCTCTTAAAGGAAATGTGAGATGACGCTCTGATTGGTTTATTGCACGTTACGCCCAAACCACACCCATTAGTAATGTAGCTACCTCAGACCAACCCATTTTATATTTGCGCCAGGTGCAAATGTAGCCGATGTGTATCGGTGAAACTCACTCCGCAGGTACGTAATGAGCCACCCGCGTCACTGATTCGCTAGCTTTTCTTTGGTGTAGTTGGTAGCGTTCGCGCTTGGGAAGTCAGAGATGGCGAGTTTGACTCCCGGTGGGAGTGATCTCCCGGTGATGGGAGTGAACAGTGCCAGGTCCTCTGACGGAACTTGCAAGATCGCGTTCGTTGCATGCCTGTTACATTAGGTGCGTTCGACATGAACTGCGGCTGCATGAAACGACCGGCGAGAGTAGCCGCTTGCTGTCGGGGAGGAGTTGAAAACGGCTCTGTGAAGTTGGACATTCCAGCTTCTCGTGGTTTGCTGCCTTGATGTCAGTCATGGCCGATCAAGCGCTGTTTGCTTACGTTACTTTATTTATAATTAAACTTAGTCTTTCCGTTAGTAGAAGAGGTGGCCCAAAACCCTTTCTTCAACAAATGTTTTATTCAATCAAATAGTTTGGTCCGGATTTGAGCATTGGCGAAACTGAAGGTGTCAGAATAATTACAAAACAAGCGTCAAAGTTGTCGTGTGTGAGTCTGGCCAATCATGAAATAGCTGTGTCGTCATTTGAAGCCGTGCAGTTGCTCTTGAGAAAATGCGCTCGTCTACACAGCCGGCAGTTCTCGAATCGATCTCACGGTACTTTGATGGCTACGTCACAGTGACCTAGCCTCGGCGCCGTCTCAAGTCGGACAAAAAGTCTAACCACAATTCACTGTTTCAAGTCAGCCGCCTGCAGCCAGCTGCAGCGCTGCATGAAGCGAGGTCATGTCGAACGCACCTATTGGTGCCGTGACCCGGATCTCACGAGGTTAGCACCTGCTAACCGCCGGAGTGAGTTTGAGGGGTGAATGTAGCCGATGTGTATCGGTGAAACTCACTCCGCAGGTATGTAATGAGCCACCCGCGTCACTGAATCGCTAGCTTTTCTTTGGCGTAGTTGGTAGCGTTCGCGCTTGGGAAGTCAGAGATGCATGGCGAGTTCAACTCCCGGTGGGAGTGATCTCCCGGTGATGGGAGTGAACAGTGCCAGGTCCTCTGACGGAACTTGCAAGATCGCGTTCGTTGCATGCCTGTTACACAAAGTCATTTATCCCGCCGGCAAAATAGCAACCGCGGCGGAGTCTCGCCCACAAAGGTACTTGCGCTTTGCGTTTTGATACTTGCGTTTAAAGCAGCTTACACACTACCCCGACAAACGCCAACATTCTACAACAAACGCCAACAAACACCAACAGTCGGGTCAGTGTGGGCCAGCAGTTTGTGTTTGTTGGCCATTGTCGGGTACTGTCGGATGAGTTCAACATGTTCAGTCGGATCGGGTGAAGTTGCAGTACGTCTGACCAATGTGAAGCGGTTTCCAACAAACTGCGACGTTCTGACAACTCTTTACCTAGACAACTAGGCTTAACTCGCGTACATAACATCCTCGAGCTCTCTTTGATGTCGATTTAGCTCTCTACTCACTTCATAATTATAACTGATCCAAGAACGCGAAGATGTAGCCTACTCCTGGAGTTATGGGAAGAGAGAATCTATTCGAGGTTACGAAATATTATCTCCATTGAAATGCAAAAACGTAGCATATATAGTCATGAAAAAAGTGCCAATTTCGTGAACATGTCACGCAATATTAGATCATTTTTTCACGAAATTATGTGATTCTGGGTTGGGCTACAACACACAAGTAGCTAATTAGTAAACTGGAAAAAAATCTGTTATTCATAGTTTTCAGTCACGTGACATGCTTGGTGACCTGGATGGCAGAAAGCTGCTGGCGATATAGTGGCTCACACCATTGAAACGCAGCAAAAGCCGGCACATTTGGATCACCTCTCAGCTAAAGAAAAGATATGGACACAAACTGCAAGTGTCGGCGTCTAACACAACCCAACAATTTAGCTAACTAGCTAACTTTATCTCACTACGAGTACGACGACCCCTGCAGTTGGTCGCCTCGATACACAGCAAACTATGTCAAACCGATTACATAAATATGTTTTTTATGGCTAAACATACGATAATGAATATACTTGTGTTTAACTTTACTTGTGCTTAGCTTTGATAAAGTGTTCGCTGCAAATACGTGTATATTTGGACGTCTGCCATTCTATGCCCTCCCCGGAGACAGATTTAGTTACATTTAGCCTAATTAATCACACACATCCAAAATCTTCTCTACATTTTCTTTATCTTCTATTATGTAGAAGCACATACCTGACTCCTCTGCAATTAGTGCATCCGATAGCACAACAACTATCCGGCAATATGCCTAAACAAAAGCAGCAGAAGAGACCCAACGTAAATGTTTGACTTTATGGGTGGCGGGCAGCGGAAAGTATTTTTTGCCCTTCAGGGGGGCGTGTCCATTGGAACGTCACGTCACGTGAAAACTGATTTGTCTGAGCAGTGTGAAACTGCAAGTTGGTTTACTGGACATTCCAAAGACAGTCACCAACAACAACTGCCAACTTTAGAATGTTGGGACTTGTTGGAGTTTGTTGGGGCAGTGTGTAAGCTGCTTAAGATAGTCAAAATCGCCCAGCGAAACTGATAAATCAGCAGGAGGAGCAGCTCAGCTCGTTCTGCACCGGAGTAAGGGAGTTGTCTGCACGCCATGAGAGTTTCCAGGCTTCCATCAGCAGCCAGGTGGGCCACCTCTCTGACTGCCTTGAGCGTTTGCTGCAGCGGCACGACCCACCTGTTCGTGAGCTGACTAACCCAGAGCCGGATGGGGTTTCTTCAGTCCCTGCTTCAGTGGGAGCCACTGCAACGCAAGCCCCGATGACGCACATAGCTAACCCCGAACCTTTCTCAGGGGACTCGGGAAACTGCAAGCCGTTCCTGGTCCAGTGTGAGCCGGATTTTGAACTGCGGGCGGCCTCGTTTACGGCGGAGCGCTCCCAAGTAGCGTTTATAGTCTCCTTCCTCACCGTTAGAGCAAGGGACTGGGAGTGGGCAATGGATTCCCCTGATTGACAGCACCTGTTTTCAATCTAGCCCCAGTGTATTTAGCCCTTGTGTTTTCAATCTATCATTGCTAGTTTGTCTTTTTGGGCACAGGGATGATGGTGGAGGACTTGAGACAGGCTGCCACATGGCATGTCTCCAGGGAGGTGTTAAAGATGTAGGTGAACACCGGAGACAGCTGGTCAGCACAGTTCTTAAGGGTGGCAGGGGAGACAGCGTCCGGCCCAGCTGCTTTGTGTGGGTTCTGCCTCTTGAAAAGTCTGTTAACTTCACCGTCCTGAATGGAGTGTCGTCACTGAGTTGGTGGGAAGGGACAGTTCAGGGCAGTCCAATTGTCTTTCAAAACGACAGTAGAACTCGTTCATGTCGTTGGCCAGGTGTGAGTCGTTAGTGGAGTGGGGGGCTCTGGGCTTGAAGTTGGTAATCTGCCTGAGCCCTCTCCAGACAGAAGCAGAGTCGTTAGCAGATAACTGGCGCTTCAGTCTCTGATATATTGTATACAACTAGAATTTTCAAAACTTCCAAAAACATGAAAATAAAACTGTGTCTTTTTAATAATTTGCTTAATATTTATGTTGTCGGTCTGCACTGGCTCTTTTCAAATATATTCTGTAGACAGAACATACCCCAATTAGCTTTTTTAAATGTACCAATTCAGTTGGTTACATATAATGGAAAACAGATAAAAAAATGATTTATTTTCCCTAGATTTCCCATTTGTTCTGGAAAACCACATGGAAAAAATAATGTTATGATTGAAAAATACTTGGTTGTCATCACAACAGTTATTTCACTGACATACAAGTACAAGTTGGTACACAATACCAACAAGGCTCACATAAATGTCCATGAACCCTAAACATAACTGGCACTTCTAGTGGTGAAACGATGAAGATAAATGGTTTGTTTTCACAGGTTTCACGAAAACAGCCAGACAACAGGCTGACAAAAAGCCTTACAAAAAGAAAGCATTTCCTTTACACTTCAGAACAGAAAAAAGTGATCAAGAAAAGGCCAAATCAGAAGCACAAACCAAGATCTGGGGATAAAACCAATAAAATACAATATCAAATAGACAAAAAAACACATTGGCAAACCAAAATTGTCTCTCCATGGCCCACAGCATGGATATAAATCTGTTCAACCATAATGATTGACGACTCTCCTCTCCTGTTGAAGATCCTTCAACAACCTACCACTAAAATCAGAACAACCAAAGCTTGTAGCAAGCTGTCAAGCAGATGAAAGCACAAAGCAGCAGGACTGATTAGATACCTGAAAACCTGTAAAGTGAAAGATGCCATCAATGGGAGCGTGACAAAAACTTGTTATTAGCAGAATCAAAGTGGATGACTATAATGCTGCAATAATACTTATCATGTAACTATAGCGAACAGATTAAGTCTTTCATCATGTTTACAAATCAATAGGACTCCCAATTACGATATATTTATGGGCAGGCAACCAGGTGGCCATTGTGGCCATGTACATTGTAATAAATCTCCGTCTTCTTGGATGGTACTTGTTCAACTGAAGGTCAGAAAAGGTATTCTGTGATAAGACCTGCAATAAATGTCATTTTGACCCAAGCAATTAGTGAATTCCTGCCTTTGTCAGATATTCATGTATGACTGTCAACAGAACCCCACTCTCCACCATTCTTTTAAGACATTAAAAAAGCAACAATCAAGTTCCGACAGGAGGAATCAACCATACAGGTCACAGAAAGGTCACTTCAGCTCAAAACCAAAGGTGGTCAGAACAACACCATGACTCAGAAGAGACAAACCTACATGATAATCATACTCAAATATGAAAAAGATGAAGGATCCCAGATGAAGTGTAAAGAAGCTATGGTCCATTTATTAAACAAATTAAAACGGAGTTAGTTATATATATTGTAGCAAAATGAATAATTGTATTCTTCAAATTAGTAATAAATGACATGTTTGTCCATCACATTAAAAGAAACATGTTATAGGACTGTACACACAAACACATACACACATTCCAAAAATAAAAGCATGCGTATACAAGTTTAGCTGTTCTCTGTGTGTGCACCTCAGTGTACTGTGCAGTATGTGTGTGTACATGCACGCGCATGTCACCTTCTCAGTGCCTGCTCCACTCCCTAATGATGAGGGTATATAGTGAGCTAACTTCCCTCACAGTGGAGCGAGCCCCCGGGCTAGTGCCACATTTCTCCGTCAAGGCCTTCCTTCATCCCAAGTTACACAGGCCCTTTCCAAAGAGACACACACTGCCAATGACAAATAATTCATATTATGACCTGCCTGGAAGTTTGCCATAGTACCTCATTAAGCTGGTTATTGTAACTTGGTGACATTCTCACAGAATAATGTAAGTGGTGTTTTTGAAGGGATAGTTTGTTTTATCACCTTCAGAATTCTCAAGGGCATTCATTTTGACAGTGATATGTGAGTAAATTAATGGCACCATGTGTGTTGCACCTTTACGTGCAACACAATAAATAAATATTCAGCGTATGCATCTTGTAATTTTTTCCTGGTCATCAGCACTGTGAAATAAAATAGGGAGCCTGCTACACATCGACAGCCTTCATGTAGGGTAAATTACAAATGCAAAGTCAATGTAATAAAGTTAGGATACTTCACTAGGACATTTTATTTGTTTTGGATTGCAAGCATAGGGGCAACAGTACTTCAATACAAACCTTTAGTGTAGCCCAAAACAAATAAAAGGATGGTTACACTTTGTTTCTATCTAGTCATTTCTGAAACAAATGTCTCCAACAAATCACACCTTTCTCAACCTGGACAACAGTCGTTTTTTGTCGTAATTAAGTCATTCAGTCCAAGCCTTCATATTGAGTTTGATCTCCCACTTAGGAGCCACATTGATTTTTTTCTCCTTTAGCCACACAGTCCAGTGCACAACTTCAGTCGTGGCAGTGAAAATTAGTCTCTTTGATATTTATCTGTAAAATATAAGATGAGGGGAGAAGCGGCTGGGTGGAAGGAAGGGTGAAGGGGACAGAGGGGGGAAAGTGAGGTGGTGGGGAATTTGGCGAAAGGGTGTGAAGTGGATAGAAGATGGTGGGGATTACTTTGATGTGTTTCCCTATTTGCGTGTATCAACATGAGCAATGGAATGGTGGTTTAGCAACATTTTCTTCCATTTCTTATTTTCTTAAGTATGGCAATCAATCCACTTCACAGGCTTTTCGCTAGCCTACCAGGCATGTGGAATAGTACACGCTGTCCTCAGGGTGATTCAAGGAAATGTCTAACTTTTCTAGAGTATCGGCATGGGGTGGGAGTGGAAAAGTAACTAGGAAACAATATAGTTCAGGATGTTTTCCTTCACAATGTTGTCAGTCATATACACAAAAACATAATCCGGTCCTATCCCTATTACATTACAGTGATGTAACTGACTGTAGTAAATCAGTAAGGTGCACATATACACTAAGGCGCACATATTCAGGAAAGCAGCATATTTTGTGTGCGCTGCACAAGATAAACTGGGAAATGGAAAATAATAAAAGTATGCATTTGCATCAGCAAGTCAGGTATTTGCATTTGCATCAGCAAGCCAGACGAATTTCTTAGTTCTGTTTCAGAAGAATTTTAGATTTTGCCCAGTTTATCAATCAAAAACAGCGAGAAACCATGGAGCGGTCGTCTCTTTTATGTGAAAGCACCGAAAGGAGGAGCAGCTACTGAGGGGACCCAGAGATAAACACGCAAGACCCTCTCTGGCAACTGAAGAGAGCTGTTGAAAATGTATTTGGGCTGATCAGCAGTCAATAAAACATTCCCCTGGACACACACAGTTTAACCCCTATGCTCGTCAGTCATGTGTTGAAGCCTTGCACACACAAACACATGCTCACACACTTCTCTATGAAGAGACTTAGCATTATTGACCAATTAAAGAGATTTAATGAACAAAACCTAGACCTCCAGAGTACCTCTGCCCCCTGACCCCGTCACCCCCACCCCACAATTTGGCAAATGCACATTTCAGTGATTTCTTTATTAAACAGCAGGTCTACATGAGATAGGAGCTGATTCCATTTATCCAACTGCAGACAAGGATAAGTAGCCTGCATTGATACACTTTGGGAATTCAAATTTGGGAGAATTAAACTAAATGAAATGGTGGGACTCTTCAAACAAGACAAACAGTTCATAGAAACCAGTAGAAAGGGCAACACTGTGTTTAATATCTGACTAAGTGTACCAGAGCCTAATACTACTCCCAATCAAACCATAGTTTCGTTTTTGGTGACAGTGTGAGGCAATGGTGAGCAATAGCCATGTAATTCTCCTGAACAAATTTGGCTTAACAAAACAGATTTTCCTAGTAGGTATTAAGTCAAAACAACAAAGCTTCCCAGTTACTTTTTTCCTAACTGCCTGGTTTCTAAGAACAGTGGATTATTTGGTTAATTGCCCACCATAGGGGACTCACTGGTATGCCTAAACAAGACCAATGTCTTTTGCTAAGGAATCTCTTATAATAGAGACAGGTTGAACTGTAATTGTAGAAGAGTCCTGTTCTGTTCTATCAATACTTGTAACAAGCTTACAAGGGGGCTACGACTTTGTTACTTATCTGAAATTGACTGCTGCAATGGAATAAATGCAGTTGCAAGTTTTGTATAAAAACTTAATCAACATAACTTCTTGATTGTTTACTGTAGCAGTACATACAGTAAGGGCAGTCTTATCATTTAAATGCATTCAGACCATTTATTGCTTGAACAAGTCCAAATTTAGCCAAAAACTACCATTCTCACTTCAACATACACAACGTACACTCTTTTTGTGTCTAAAACAAAATACCCCAAAATTATGTAACAAGCATTTAACAATTTTAAATGTGACAGACATCACAAAATCTATAATATATTTGTATTACAACATGATGCTTTCTGAACTGATGCTTTCTTTTCAAAAGAAAACAAACTGTGCTCCTCAAATAGGTGGAGGTGCACAATTTCAGATATTTTGTCTGAGTGAGTGTTTTTTTTTGTGGTGAGTAAAGACACTGGAGGAGAGAGAGAGGTGCCTGCACAGAGTGAGTGGGGTTCAACCCCCTCACATCAAAGCTTTGCCCAGTGGCGGTGTCTTGTGATATTTATTTATTGAGATGATTTTGCCAGAAACCCACTGGCCTCCCTGTGCCCTTACACTCTTTGATATGCTGCTTCATTCTTAGCACAATGTCCTCAGAGAAAGAGGGGTCAAAGGTCATTGGAGAGACCTCCTGAGTAAAAACCAGGGATACTACAGTGTGCAGGCACACAAACACACATACACTATGTCATGCATGAGGAGACAGACAGTGAACATTTATTGACATACAAAAGGGGCCAATGGTATGTTTCATACTCCATTTTGAGGAGCAGGGTTCACATCTAAATAAATAGACAATTAGCTCATAACAGCACATGCCCTTGCTTCACTGTGCGTCAAGACTTGCTTGATACAAAGAACCTTCTAGTTCAGAAGGTAGAAGCTTACATTGTGGCTTGGAGAAAATAAAAATGCCCTAAGACTTGATTTCTCTCATTAAAACTTCCAGATACAAAACAAGTTTACACCTAGAAGGCCTGATACACAGCTATGCATGCATACACAACACACAAATCGAGGCAAATCCCCAGTTCAGGGACCTCACAGGCCCACCCAGCACTTGAGTCAATCACTGATACTAACATGACCTAGGCAGATGAGCTAGCAAGCTGGGCTTGTAGCATGACAACAACCTCATTGCCATGTGGGATTCATCATCAGCATAGCTTCATTGTCTTATGTGGTTCTCATTAGGCAACACGTCTCTTTAGGGACATAGCCAGTGACACAGCCAGCGAGGGGATGGATCAGGATTGTTGTGTTTAAACTCTCCCATAAGACCTGCCTATTTCTAGCTATTCTATTGAACTGCTAAGATGTAAGAGCTTCTTAAATGTCCAGTAAAGAGACTACATAAAGAAAATGTAACTTTTTGGTCATTGATAAACAAAGAAACATTAAAATACATGCATATTTAAAAAAAATACTATGGGGTGGCTAAGTAGTGCAAGCTGCTAACTGTCTACAGGGAATTGAAAAGGGGTGTGGGATGTATGTGTGTGTGTGTGTGGGAAGGGGAGGGATGTAACTCACCCCGCAGCAAAGACCATAATTTCAGCCACAGCATTCCCACTTGCTCATCGTTTTTGCGTGACAGATTTCTAACATAATGCATTGTCAAATAACTCTTAATATGACATGGGTGACACAACGGTTTGACGTGACGAGGTGGGGCACTCTCAATATTCAGATTTTCTCTGGCTCATAAACTTACCATTCAGCTCTCCCATCAATCAAGTCGTCCCTACCCTCCTCCTCCTCACCTGTCAACACAATTGAATATAAGGTGGTGCATGGATGGCTTCTGCAAATCAGCAGAATGAGGCAGAATGAGGCATCACAAAACAGTAATATGTTAGGGGCCTATAATTTTTATTGAGGAATATGCATAGCTCCAGAGCCAAGCGGTGAAGAGTTGTAAAACATATTTAAATAAATCAATGAAAAGTGTGGATCATAAGGTTTATGACCGTTTTAATGTTTTGTAAGGTACCACTGCACATTCCAAAAATAACATGTTTCCAGTCCAGCTTGATGAAAGATTGCCAGTGTTCAACAGATAACACTCACAGAAGCAAACAGACAGACGAGCGCTTTCTACTCATCCTGTCATAAAACGACTGTCTCGACTGGCGCATCTGTTTCACATGCCGACTGTCTCTGATTGTCCGTGTGAAGGTAATCAGACCAGCCCCTGTCTGTCATGGCCTGTACCTCCCCAGATAAAGATGGATTGTGCGGGGGTGATGGGGGAGGGTAGAGATGGGCTGGTGAAGGTTCTTGTCCTATGATTTTCAAAGTGAAACTGATCAGGTGTAAGCACACACACAAAAAAAAATACAATAATTTATATATATATATAGGGGTGGGCTCTTGTTTGGCATACGTGATCAGCACATTGGCCAAATGATGTCATCCATCAGAATGGACATTGCAATTTGTCTGCTATTTCCTCATCAATCAAACTTGAGCATTTGCACAGAGGGAGTGTGAATGTATGTGTCTGTGTGTGTGTGCGTCGGGGGAGACAGAGATTGACGGAACATTTGAGTAGCCTCAGCAACAAAGTGCAGCAATGCGTTCAGCTTGAAAAGGAACCTATAGTGCAGGCTGTGGGTTAGTTTGATAGCAGGCCTCCGTAGCTTTATGCAGCTTACTGTAAGGTGTACCAACCACTCAAGTTGTCATCATTTCACTTCAAGAACTTGAATTTCAGTACTCCTTCATCCTCTCCTGCACTCAGTTGCACAACTGCACAGTCCTGTAAAATATTTTCTATGTTTCACTTAGCAGCCCACTTTCTCACTAATATCTGTTATATTCATTTTCCCTCTGAGCAGAGCTAGTTCAGGCATGGGACTCTACACCTTACATTTACATTTAGTCATTTAGCAGACACTCTTATCCAGAGCGACTTACAGTAAGTACAGGGACATTCCCCCGAGGCAAGTAGGGTGAAGTGCCTTGCCCAAGGACACGTCATTTGGCATGGCCGGGACTCAAACTGGCAACCTTCTGATTACTAGCCCGATTCCCTAACCGCTCAGCCCTGTGTACACCTGTGTTAGCCGCGCGGATACGCACACACTCACCCCTGGTTGCTGTATGGTCAGTGCTGGTGCCACCTTCCTCCATTTCCTTCTCCGCCAAAGTCAAACCTTTTTCCATGTCATGGTTATCAATAAATGCTCAAATCTAATACGTGAGTGTCTTGACTGAACTATGTATATACAGTATATATACAGTACCATTCAAAAGTTTGGACACATTTTCACATATATACTGTCTATCTATATGTATATATTAATTTATACATCTATCTATGCCAATCAGCCATAACATTATAACCACTGGCAGGTGAAATGAATAACACTTATTATACTTAGTATCATGGCATCTGTCGTGGGTATTAGGCATGAAAGTGAACATTTTGTCCTTGAAGTTGATGTGTTAGAAACAGAAAAAATGGGCGTAAGGATTTGATCGACTTTAACAAGGGCCAAATTGTGATGACTAGATGACTGGGTCAGAACATCTCCAAAACTGCAGCTCTTGTGGGGTGTTCCCAGTTAGCAGGAAGGAAGGAAAAGAAGGCTGGCCCATGTGGTCCAATTCAACAGACGAGCTACTGTAGCTCAAATTGCAGAAACAGTTAATACTGGATCTGATAGAAAGGTGTCAGAACACACAGTGCATAACCCATACACATTTTATGACTACGGAAGTCCCCAGACCAGTCAGGGTGCCCTTGCTGACCCCTGTCCACTGCCGAAAGCACCTACAATGGGCACATGTTATGTTTTACTCTAAAAAACTGAACTAAAAAAAGCATGATATCCTGTAAACATGTTGGCTGAATACCACATTAGCCACTGAGGCATTAGAAAACAATCTGCATGATTCGCAAAATTATTGTTAGCCATGAAATGTTCTGTTTTGTACTTTAATCGTACTTGAACTTGTAAAAGCTTAAATATGTAACGGGTGTTTAGAGTTGGAGGTAGCAAAGTTAGAAAAGGCTTATAGTAGGGAGTAAAACCTGGATAAGAAGATGAAAAGTAATTAAGAGATTTAAGGTAAATGAGAGCAAAGCCATTTGTACATGTGTGCAATAACACACACACACACACACACACACACACACACACACACACACACACACACACACACACACACACACACTGGCATATAATACGCCTGGGTTGGGAAAGTCTCCAAGAACAGCACTACTTTGAGCTGTATCTACTATACCCAGGTGGGTCTCTGTTTAACTTCTCCACCTACCTCCATCCTCATCATGTAGCTCTGGGGCAGGCACCCAGCCACACACACACACACAGAAAGAGTTGTATCTTTGTGCTGATGACGCAGTTTTTATAGTTCTGTGAAGCCGCATGCATGGCATTTTTTATTTCTCTACATTTCCTTTTTCATCAGAGTGAGTGGAATCAAGGGAAGTGTAGCAGCCTCTGAAGTGTGTGATCACTGGCCCCTCAGGAGAGTTAACTCAGTCACACTGCTTTAAGGGACAGCTAACTTCACTCCAGCTACGTTCTTTGGTTGGCCATTCTGCATTATACTTAATGCAAAAACTGCATTATACTTAATACAGGAATAAACCTCGGAATCCATCATCAAATGTTCTCAATGGTTACCACGTATAGAGACAGGGCATAGGGACCATGGAATTCTAAATCCAAATCCAATTCTTGTCAATCATGACAGCAGTATATTTCTACTTTGGTCCTAAAAAAAGTCCTAAAATACGCAGGGGAAAGGTAAATTGGGTGTTTTATTTTGGGATATTTTAGACAAGTGGATGACAACACAAAGCTTCACATCCTCAAGGTTAAGTTTTTAATGTTTTACAGCTAATTCCACCTCAACATTTGCAGAAGAGTAGGGTTACAGATTGATGAAAACAATTTAAAGAGAAGTGCCAGGTATCCTTCAACTAGACCCAATGAGGGGAGACCGCTTTATTGTCTGAATGCTCTTATAAATAAGAGCCAATTGAGCCGTCTGCCCTCAGAAGTCAAAGGTCAAACTCATCCTGTGAGACAGGCTGCAAGCGCCAGGGGAGGGGTCAGAGGGCAGTGACATGTTGATTTGCTGAGGTATGATGGTCGGTGATTAAGCTGTCTGTGATTGTGTCCCATGGCTTCTAGGGATATTAGTGGTGACACTGAGTTACCTCAGAACGACCAACAAGTGGCCAAGAGAGCATGAGTCTTCATTTACAGTTTTTACCAATCGCTATGACGGTTTTTCCCATACCTTTAACAAGTTTTCTAAACTCTTAACGCACCAACCCACCCACCACACACAATTGGCAAAACTGTTAATTTCATGCTCAAAATCACTCATTATAAACTAAACTCAAACACTTATCGTCATAACACAAAAATACACTAAACATGACACCATGTCTAGCAAACACTAACACACGTTCTTTTTTCACACTAATATGTAGTCAATCATAGCACAATGTCATAAAAAACACTAACATCAGATGGAATTACAGAAACTGCATTCATCTATATGTTTCAGGTCTCACAGTATATGGACTATAGATTGTGTTCGCAATGCAGTTTCTTTTGAAGCCTCTCTACATTTTTGTTTTGTTGGGTTTAGTTATGAAATGCAATTTGTTTCTTTGTTGCAGAAATTCTGAACAAAAAATGAATGACCCATCTCAGAGTAGCTTTAGATAATGTACGTTTACTGTATTGAAAAAAAGAAGACAGAAACATAATTGCTGCAGTAAAGGCTTCATTTGCAACAGGACAATACTGCAATACAGTAAGTATGCAATATCCCTGTAAGACCCGATCTACGTAAAATGTCAAAATCACCTTTAGCTCTCCAAAAAACACATTGTCTTGTCTTGCAATGCTATTGGATAATTTGGTCTTTCGAAAAAAAGAAATGAGCAATTAGAGTAAAGAGCTAAAGATGACATTGTAACTTTACAACAAGGGGTCTTACAGGGATATAGCTGCCATTTACAGTATAACCCTAGCCCTGGCCCTTCTCTGAGGGCCACCACACATTCTAACTCCTCTCCCTCTCCCTTGCCCCACTCCTCTCCCTTGCCCTTGTCCCACTCCTCTCCCTTGTCCTGGTACTTGTCTTACCGTACTCTCCCTCGTGCAGCATTACTGTATTCTTACTTTCTTTGTGTTGCTTTATATTGTTCTTTTTCCACACAAGATTAGCCCAAAGAGGTCCTCGTTACTGTATACTATATGGCCATGCGATTGAAATAGGTAACTCACACCTGAGTGTTTCCTAGTTGGGAATCAACTGTGATTTATAGTATTTGCATAACTTCAACCAGCTTTTTCTCAGTAGCAATGGAATACGTAAAATACAGAGGAAATATTTGTGTTTCAATTCACAATATGAACGGTTGTTCACTTTGACTTAGCCAATAAGTTAGGTTTTGAACATGATGTTATCTGTTTTGGCATACAGTGTGAAAGCAATGGTAAATTGAGCAGTAAAAATCGATTGTTTTGGTCTTGGTTGAGCTTGTGTGTAAAAGAAGTTGAAGCATTTGAAATTTGTGTTTACTCTATGCATTTTGTGTCAAAGCAACAAGAAATGTGTTAATTGTATAGCCAACACAGACGGATGTTGTGCTAACTGTGTTAAGAGTTTAGGAAACGTGTTAAAGGTATGGCAAAAACCGTCATAGCGATTGGTAAAAACTGTAATTGGGAAAAAACATTTTTTATTTTATATGATATTTTTGCCATTGTTTTATGCCCAGTACAACTTGAAATGTCAGCATTGCGAGAGTTGGTAGGATGACTAATGGTTTTTCTTTCGATGTTGCCATACGCAACTCCCCAACTATGTGCTGTGTTGGTTGAGAAAGCCTCAACCTCCCATGTAAAAAAACACAAGACCTTCCCAGCATAGCAATACTGTGAAATAAACAATTATTTTCATTTCATTTTCATTATTTTGAAGTCTGTTCTGATCTGTTAGATCCTCACAAACCTAGCTCAGGTGTATTTTCATGGCCAACAACTTGTTGTGTTATGTCTGCTCGCCTCCTCTCCCTTGTTGCTTTATATTTGCTTATTTCGTCGTTTACTTATTCATGCGTTCGTTTTTGGGGCGCTATCTCTTGCCTCTTGATATTTGTCAATATGGGCTTGACCTGAATGGGCGAACTCTCTCTTGTGAAGTGGAGCCGATGATAGCCTTGAAAACAGACCTTTAAATTAAACGGGGGAGAACACAGATTGTTGTATAATTCATCCGGACCCCCCATGGAGGATCCACTGTGCAGTCATGTTACTGTCTAGATTAGAATTTCCTTTTGTTGCACCCGTGTTTGTGTGAAACACAATGTGAATATTGCCAGGGCCTGAAAATTACCTCTTTAAACATTAATTTGCCTTAACCAAGAGGAGACAGAAAAGGAAGAGAGAAGAAAAATAACTCTTGATTTCATATACAATGAATAAGTAAATAAAAAGTACTTTTCCCCCTCCTACATACACTAGTTTCCCCCCACTCTTTACCAAATCATAAAAATGAGAGGTGGGTTAAGGGAAGGGGAAAAACGAGAGAAGAAAAACAAGGACTGAGTAAGTCTGAGAATGAATGCCTGTGCTGAAGTACAACAAAGAAGGGAGAGTGCAACAGACTGGATAGTAGAGTAGACAAGAGTGAGAGGGAGAGAGAGAGAGAGAGAGACACAGAGAGAGAAAGAGATAGAGAAAGAGAGAGAGCAAAAGAGAGAGAGAGCAAAAGAGAGAGAGAGAGAGATGAGCTCTTGGAATGATGTGCCTCGTAGGCCCCTCTTGCCTCCCAAAATACCCATCGCTGGAAATGTGAAAGCCAGGCGCACGGCGGACGCCATTCCCCAGAGAGCCTCCACTGGTATCATTAGCGAGGGAGACGGCGGGCGCAAGTGGCGTACAAACTTCAGCAAAACGTCAAGAGAGAGAAACGCGCACGAATGGCACCTCGTTTTTTCTCCCTTTCTCGCTCTCCCTAGCCAATTTTTTTCTGTCTCCCATTCCCTTTAGTGTGTTCAGATGCATCGCTATCCTTTTCAACCAAATTAATATTTCTGAAAATAAAAGCCAGGACAACTTTAAACTAGCGCGTGAAGAAAAGGGTAGTGAAGAAAGGAAGAGAACAAGGCGGGGTGCAGGGGAGAGCTAACTGGGTTGGGTTGGGATTTCGCTGTTAAGTCGCGTCGCTCTCTTCCAGCATCTTGTTTGAGGTCTGTGGTTTTGGCGTCTCTGTCTCTCCAAGTCAACTCCACGGTGTGTTACGGGTAATAATGACAGCCGGGCACTTTAGCCAATTCCTGATCTGATGAGGTTGTCAGAACTACTTAGGAAACTTGACAACCGCAGCATCTCTTCTGGGGTAGGCTATATGCATGCACTCTCGTCACATAAGCAAAATCCTGATCTGCCTGGACAATTTTATTGTTAACTGAATGACTTCGGCAAGGCCCGACGACTCTAACTACTGTCGGCCTTAAAAATCCATGAAGTGAATTGCAGCCATTTTGGTCACTTGAGCTTACACTAAACCGAGGCACATTTACGTAGGGAATTGGATAAGATGTATTGGATTAGATGTATTAATTGTTTAGAATATCACTATTACTTTCAGATGAAGAGGTTAGATACTTTTCATAGGTGAGAATTTGGGCTGTCAAGACATTCTTGATTGGGACCTTACTGCAGAGGTGCCATCACCGATGTAAAAAGTAGTATTACCAATCTTTATCGTCAGACACAATATGGTGGATGCATAAAAGAATCATAAAGCTACCTATTTTTCTACTTTGTGTTTATTGTATGTTGTGTGACATTATGGATCATATTCATGTTATGTAACAGGGGTGTTGCTAGACATAAAGCTCTACTGGGGCACAGGCCATATTACTCATATTACTCATAAAGTGATATTCTACTCTTCCAAGCTTGCTGCATACAAGAAGTGTACAACACAATGCACTATACAAACTTCCCCTTGCTTAATCTACTATACGTGCAGTTCAAGGACGCAAGTTTGATTTCAACTTTGGTATGGATATCAATAGTTAATGCGAGCTCACAGTAAAAAGAGTTTTATGTTTGAATATAAATAATATGATTAATAGGCCTATTAGAAACTTTCTTTAGTTTCTGATAGTTTCAATTCGGACCAAGGCCATCATAGCCTAGAGGGCCCCTGGGCACTGACGCCCATGCCCCACCCCAATCGATGATTTTACAACCATTGATTGTGATACTGCGTTTCTTTTTCCACATTCTTCACTACATACAATTTGGTTTTCATTACAGTTTATTTCTTTTAGTCGTCCAAATGAAATTAATGCCATAAGGTCTGCGAAAAAGTAGTAGTGCCTGGGAATAGTTCCTTGATTGGTCATGCCTCGGTGTATGAATGAAAAGAATGTGTCTGTGGATGCATCACTCTTTATACCCCCCACTACCATGGTGCGGTTAAAGAAAAAAAATATACGTGAGGGTGAGCTGTCTCAGATTGTTTAGTGATTGAAGGGATTGGGGTTGGACATGTTACGGTCTGTCACAGACGTAATTTCAAGTTAGAGTTAAACAAACAGCTGCAGTCCAACCACCCTATCAGTATCTATTTGGTTCGGGCCTTCAGAGATGTCTACAGGTACAGCTGGCTGAAGCCACAGCGTTGGAGAGTCGAACACAGATCATATAATATTGTTTACGTACTGTATCCCCCCCACACACATACATACAATAAAACATATTCCATCTTGCCAGACTTTACATTTGCTGTGTACTTAACTATTACATTTGTTGAATGGAAACATCATAAAGACCTAACAAGGTATTTTTGGTTGCAGTCCTTTACTGAAAAGCAAGAAAAGAAATGCAAAACTAAAACAAAGTCTTTGCTGACCGAAAGAACAGGGTGCCTCTTAACTTAACCTTGTGTGTCAAGATTCTTTTCTCACTCCTGTTCAAGGACAGATGGGGATATCTGGGGATATGGGGAGAGACAGACAGAAAGACAGAGACAGATGCCAAGTTAGGAATAATGCAATTAACAAACTCTAGTTAGACTTCACACTAAGGCTAAGCTCCAATCCAGCTCAAACCAAACTGTAAATCTAACAAGAGTTCAAAAGGTGAAAGGTCAAAACGCATCAAACACGACTTGTATCATATAAACCAATAGGGCTATACGGCAGCTTTGGAACAGTAAATGGGTAGATGGCATTACATTACAGTCTTAGGAATGGGTTTGTGCTTTTAAACAGTATTGGAACACAGAGGGGAGAATCCAATCCATTAGATAAAGACCCACGGTAATGGGTATCAGCTTTCAAAGGAAACTGTTAAACTGTGGAGGCTTGGATGCGCTCACTGCTGTTTATTGTTTAAAGTGGCGCTTTATGCACAGGAGGTGATACGAACACACTAACAAAATCCCTTTCAACACAAGTGGGGCCGCGTGACATCAAATGTGTCTATTAACTAACCTCTTGACGAGCCAAGGTGATTCATCTTCCACTGCTGTGTTTTGCTGTTTGTGTGTTGTGTGTGCCAGATAGTGATTTTATGTCTAAGAAGAAACTGATGTGAACAAGGCCACCACTATTTTTAACTCTCTGTTCTTCAGATGTGTGGTTTATAGTGAATTGTTCCCTTAGCTACCTGAATTGCTATATACATTGAAAATCTTCTCCTTTTTCATTTGTACTAAAGACAAAATAAGATGGCAAACAATAGATATCCTTAAAAAATAGCATTCATCAAAGTGCATCGAACATTACAGCAAAACATTATTCTGTGCCTCTGAAATTACACAAAACGATGCAGTCCTTAATTTAAATAGGACTTCTTTGTGCCTTGTAGGTATTGCATCACGATAGTAGATGACTATAGATTTCTAAACACTGAACACCGACTGAACCCGGACTCATTGCATATAACAGTGGAGCCCCCGAAATCAAAGTCCCCTTCAACTCAATCACTCCGGCTGTGTCTCTCACAAACACTAATAATCACATTCCTCCCTGTACATTTCACATTGTGTGAAACATCTTATTTTTCTTTGATTGTGCTGTTTAAATGATTAGCACGCTGCGGCGGTGGAGACAGTGAGCGGCGCAAGGGAGGGCGGAACGGAGGGAGAGCAGTGGCCTCCCGCTGAGCGCTTTGCGGTGCACCAAACAGAGACAAGCTTGGGCCACTGTCGCTTCAGTGATGCTCAGATAAACAGACACCACACCACCGTTTCTGCTATTCCCTCTCTGGCCTCTTTGTCTCTCTCATTCTGTACTTACCTTTTCTTAAGGACTGGCTATCAATTCCACTGTTCAACTGACCAAAAACACTAAATAACTGATGAATAATGACCATTGAGACAGTGATTCTTTAAGTAAACAGTAATTATACTTACTACAGCACAATAATATTCCACATGGTGTGATGCACTGTGTACCCATTCAGAATAAATTAAGTTGTCTAGAGCTTTAAATATAGAAGGACAGAAAATGGTCACTTAATAGATGTCATGTCGACAATCAACCATTTGTGGAATAATGCTACACTGGAGTAGTTTTTTAAACATGCTTTTTGTAAGCTTTGTGTTTTATAGTTTTAGTTTGGTTACATAAAGACTCTCAAACATGCCTGGTTTCAAAATTGAATCTTAACTGTAAACTAACAACACAGTCTTCGTGCTGAGTAGAAATGTAGCAAGAACAGCTTTGTAGTCACGATACAATACTGTAAAATAATTTCCGATAGGGAGGGTAGCCAAGAGAAAGCAAATCACAAAGGCCAAAATATTCCAACCCAGCATTGTGACTTTTGTTTTGTGTGTTTCATCAGAACGATTAGGAAAAGCAATACACAGACAACCATTGATTTATATTATATGTTGTAACTATTTTCAATTGTAACATTGTGATTGGTGCTAGAATGAAATAAGTTACCATTGAAATAGGAAAGATTTTTGAATATAAATTGAATAAAAAGAAAGGAGATTATAAATTGTTAACACATTACTATAATTATCAGGCACACGTGATATATAGTATTTAAATGATGTCAGTATGCAAAGCATCCAGTTTTATCCACTTTTAAAGAACAGTTTGCCCAATTGTTGAGAGAACGCATCCTATGAAAAAGCATTGATTACCATGTACACAATAGAATCACTATTATGTACATCTATATATTGCTTTATACAATAGCTGTATTAAATAGCTGTCCATCCTGTTTTGATGGTCATCGAACATGTTATTGTGTTTGGCACATGCAATGCATGCAATGAATGATGTATACAATATGATTCATGTACATTGAACAGAGGCCTAACATTTTGTAAACTATGTTTTAAGAATTACATGGAAGTGTTAGATTCCAAAAATTAAATATTAATTGACCTTGTAAAATAAGTAAGTAATTGAACTTTTAATATCAGTGTTTTGAAAGTGTGTGTTCCTTGTACTCTTCTGCCTCCTGGTGGCTAAAAAGGGAGAAAACCATCTCTTCTCGAAATGGCTGACCTTGAGTGGGATGTTACATCTAGGAGAGGCTTGCGAATTTGTTCCCCCTTCATCAAAATGACGATTGTATTAAAGAAATACAACCATGACCGTCGAACACAACCAGTGCTCTCCTCAAGTCCTCTGTCTGTCTCTTTGACAGTGGCTTGACAGTGATTGTTCTCTAATGACAAACAAAACCAATTTTCACTCAAGTTCAAATAAGGCTGTGTCAGGAGGGGGCCTGTGAAAAAAAAATCCAATGTCAGTTTAGCCACATCATCATTAGAGTGATGGCGACTGTGCTCCCTATAGCTAGTCTGCATAATTGAAAAGCTTTAAGTAGTGTACCTCAAGCAGCAATGCTCTTCTTCGGCAGTGGACTCTCCTCAATCCATTCCTTTCTGTATGTGAACGTCATCATTAAACCCCCTATAGCCTGCACAGGGGGAAAAACGACTTGGCTCATTACTGACAAAAATATCTTTATAGTATCCCCCCACCAACCCCCCACCCCCCAGCACACTTTTTTCCTGTTCCCTTCTAATCTCGCTTGGCACATATGATTCAATTTCAATTTCAGGACATAAATAAATAAATAAACAAAAATAGGCAAGACAATAGAGGTAAAAGAGAAGACAAAAACATTCAAAACGACATGGTCACAGTGTCTACAGCAATAGGCATGCCAGAAGACTGAGAGAATGAAAGAAATGAAAGGACTTTCTTCCTGGCGATATTTCTGCCAACATCTGTCACCAGCAATGCACTATGTGAACATGTGTGTGTGTGTGAATATCTGTTTGTGTACTTTATATATGTTAGGAAATACATCATGTTTATTGGTAAGAGAATTTACAGATATGTATTTGTTCAGTCTGTGTGTGTATGTGTACGCGGGGGGAGTTCTATATTCAAATGTACATTCTAGTCCTTTTTTACTGTACTTTTTCCAGAGCCATTCTGATTAGTAATGACAGGTGTCACCCTACATCCCTCATATCTGCCTCAATAAACCTGTATCTTGTCTGTCAGAGCCAGGCTTGGCCTCTCACCCCTACAATGGATCATGCTGTTGAATATGTTTAAGACATGGTGAGACATATAAATATCTGTTGAGTAGGATGGCGCTTTCTGGTGTTTGGTTGACATGGTGAGAAGAAGATCGAGGGAGAGAGATATTCTCTTCAAGTTTACCCCTGAGGACTAACCAAGTTGTTTCAGGAGAACAGGAGAAAATCACGCCTCCTCGTATCTCCATTGAACCCTTGAGTACAGGTAGAGTACAAGCAAAATACACTAACCTAGAGAGAAAGAAGAGGAAAAGTGTGTGTGGGGGGTGAGCATATATATTACAAACACAGAGAGGGAACACTTACTCACAATGAGCAAATATTGTCAACAAAAGTTAAAAAGGGACGTTGAGAGTGCCTAATCGCAAGGAAGAGAGAAACAGTATGCTGTAGCATGACAATTGTGCATGAATTATCCCTCTTTTTACTATTTGGTGATTTCACGTGAAAAAAGATACAGTACTACCTTCTGTTTATATCTTAAAAGTAATAACCTGGAAATGATCAAACTAATAGTACAAATTCCTTAAAAAATACTGGGAGGAGGCTGAAGGATAACATTGAACATCTGATGGCTATACATTTAATGTATGTGTTTCTGTATTTTACCCAAAGTGAGGTAAAGGAGTTCCCATTTAAAGGCCATGACCAAACTGTCCTAAAGCCATAGTCTTATGATCTTGCGTATTTGTGGTTTACTGTAAGGTTAACAATTGCAAAGCAATTGATTTGAATGATTTGAATACTGCCTTAAATGCTTACATATCCTGCTTTCCTTTGAAATCAGAAAAGGTTGTAGACATCCACAGAAGACTGAGAAATGTTAGCAAAACCTTGTCTACATCCTACAGTACAGATTTCCTGTGACCCAACCAGACTTTCACAACTGTAGACATGTTGTCTTCCTCCTCTACAAGACACCCCACACACACACACACACACACACACACACACACACACACACACACCACACACACACACACACACACACACACACACACACACACACACACACACACGCACACCAAGACCCTCTTATCCCCAAACCTGGTCTACCCTAGACTCCTCTGAACCAGTCATGACCTTCAAGGTTTACCTTCCTACTAAAACCATCTAAAGGCCAGACCTGGTCTGCTCTGCCTTTTACACACATATTCCAGGTAGAAAGCCTCTGTGTTCCTTACCTGATTGCTTGGCTCAGTGCGGAGAGATAGGATCTTACTATTTGCCAGTGGCAGCACTGCTCTTTTTTCTGGTACCTATGGAGGGGTTTTATCTGGTCTGCTGATAAGAATGTTTTCCCTGCCTCCCCCAGTTATTACTAATAAATGGGAGTCAAGGCTGACTGTCGAGCCGGCAGTCAGCTGAGACCGCCACTACTCATAAACAAGATTGGGTTATATGCTTTTACTGTTCGTTTCCTATGTGTGTGTGTGTGTGTGTGTGTGTGTGTGTGTGTGTGTGTGTGTGTGTGTATGCGTTTGCGTGTATGTGTGCATGTACCTGAACTTTGCTTCTCTGCTCTTCCTAATAAAAAAAAAGGCAGGACTTTGTACTTCTCATAAAACAATTCTCCATTAAATTTCTTCCCAAAACATTTCACTGTCCACTTCACCATCTACTTCTGTTTCTGCTCACACTGTAACGTCCCTGGACACATCTAAAACTACTACTACTTTACATGACAACCAGTGCATTCCTTACATTGAATGCACAATGTAAGACTACGCACCAACTTGCTTTCAAAGTGCATTGCAAGCCCACAAGAAATTCCTCCTTGAAATTGTATTTAGTATGGGCTGGGAAGGCTTTTTGGTTCTCTTTTTTATACTGCATCACTGCCAATCCATCTACCATTTGTTGAAAACCCAGATTAACTAATTCTTTCAAAACGTTTTGCTGCCAACGATGTGCGATAGGCTCAAAAGTACTACATATTCTTTCTAACAGAAACTCTTTGCTGATGTTGAGTTGTCTTGCAAACTGCATGCGGGTACAAGTCATAGATCACTGTCAGGTTTTGGCTGGACCAGAAAGCTGGACATGCTTTTTTCATTCATATGGTGGTGGGAAATTGCTTGCATCCTCTGCATGGTGGAAAACATCTGTGAGCTGTTGCTGAGAGAGAACCCAGTGGAAAACATTTACCTAACAGAATACAAATTCTTTCAGGCTCTTATGTCAGCACTTCGTAAATAAGCAGACACATATGGTATTGTTTTCTCAAGACAGGTCTGGAAGAGCCATTGCGCCCTGGCAATCTGCTTTATCGACACATGGGTTATTTGAGTGACATTACTCTCTCCCCTCCCAGCCGCTATTCCACAACTATTTTTGTTTTATTTCAGTCCCTCTTCCTATCTTCCAAACATTTCCTCCCCTTCCCAATCCCATCTAATCCCAGATCTCTCCATTCTGCTGTTGTTCTCTGTTCTCAATCCCTCAATCTTTCTCAACATCTCTTGTGGTTACTGCAATCTTGCAAACACTTGCAAAGAGTTATCAAACTAAAATGCCAGAGAATTAAAATTCCATCCTTGCTCTTTCTTATTAGAAAAAACAAGCATGTAATGGTAATTCAAACCAGGAAGTAAAATCCAATTTAAAATAGTTCTGCGTGATACAATTTTATCTGAAAAAACATGATGCACTAATATAAACTCTAAGCCCTCTTTGAAATATCAAAAATTTAAGAATAGGTTTTTGTACAGAGCCAGGGAATCTATAAAATCAGCTCTATATACAGCACTTTTTTTATGGTCATTTAGGTCCACAGAAACAGACAACCTACCGTCTTCAGTGCAATGGCATTGCTATTTTTTGTTTTCTGTTTTAGGAAGAATTTACAACAGGTTTAAATAAACTAATAGTATTTAGTAAGATGAGCGTTAAGACACAATTAAACAGGACAATATAGTATAAACAAGTGTCAAAATTCTAGTGATAAACCAAAACAGTATCTCACTGAGGTGTCTGTTGGCAGAAAATGGGAAATATTCAGTAAAGATGTTCCGAATTGTGACTCTGACAGATGCAGGACACATAATTCAACAACATTCAAGCTGGATGACTTGCAAAAGAGAAGCGTTGTAATTTCTTCTTTAGAAAGTATTTCTCCTCATCACACCTGTAGACTGACTTTCACTCAGTGTGCTGAGTTGGAGGGAGGAGTTCTGTTGTTCACAGGTGAACCCATTAAGAAATGGGAGCCCTCTAATGAAATTATTGATTGTGACACACATCGATAATTTGTATCTGTATAAAACAGATGCATCAGCACTAGTTTTTTGGGGGTGCATTGTTACTTTTTATTTAATGAAAAGATGGCTTTCATTAACCATAGAGCTCCTCACAATTTGGTCTATACTGCATACATCATAACAGACACTGAAACTGGTTTGTCCTTGTCTAATCCCAGTGGCACATTTTTGAGGTTATTATGCAAATCAATACTGTTTACACACATGAAAGCCGGCATCCTGTTTTGATCTGCAGCAGAAATGGCATTGGTTATCGATAGCTAAAGCCTGGCCCGGCAGGTGTCATGTCAATAACAATGTGATCAATATGCACTGTTCTGAGGGGGATTGTGACAGCAGGACATCTGAAGGGGGCGCTTTTTTATTGTATGAAGACTGCAATCAAAGCCAAATCACATCATTAACAGAGCTTTACAGATGGACGTAGCCCCTTGGGTTTACAATCACATAGACTGATGTCATGTTTCAGCCAGGCAATTTCATATTTTTTCTAATCTTTCCTCTTCGCTTTTTGCTTCAATATGGTGTCAGGGAAAAGTTCTCCATAAACCTTGAGCAACAAGCAGAAAAAAAGAGAGAAAAAAGAGAATTAAGAACAGACTTTCCCTGTCTCCATAATTGCATGCCACAAACAAACAAAAACATTTTTCAATGATGCTACTCTTTACTGAGAAAGTCAATATATAAAAAAGTCAAACACAAAGAAATATTTTTTAACAAATTGCAAAAGATATTATAAAGTATTTTACTTAACAATTTCTAGTCCAATATCTTGTTTTCCCCTGTGATTCAGCTTCTGCAGTTCATTTATCCATTTATTTATTCATCCATTTATTTGACAATTCTCCCTCTTTTGCTTTCTGGCTCCTGACCCCTGCCCCATCAGCTTCCTCTCCCTTACCAACACTAAACATATACAATCCCTCAAGAGCAAACGATTGTGGGTCAGAAGCAAAGTTTTTCAGAGGGCACTGTTGAGTGCTGTGGGGCAATTTTCTAGTGCAGGAGTGTTAAGCAGGCAGTAACCATGTGATCACTCTCTAGTTTCTGAGGTCATGAATGCTTATGAATGTTAAGGAGATTTGTTACAAAGTGCGCCAAAATTACCCTTTAAATCACACGTTGACCTTGATTGTGTAATGGAACAGCCGTGCTGAGACCGTTAGCATTATCTGGGTAGTGCAAAGTATCCCGGTGGAAACACCTTATCAACAACACAGCTTGCACTACAATAGTCAGGTCAATGTCAAGGCAGCTGAATGCAATTTGCATTGCCACCAATTTAGAAATACAGAGGAAAGTGATATTGTATTTCATATGTGTATTTCACAATTGGCCTCATCTAAGCATTCAATTTGTATTGAGCCATTCACCACCAGTATTGGTGACCAGCTGGAGTGGTAATCTGTGAGTGATTAAGTGACAAAAATCACTATCTAGACAGCCTGGTTGTTGAGTTCTTTCAGGTGGTCTTTCTGAGGTTTGACTGTTCCCCCCCCTTTTCCATTTGTATTATTTGCCAAAAGGTGGAGGGTAAAAGAAAGTCTAAATGGGAGTAATCTATCATAATCTAACATTAGTATGTTCTAACATTAGTATGTTAGCTTCAATAACAAATGTAAGTTTGAAATGCTCAAAAGATGGGAGCCACACAACTAACAAAAAAACACTTATTTTAAACCTTTTTGTTTCACCTTACCAAAGAGGGATCCAAAGGGGTTGAGTATATATCAAAGTGCAGTATAATTGTTGAAACAGGTCTATGTGGCAATGCGCCACTCTCCATGTTTTGGTCCCTAAATCAACCTCCGCCTGTGTCTCTGTCTTAAGTCTTGGTGTGATTTTTTGACAAAGCAAGCCCACCCTTGAGATGCACCCTCCAGAGGTATGAAAAGGGACAAAAACAGATCCTGAGAAAATACAGAAGAAATAGGTTTACAATTATGCAAGAGAAAATTTTACTTTGAAAAAATAAAGTTGGATGACACAAGGGTGTATTGAGGGACACACTTTAGGATGGGTTTTTAAAGTGGGAGACACACATGGATGTTTGTGCAAGTTATGGTCGCTAATTGGTACAAACTTAATGAATGCAGTGTCTTGTGTGGAGACAGATGCTTTGTGCAATATGGCGTATTTCAGTGGCTATGCGTATCTCTCCTTCCCCTGCACATCAAGAAGAGGGAAACATTTGGCAGGCCAAGAAATTATGCAAAAAAAAGGGGGAAGCCCAAGAAGACGAAAAATGCAAACTGTTCTGTGTGTTACTTTATGAGTAGATATGAGGAGGGGTATTTGTATGTTCTCATGTGTGTGTGTGTGTGTGTGTGTGTGTGTGTGTGTGTGTGTGTGTGTGTGTGTGTGTGTGTGTGTGTGTGTGTGTGTGTGTGTGGTAGCTCTCAAGTGCTTGTCTGTTTGTTTGAGCCCAGCCTCTTTTGTTTTAGCTTTCTTGCTTTGCCAGCTCTGTGGCTTGCAATTAGCGTGCAGGCCTTAGGGACCCAATTAACCAGTTCAATTAATAAATTATTTTTCTTAAAAATCCACCTTGACATTTGTGAGCCAGTCAGGAGGTGTGTGTGTGAGAAAGAAACATGATGATTAGCTTGTTTGCAAGACCTGCTTATTTCCCAGGGGCCTAAAGCAGCTGCAGAAACTAGGGGGACAGCGGTGTGTGTATGTGTAGAAAACGAGAAAGTGGGAGAGAGTGGAAAAGAGACAGAGAGAGAGACATGGACTTTCTCTCGGCTCTGGACTCACAGAAGAAGGAGACCCCCTGACCTTTTATTGAGCCGACAATCGATAATGCTCAAGCGGCCGTCCCTTTGAGTCGCAGCCTTCTGAAGGCCTGTGGCCAGCAGTAACATGGGTTGGGGGGTGGGGGGGGTGGGGGGGGCTTTGTTGTGCCAAATAATATTTTGAGGGAAGGTATGTGTGTTTGGGGTAGCTTCAACTGCCTCATGTCATTTACTCACAATGATGTCTTCCTTTCGTTTCCGAGGGAGGGGCGCTCCGGGGGGGTTGGGGGCGGTGGAGGGGTTGTGGGGTGAGGGGGGGATGCAGGACGACTGTTCCGGGTCCCTACTAACCCACTCAAACAAAATAAAATAAAAAGAATCTCTTTCTTCGTTTGACTTTGTTCTGTCAGCCCACTTTAATGATGAAGGAATACAAAAGACCTGGGTATTTCCAGATTTAAATCCCATTTTCCTCCATCATATCTATTTTATTCTGTTGGACCAACCCTTTTTTTCGTGCCTTAACGTATATTCCCTTGTGGGTGTGATGGGATAGATGTTCTTGTTTAATTTGTTGCCTTATCTCCAAACAGTGACTTTACAGGATCTCCTTGTCACCGCAAAGTGCCAAGCTGATGGATCTGACTGTGTACCGGTGTTCATTAAACACACTCCAAACAGGCTTCAAACTGACTCTATTAGAGGCTGCCTCTTGTACAAGAGCTGCAAACATTTTACTACCAAATGCTCTTTAAAGCACGTGCTGGGCTTGAGAAATATTTTTTCATTCTGAAATGTCAGTTAGGAGTCAATCATTGGATTTAAAAGTGTTGTGTGTATATGACAAAATAAAGTGATACACCACGGTTGTGCATGGATAACATATTTTATTGGTGGCCATTGTAGTCTTTCTTTACACCTACACAGGGAGCAGGGGGGGGGGTCCCAGTGTGTCTGTTTTTAAAATACCGAAGGGCGTGCAATAACAGTTTGGGTCAAATTATGATAATGTGGAACGGTAAAAGCAAGGACTTGGCTAAACGCCTAAATGTAACGTACACAGCTCTAAGTACAAGCTGTGTTTAGACATAGTAATGTCTGTACACTCTGATCTACTACACCAACCCACACACATTTGTGTTGCCTTTATTGTAGTATAACACATCCTGGAAAGGAAATCACAGAGTAAGATGAACAGCTGAATATTGCTAAACAGAATTATGGATATTTCCAGCATGTGTTAGTTGTAATTCCTAACTGAAAACCAGACGTGCCAATGGTTCTTGCTATTGATTGTTCAGGGTGTGTAAAAGAGTAAAGAGAGTCCAAATCAAAATGTGGGATCCAAAGACAGATACACAGATGGGGACAGAGAAAAAGAGTGCACAATCACATTGGATTATCTGCTTAGTTTGGACCTGACAGGGGTGACTTTCTTACTCATAAGTTCCCTCTGCTGAGTCATTTCCATGGAACGCAACTGGCTTAACTTTGAAGCCATAGGATTATTGTGTAAATATGTTTGCTTTGGTGTTGCTTGTCTTAATCTACCATGGGGTGATCTTTGTAAAGGAGAAATACAGGGTGCTGATGTTCAGAAGAGCTCCCGGTTGGAGCAAGAAAGAGGAAGAGATAGAGAAAAAGAAAGACAGTGGAAAAAGAGGGTCTCTGTACTTCCGAGAGCGCTGGGAGCTAGAGTTCACTACGGGGGCGTAAGTGTCAAGAAGAACCCCATCTACAAGCCTGGGGCCCTCTCCGCAATATTAAAAAGCATAAACAGTCAATACTGAATGTGACTCAGAGAGAGAGAGCAAGCAAAGAAAAAAACTAAAAAACATACTAGAACGCAAGGGTTTTTCAAGTGTTACACAACATTTCGAGATCAGAGAGGTAGGAGCTTGGTTTACAGTGTACAGTAGTTACGATGCTTCCACATTTCTTTTTGGTGGGGAGGTCTAAGTGAATCATTCATTGCAGGCGGTGGAGATAGTGAAGGAGAGTGGGATCAGGAAAATCCCCACCTGAGGTCAGGTCAGCCCCAGACTAAAGAGAAAAGAAAGAAAGAGAGTTATTTGACACTTCTGTTTAGACAATGGGAGAAGAAAACATGCACAGATATACTGACTGCAGAGCACTGAATACAGCCTTTCATGCTGAGAAAAATGCTGCAGATTAAAAAAAAAGATATTCGCATTCACAGTTGGAGATGTGAGGGTTTGTTTATCTGTGGTGAATATTGAATTGAATATTGAATATTGAATTGAATATTGTATATTATCTGTATATTTAGGAGGTTTCTTTAAGAGGTTTACTATATTTTAGCTCATCATAGATATAATCTTTGTTCTGTGTAGTTACATGTTATGCCAGGTTGCTTTGCGTTGTCTTGTCCTAAGAATTTCAGTGCCCAGTCTGACCTTGTGT
Source organism: Mallotus villosus (assembly GCA_903064625.1). Classification (NCBI taxonomy): domain Eukaryota; kingdom Metazoa; phylum Chordata; class Actinopteri; order Osmeriformes; family Salangidae; genus Mallotus; species Mallotus villosus. Next base: position 85,988 of record CAEFZP010001430.1, on the reverse strand, counting down.
TGTTCTGTGTATCTGACAATAAAAGACTTGAACTTGGTGCATTGAACTTGATGCATTTGTTTTATAACCATTAGACCTGGGATAAATAAGTCTCTCTCTCACTGTATTGTCTATTTTCTTACTCTTTGTCTCTCAAGCCTTTCAAATGCATTCTCTGCCAAATCAGACCTGGCCAGTTGACTTCAGCGCTGCAATAAGTAGAATTTGTCTTGCAGTCTTTAAAATAAAATATTCAGTCAACCTTCACATAATGAACATTCTGAAAACCCTGACAGAGTTTATTCAGTTGTCTAATGCCGATGGGTGTGACATGGATTGGCTCTGTTTTGTGGCTTAGTGTGTGTGAGTGTGCGTGTCCACACGTATTTGTAAATTGTAACATACAACCATTTATACTGTATATATATATATTTTAAATGTAAACAGCACCTAAAACAACTTCAGCAAGTAAAGCCCATCTAAAATACAACAACATTGTATCTCTCTTCTAGAACAACATCCACATCCTTGAGTGCTTTTGTTCAAGCGCCAAGCACCAATGTTCTTGGGGGATCCACGGTGGATATAAGAATATCTAGCTAGCTTCAGTTTCAAGATTCCCCATCCTTCCTATAAAGTTCTCACAAGCAATTATGAAGCTGTGTTTTCCTGAATGCCCTCCGTGACCAAGGACACTAAAACTGATTGCTTGATAAAATTCTGTTTTGCATGGCAACAAAAGTTGTTATGTAGCTGTACAGTGTTTGAGCTATTTTGTTGCCTGTTCAGGACTCTGCCACTTTTGGAGGAGGGAGACGGTATCAGTGGAAGTGTGAAATTTGATTTCCACTCCCCGGAATAGGCCTTTTCCTTTTGTTGTCAAACAGAATGACTAAACATGCTCATTCACATGCTCCCATGGTAGGGCGTTATTAATTTATTACTTTGGAGTTATCTGGGCTTTCACACACATGCACACACTTGCCTTTAGATGAATGACAATGTGTTAAATTGTATTTGAATATGACTGATATGAATTATGTAACCATAGAGACTGAGTGCTTTGTTGCTTCCCTAAAGTAATCTCTTTCCCTCCAAGATAACATACAGTAGATAATTTACGGTACAACTCATTCAGAAATAATATGGGGAGATGTGGGGGACAATAAAAGCAGCTTTGGTGTAGCATAGTCAAGTTGAGGGCCCACAGTGAGGGCCGCGTCACCGCAATGCTTTTTTGGCAAAGCTGCAGAAAGGTTAGCCGGTGAGTTACCTGCCACCCTTTTGACACTGGAAAGTGGGGCACTTCAGTCTTGTCAAAGTTGAGCTCAGATGTTAGCGACAGAGTCTCAACAGGCTGGGTTGAGCAAATAAAGAAAGAAAGAAAAAGAAATATAAAGTGAGTACTGTGGCAGCGGTATCTGATGTTGATCGGTGTGGCGAGGGCTGCCTTTGATAGGCTTGAGGAGAGTGACAGTACTCCCCCCCCCTCCTCATTGTTACTCTTCAGAAAAAAAAATGCTAACGCTTGCTGTCTGATTGGTCTGAAAAGACTGTCAAATGTCAAGGAGTTATCAAACGGTAGACATGTTTTCTTTAGAAAAGATGTGGGGTAGGAAAAGCCTAACCTTTCAGAGAGAGAGTGGAAGTCACTCTTCCATCATGTGCGGTCCTTATAGAGGAACTGGGGAAATACACATACTGTATATCCTCCTCCTTACTAGGCTTAAACTTTCACCTCTGATTGAAATCTGCAGTTGCCGACCAAAGTTGTTCTCACTCGAAAACCACTCTACTAGACTACTAAACCACTCCTTAAAAAGACTTGACTGCAAAGCCTCCAAAGAATTTCAACATTTTTTGAGAAAAAGTATTTAGATTTCCCCATGTGAAACCCAGACAGGTTGTGCCCTCATAAAGCAGTTTTCTTTTGTTCTGAAAAGGCTCTATGCCTCCCTGTCTCTGACACCCATGGCACCTACAGGATTTATGTTCACAGTGGTAGTATGTAGATGGCTCTAGTTAAATTTTTCTGGATTGAGGGTAACAACTTGTTCATCACAAAATACACAGTAATGCATGTTGTCTTGGTGTTATGATTCTCATGTGGATGGTTTTTGGTAGACATGCATGTAAAAATGGTGAGGCAGAAAAAGGGACAATGTCAGGGACAATGTCAGGGACAATGTCAGGGACAATGTCAGGGACAATATCATAACTAAGATAGTCTAGAAAAATATGTCTCCACATCTCATTGCTCAACATTCTACAGGTTAAGCAAGTTCCCTTTTCAGTTGCATTAGTATAAATGGGAAGATACCGTACCTTTGATTCTGTAAATATAATTGTTACGTTGATTTATAATAGATACACCACTGCACACAATGGCGTATTTAGTTATCTACATAGATAATTGTCCCAAACATTGTGATTTGTATAAAAGTGTATTTTATCTGTGATGTAATCAATCATTTTTACACTCTTGTTTTCACTCGCAGACCTTTTGAAAGTAAATTAGTTACCATATATTACTCTCAACAAGGTGGAAAATCGAACCAACTAACCCTAAACAATTGAATTACTTAGACGGCAAGGCAAATGTCCTAAAGGTTGTCTTTTGTTTAAACTCCTGAACATAACATTAACATATTTGTACTTACTTTTTACTTGAACTTTTGCTTTGTTTAGCTATTTTGCTTATTTATCTTTTGAGGAGCTTTGGAGCAATATACCATCAATGGCACAGAACATTGCCAGAGAAAATTTAAGGTGCTTTTCCTTAGCAACCAACTGCTTGCCTTAAGTTTAATCTAATTTGGTCTTCATTGAGCAATGAGTAAGAACAGTTTTGTTTTATTTATGTGTGTTTTTTCCTCCTCTGCTCCTTCCTTTGTTGCTTCTCCTCAGCTGCCTCTGACAAAAGACAGCCAGCCTGCCAAGCCCCGTGCTGCTCTGGGACGGACCTGTCAATCACTGCTGACGGTGCCCTGACAACGTGTATGTTAAAAATTCAAACAGGACTCAAAGGCGGTGTGTGACAGCCGAGCCTTTGAAAGTGGCTGCAGTGCTTGGTGACAGCCAGAGGAGTACGACTCGAAAACAAACTAAGAAAACAACACACAGCAGAGGGAAAGAGGGGGAGGTGGAGAGAGCAGAAAGCTTGGAGAGAGAAATAGAGAGAGAAAACACAAAAGTTCAACAACAACAAAAAAAATAGGAATGCGAGAATTGTTGGTGAGAATTGGTGTAAGAATCTCTCCCGGCAGTATTGTTGTTTTTTAATTTAGTTGAAAATCTCAGGAGAGCAGAGCACAGGGTCTTCCAGGGATTGTATTAAGTACTCCGGATTTACTGTAGTCCAGGGATGGGCATGCATCTCCAGCTCCTCTGAGGCCTGCCTCACACACAAACCGGGCCTCTAATGTATCTTACTACCCTATTCACCAACACAAATCAACTGCGCGGGTATGCTAATAATATGTTCAATTTCGTATACATTGGCTGCAATTAGGGCAATTAATTCCCAGTGGTACCCCCACTCATATAACAATACACTAATAAAATATTCCCCTTAGGCAGTGAATATTGAATAAACTGTATGGTGATCTGACTTCATTCAGATATATATTTTCCAGTTCTTAATGAGACACATAACTTTTTTTCAGTCTAAGCAAAAGACCAAATGGCTACATGTTACACGTGCAGCATTAACACACACAGGCTGACTTGAGGACATACTCTAAAAAGGCAACAATTGGTTGCCTTTTTAGTCCTAGGCCTTGACAGTCCTAGTGACCAGACCACATGGGGAACTGACAGCTTTGCAGCCTAGCAGGTTGTGCTCTTATCTCTCAATCAGCATTGTCTACAGTTCAATTAATACACTAGACAGCATCAACGTCCACAGTTCAATAAACTCACTTGACTGGTGCACAGCCTAATCCGAAAAGAAAGCATCTGCAGTGGGTACATTAAATTCATGATTATAAAATGTGTAAATGAATTGTTTTTGGAAAAGTCTTGAGCAAGTCTGTGAGCAGAAAGGAATGCACACATACAGTGGAGGTATGTGTGTCGACAGTGTGCATGTGTAGCCGGTGTGTAAAAGGTGGAACTCAGGTGGCGTAGTTGGTAGTGGTGGCGCTTGGGAAGTCAGAGGTGGTGGGTTCGACTCCTGGTCGGAGCGCACGGTGCCTCTGACGGAACTTGCAAGACCACGTCTGTTACACATGCTGGAAAAGGGTGTACTGTGTTGTATGGTTGCCTATTTGACAGTAGCAGCATGCTGACTTTAGCTTTGGTGACAGCTAGACTTTCCCACTCCCTTAGACCTGGAAGCACTTCCAGAGGGCCTGACTCCTGTGTTTTTACAGAAACAGATTTGGAGAAACGGCCACAGAATCAGTAAACACAATGCCCCGCATTCCTTCCAGAGAACTGACATCTTTGTGTTCCATGTCTACCTCTCACAAATATACATCTGTGTGCCCACACTTGGACTCTCACTCTTTCTCCCTTTGTACAAACAACTTCAGAGATTGGGTTCTTACTGTGTCCCCGGTTCAAAACCAGGGACACACTACCAGGAATTATGCTTAGACTTCTAGTGCCCTCTGGTGGTAACTAAACTTGTTTTAATGCCACAGTTGCATGAGCTTGACGTTAAATAAATAGCATGTTATAAGACAAGATGCACTAAAAAACAACCCGCTACTTTTTAAATAGTGGGCCATACATTTTAACCAACCCTTCTGTTCCAACTCTTGAGAGGACAGAAATAAAATAATAAATAAAAAATAAAAAATATATAAAAGAAAGCGATTTATTGTTAGATCTGAAGAGCATATTTTTTAATCAAAGACATTGCAATTGTAATGGTGAGAGACACTTCAAATTTAACATTGTTCTTTGTAAATTTGTAAAGTGAACAAATACTTAAATTTTACTACCACCACCTCTTCAAAGGACAACTTTATTTTAATTTCATGTGCAAATTAAATAATACATGTGATGTGAAACTAAATAACAGATGGATGGACAGACAGACACACAACATGGCCAGACCAAACATAGCATATAATGTGTTTTCTTAAAGTAATTGGGGGAGTTTGTGTTCATGTAGAAGGTGATCTAGGTATAGGACATAGTAATTTAAAAAAATCTGAGGAAGAAAATAAGACTTGGTATGGGATTATAGTGTGCTTTTGTTGAATGGATTAGCTAACAGGCGGGTCTAATTCAGTGTAAAGGGGAGCCACATATTTTTGTAGGCTGAGGATTGGTGCTGGAGAGTAATTTATTTCATGGATGTGTGTTCTTTTAGGAGATTTCCTTATTTTAAAAAAGGGTGTTCTTGGTGATAGTTAAGTGTTAAGGGTTTTGAGTTTTGTATCAGTGTGTTTGTGTGCAGAGGGAAGGCAAAAGTGGAATGCTACAGCTAAATAAAACACAAGGTTTGTTAACTTCTTGCAAGAAAAGTTGAGTTGGTGGGCAAAGCCAGGTGGCATGTTTGAAATACTTGTTTGATTATATAACAACTGGCAACACAGCTTTCGGAAAAACAATAGTCTCGTTTTCATATGGCACATTTGTATAACAAAACTATATGGTGTTGTATGTTTATGAATTAATGATTCATTCAAGCAAAACATTTAGTCAGTCAACTCATAAAGTTTAACCCTGCCTCCAGTTGTAACTAAAGAAAATATTATATTCAAAAAGCTTTTTCAAATGAAGTAGTACACTATCATTGTTTAGTTTTTGATGTGCTTCTGTAAAGTGGAGAGATGTGAGACAACTTTTACAGCATTATTAAGCACCAGAGCACATCTGGACACACAATGTGCACGGCTCTAATGTGTTAAATGACGGCAGTCTACAAGCCTCGATATAAATAGTTTTAATTCTTGTGGATATCTATAAAACTATTCCCTTGTAAGTTCCCCCACGAACCATCATTTTTACAAAACTGCCGAACTGAAAAATCGATAAACTTTTGCTACATGTTTTCCTAATCAATCAATTTAGATATCAACATTTTATCATATAGGTCAACTATTATATAAAATGGGCCAATTATTTTTAAATGCAGTTATTAAAAGTGTTGCAAAGCATAAATACACTCTTGTGTATTACCTACAAAATCTAATCAGTTAATGAAGATTTTTTAACACATGAATGTGTGCATTGTGCAGCCTGGGGGATTTGAGAGACACCTCAAAGATATAATTATCCTGAGTGGCTTTGCTGGTATTGTTACCTGCTGGGACAGCAGCAAAACCCCTCTAAATAAATTGTGATTGCCCCTGGGCAATAAGAAGGCCCCTCCTTCGATCTGTCTTAACGACAAAGAAGGGGGGGTGGGTTCAAAAATAGAAATTATGCACAATAGCTGATTCACAGCCTCTTCTCTGGAGCACTTGTCAATAGCTGTTAGAACTAATTTATTTTAATACAAAATTTGAGGAAGTATAAAAAAAGTATCTGGTTTGAAAGGTGAGCAGATCGTAGGGTGAAAACTCAATCTCCAATGATGTTGTGATGGACAATGGAATGTGATGTGAACGGAACTGTAACAAGTGGGGAGATGTTTATGCAAGCTGGCCCAAACCAAGACAAAGGCATGGGGAAAAACAAACAACCACATTTAGATTACATTCATCTTTTCTCTACTACATTTACAATGAGATACATAGTTCAAATACACAACTTTCCTCTCATGCAAAAGGACAATAAAGAACTTTCAAATTCAACTCAGTTTAAGACAACTTTAACAGAGGGTTCCAACTCCCCCATTCTTCTTAGGGTGGTGGTATCTCCAGCGCCCCTTTTCCTGTATATTAGCCTGGCTCATTCAGTTTGCTTGTCCTTTCAGTACTTTCATTTATTGAAACTACTTGACATTCACCAAGAAGTGCATGCGAGATTGATCTGGAGAAGAAGCAAACATGTACCAGCAAAGCACTGCTAAACTATTACTATATACTTACATTTGAATTAGTTTGAATTACAAGTTAACATATTCATAATGTAATTCTGACTAGTTGCAATTCCAAATAATGATATTTACAAATAACTAGTCAAAATGTCAACGATTGATATCAACCACCCACTAGTAGAAACATAGTTGCAATGTTTATGTAATGATGATCCTTAGGGGTGGAAAAATAATAATAAATAATGAAAATATATATGACAGATAACAATGGTTGTGCTCGCTGAAGGCGATTTAATTTGAATATACTATACGTATGTCATTTAAGATATCTACAATTACATTTAAACTAGTGAAAATTCAAATTACATTCTGACCAGTCATTAAAGGAATTGACACATTTTCACTAGGTGAAAATATGGCTACTTCAGACTGAAATGCAAATCTAGATATTTGAAATGCAATGTTGGTGTCAAAAGGTTTGTCTTGGTCTCTATTGCATTGCTTCTATAGGGATTTACGTTCCGTTGCACAGTTTAGAAGCTTACAACGTTTTTGTGGCAAAAAGTGCTTGTGTGCACCAAGGGATCTAGTGTCACAACGTCAGGACACGTAGGCAACGACGCAGTTCTGGTAAGACAGACAGCGTTATCAGAGAGCTCTCAGCATTAGTACCGTAACTAAAAGTCTAGGAAAGTTGAGGCTACTTTCTGCTAGGTACCTACGAACATGTCTTAATCTGCTAGACAAATGGGTTCTCCTTCGTTCCTTTGGTGAGCAGTCTCACAAGCCCTACTTCCCCGGCGTCATGGAGCCGACCAGCTAAATAGTTATTTAGCACTAGCGTTGCTACCTGCATACAGGTGCTGCTCATGTTATTAGAACGGTAAGTCTATGGTAAAGGAACGTTTGGGGTGGTATTTGGACAGGACTATGCCTCAAATATAAACAAGTCTAAATGTCTTCTCAGGAGTGCGGATTTAGGTGAAATCCCTAGGAGGTAAACAAGTAAAATGGTACAAAGTGACAACATGAAAAACTTAACATTATGGACAGCTGCATCTGTTTGTATAGTCCAAGCACCTCCCCCCTCTTCCCTCCATTCTGTTCTCCCCACCACCATTTCCTCTTTTAATTATCCCAAACAGAAAGATGGAGCACATCAGACGTGCTGTGGTAAATCCCGGCCCTGGCACTGGCTCACAGTGGCTCCAACGTCCACGTCTGGTAATCCCGATAGAGAGTCTGCACTGGCAGCGACAGAGAGAGAGGGGCGCCTGGATTTTTTTCTTATTCTTCATGACGGAAGAATAGGGATGTTGATGTCCTCAGTCCTCTTTATCCTTTCTGGCGTGGGAGGCTCTGGCAAGCCCGTTCGATGACATTGCGTTGTCAACACCACATTTAGCCATTGACAGGAGATATAAAATCATATTGTACAGGCAACTTTGTATGGGCCTAAAACAAAGTATGTTTTTTGTTATTTGATCTAAAAAGAGTCACACGCCTCATTGTGATCCATGTAGGGATATTTTCTGATACAAGCAGGTTGTTTTTCCTGAGTTGTATTCATCATCTCTTCTTAAATCTGAAATTAGTTTTGTAGTGTGTCCTGGGAAGACTATTTCTGATTAGTCATCAACTACAATTGGTATTTCTATCTAAGTCACATAGATGGCCTCTATTAGGCTGTCGTCATCTCATATGTGATTACAAATACTGTACTTGGAGATCCTGAGCAGCAGCCATCTATTCCTCCTTTTATATCTCTCTTGCCCTCTTTCCCACATTCAAAGAAGAAGAGTGGAATACACCAATGGTGGTTGCTCCTCTGGGGGAAACTGAGAAATCAGGCAGGGTCTTCTGTGATGTTGCTTTCCCTTCTGGGTGGGAAAAAGAAGTCTTGAAGCATTGCTAAAGATGATCATTTGAGATCCGTCTTAAATAAGCCCCTTTGCAAACTACAGGGACAGACCAAAGGCTTAGGTCTGAAGAATGAATGAGAGTGTTATTATCAGTCTTGGATGAAAACCCCCCGATTGTTTTCATGTTGGTTATGATAGATGCGAACCAAAGACCTGTGGTGAGGATTTTTTAAATGATGACTAAAAAGATCATGATTAAAAGGCTGACAGTCATAAGGCTCACTCTAAAAACGTTTTTAAAGAATTAAATCAATTCCATTATGAACAATCAAAACTAAAATATAGGGGTGCTGATCATCTATAGCCTTAAATAAAAACTACACAAAAACTGCACCATATGATAAAAGAATATCAATGTTCTACTCATGTAATGGAAAAATAGTGCCGCTCCAAACATGAAACCTATTTAAGCTTAGGAGAGTTTCACAGCTGTGACTGATAAATGAAAAACATTTTTAAAAAGCTTATCAACACAGCTCCTTAACTCTAAATGAGTTCCACACTGATACATTGCCAGAGAAGCAGCTTTTTGCCCTGGAACAAAATAGCTATTGTGCTGTGGAAAACATTTCTATCTGGTTAAAGCCTCACAAAAAAGCAAACAGAGGAAAGAGGGCATAGGCTCTTTATACTGATGAAAGGCTAAAGGATGAGCCTGACCTTTCTGGCATCAGCTGGGCTTTGGGAACAGAACACACAAGGGCAACTCCTCTTGGCCTTTTCCCCCTTCAGCTCTGTGGTATGTTTACGAGCCAAAGACTGGAGTCTAAAGCACTATTACTTTTCACACACACACACACACACACACACACACACACACACACACAAATGTCTGTCATGACATCAGAGTAGGTATCCAGGCTATGGATGAAAAATACATCTCTTTAGATTACATCAACAAAAAGAGCTTGATTCAATCAATACCATCACTTAACCAAAAGGGGCTGCTATGACTAAACAACCAAGATATGATATGATACCAGATATTGGTCAGAAATGGAAGTATGGAAGCATGAAACTATGGCAACAATAATGGAACGTAATTGAATTGCTACATATCAATTATGAACATCAATGCTGAGCTTTCTTTATCATGACAACCTGAAATGTTTAAAACTTTATTTTCAACTGAGATTTTGCATGGTTAAACAGCAGTTTAACTAGCTAAATGATAAAGCTCTCTAGTTCCACACATTCCTCAAGTGCTTTTGTGTGTAGTTTCAAAAGGCTGCATCACTAGGTCATGGCTGAACAAGGCTCTATGTATCCCAAACATAGAATAGGGATATGGGAGGACCATGGACGATTCAATTCTATAGGTAAACTCTAGCAGTTGAGGGTAAAGTGGACTATGGTATGAAAAACAAAAGGGTATGTCTGTGACGTCTAACAAGATAAAGTCTAGTTTGACACGTCATAGTGCTCCTGTCAGGGAAATAATATAAAAGGGCCTGCGAGTCTGTTAAAAGGCTTAAACTGCAGGTCCTCCAGTCCTCCAACGATGGGAAAGGTATGAACAAATCTAACTGCTGCAGAGTTGAGGATAATCCTTGATGGCAAAAGATGTATTTGGACAGACGGGAAAGATTCCAGACTGTGTTACAGTTAAAAGCTACCTAGACCTGTTCCAAATCTGATTTAGCAATTATATTTTGTTTGATATTGGAAATATAACTTTTTAATCACTGGATCAGACTAGATTGTACTATACAGGACTTTTTAAGATAGGATAATTACTATTATTCAGTTGCACAAATAAAGAAGTTCAGTTTGGGGACCCTATATTTTAGACAACCAATAGTGGCCATTTTGTAAAAACATTGTAGAGAGCTCTAATGAAGTAGAATCAGTGCTCGGATAAAAAAAGGCAGGATGATGAAATGCTTTATCTAAGGAAAACCTAAGATGATCTCAGAGAGTAAAAAAGTAGGTTTACAATGAGAGTAATATAGTTTCTCAGCAGTGTTTTGAGAGAAAATCCAATAGCACTTGCCATAATGTTCAGATTTAAGGGGGATGAGTGTCCCCTACTGGCAATTCAAACCCACTTTCACACACACACATCCTGTCAACCACTATTTTTTTATAGATGAAAGTGACATGGGTTAAAATCAAACCTGTATCTAACACATCTTGTATATTCATCCATTTCCTTGAAAGATTATCTTTTACGAAGGCTACAACTTCCAGGGCCGCCACTATGAGTGCAACGGCGACTGTGCTGACACCTTTAGACACTTCAACTGCTGCAACTCCATCCGTGTAACTGGGGGTCACTGGGTGGCCTATGAGAAGCCAAACTTTATGGGCTACCAGTACATCCTGAACCAAGGAGAGTACCCTGACTATCATCGCTGGATGGGCTTCAACAACTGTATTCGCTCCTGCCAGATGTTCCCTCCAGTAAGTCAATCAAACCACTAGCCGGGTGGTTCTCCCTGCACATCAAACAAGCTTTTTAGAAATCAATGTCAGTCACTGCCCTTTTGATGTAATTTATAGATAGTCGAGTCAAAGCATAAAATAATTTGTGCCAGGTCCTCAAGGAGAACCAATCTTTCTTAAAAAGGAATAGGATACACCTCCCAAAATACTTGGCATCTATATTTTAATTCTGCCCATTGCTCAGTTTTTTGGGCAGTTAGGAATGACAGTTGCTGAGAATGATGTGGCTTCAAAAGGTTATTCCAAATTTTCACCATTTGGTAATCACATGTTTTTATTCTGATAAGTTAAGTCTGTCAGGAACACTCCAATCACTGCCAATGGTTTAATGTCTATTAAACATTTTAAATTGCTCATAAAATCACTTTGCACTTTATTTGACCAACAGCACAGAGGATCTTACAGGATGAGGATCTACAACAGGCCTGAAATGACCGGTCAAATGATGGAGTTCATGGACGACTGCCCTAATGTTTACGACCGTTTCCGTCACCGCAACATCTTCTCCTCAAACATTATGGAGGGTTACTGGGCCTTCTATGAGCACCCCAATTACTGTGGACGCCAGTACTTCCTGCGTCCTGGCGAGTATAGGGCTTGCAGTGACTGGGGCTGCCATAACCCCATGGTTGGCTCTTTTAGAAGGATGAGAAGTGTCATGTAAACCCTACATCTCTGTAGATTAAAAACAATTTACTAAACAAGAGTATTGAGTGATTTACTTTCATATCCATTAAAGACTCTGCAGCTAAACAATTCAGTAACTTGGATTGGGGAGATTTTTGTCATTGACTTTTGATGAGTACAGGACATTTTAACAGCCGAACACTACTCTTTAGTTTTTGGTAAAAATTAAGAATTAGTTCATTAGTTAATAGGCAACAGCTGCAATTCTACATTCAAAATACACCCTCCAAAAAATCCTCAACTACATACCCCATCTACACATTGCTGGCCACAGTGTCAATAATGGCTGAGACTGCAACTCTCATTGTGGGACTTCTAAAAAGTGCAGCTGTACTGTATTTTCACAAGCAGTCAGCCCTGACAGAGACAAAGAGTATCTGGTATTGGCTGGTCCTATAGTGTTGTGTAGTCTATAGAGGATATTGTGCTGAGGTGACAAGGCTTTGTGTTATGTTTACAAAGATGTGATCCCTATGGGGTGTATAAAAAGGTCTGTACTGGGCAGTGTTTGGTCCAGTGAGAACCTACCAGTCACAATGGGCAAGGTAAGCGTCTACATGACATGTTGAGTCTGTAGTGGGAAAAGACAGGCTTCAACTTAATTTACTGTTCAATGAATAACAAACCAATGTATGTTTTCTGTATTCAGTATCCTTGAATGCCCCAAATGAGTAACTTTTGGTCTGTTCCCAGTTAATTAATAATTCCTGAGAAATATTTGTTATATTTATATATACATATTGAGTGGAAAGAGCATGGTTGTTACGAGCCCCCTCGTCGTAGTGCCTCTTGTGGTTACGAACACAGGGCAGGGGACGTAACAGTGTTTTTTAGAAATTGCTCTGTAAGGCCTAGTCTCTGGTTGGTTGTTTTTTGCAAACATTGGCCGCTAACATTTGTTCAATTTAATTGTTAATTGAGTTGTACTGATTTGTACCCTGAGCTGTACCATTTCATCTATATGGCTAAATGTGAATCTACTGAAATGTTACCTGAGGTACCTTGAATGACTATGCAAGTCTGTTAACTTTATTCATTAACTTGTAGATGGTTTAATACTGATATGTTTAAATTCATTCTTAGACATTTATTTCAATTAATCTTAATAGTTTTTCAGAGAATATGCAGGGATTGATTCTAGTGAATCTTTCAGTCAAACAGCGTGTCAATAACATGTACACAATTTAACAAAAAATTAGATGGCAGGGGTGTCAGTCGAAAACAAAGCCAGTCATCTGGAAAACGTTTGCTTGACTTCCTTTAAAAATGCATCAATATCTGCCCATTGGATTACTTTGACATTCATAAAATAGTTACATTTTTTTCAGGATTTAAACTGATCATCATCAGTATATGATGACGTCAGCAAGCTTTATAACAGATTGAAAATTATTATTTTGAATTAGATTTTGGTGGAATCAATGTCAGGATTCATTTCAAAGTTGATACTGAAATTGAATCAATTGTCTGTGTGCCACTGAGGTGTTTACATTCAGATACTTTCTTTTGAGCAGATTATCTTCTACGAGGACAGGAACTTTCAAGGTCGTCACTTTGAGTGCAGTGGTGACTGTGCAGAGATGCACAACCACTTCAGTCGCTGTAACTCCATAAAGGTGGAGAGTGGCTGTTGGGTGGCCTATGAGAAGCCTAATTATGGTGGCTACCAATACATGCTGCACAAGGGGGAGTACCCAGACTACCAACGATGGGCCGGCTTTAATGACTGCATCCGTTCCTGCCGTATGGTGCCCCCTGTGAGTGTACCCTTTTGTGTCCCATTGGCTGTCTTTCAGTAAAATTCAGTGAGTTATCAAAAGTCACAATAAGTGTTTGTATTGAGGGGGACTGTGGGGAAGAAGATAGTGGAGAGTTAATGTCAAACGTGGGGAGTTTTATTAGTGTTACCCACCCACGATCCACCTTGGGGACCCCTCCAAAGACCAGAAGACACAATTTGAACACTGGCCAGGATCCTTTCAGTTCCAGATGGTGTAACTTGTAACTTGAGAGAAGATAATTTGAGTAGTGACCTATTAAGACAAAAGCCTGCTAGAAGCATAACCAACAGATGAAATAAATCTTCTCATTCACCTTATGAATAATTAGTTAATTATCATTATATCACTCACTTTATAAAGAATTAACTAGGGTGCATACTTAAACCAATCTTGATTTTCACAGTACCGTGGGAACTACAGGATGAAGATCTTTGAGCGTCCTGAATTTGGGGGCCAGAACATGGAACTGAACGAAGACTGTCCTGACTTGTTTGAGCGCTTCCACAGCCGTGACATTTCCTCCGTCAACGTCATGGAGGGCTACTGGATCCTCCATGAGCACCCTCATTATAGGGGGCGCCAGTACTTCCTGCGTCCTGGAGAGTACAGGAGGTACAGTGAGTGGGGCAGCGCAAGCCCAACCATTGGCTCCCTGAGACGTGTCGCTGAAGTCATTTGAGTCACCACCTAACCCTACCCCTTAGTACAACCCATGCATACTCGCTAAACCTACTCTTGCAAGCTTTGTTTTACTGTTATGTCCTCATTGTTGTGTATTTAAAATCCCGCCTCCATACGATTGGGATTTAGGTCTCTGTTTGTCCTTTTTGAGCTGCTTCGCACTGTCAGGGAAGTACACCTCCTTCAGAGTCCAAGCAAAGCTCATGGTAAATGGTGATAGTCTCTCTTGCTTTTGTTGTTACAGAGCAGAACAGTGTGCTTTGCCAGTTCCCAACCTCCTGTTTTTTTGGAGCTACAATAAATGAATTGATGGAAGTCAAATGATGGGGCTTTCTTTTGGTCTTTAAACAACTTTGTTGTTATCATTAAAGGGATATAGCATGTCAAATTTGAAGGTTGTTATGTCATTTTTTCAACTTGAATGTTGGCCAGGGAGCTAGCTGTGAAAGCATATCCACCAAGGTTTAACTAGACAAGAGATATTTTTGAGCAGACTGCCATGACATCATAACCCCCCTTCCACAAAGCAAAATTATCAGGGAAACAGAAGCTTATTCTTTGAAGCCGGTTATTAAAGAACAAAAAAGGGGTATCTGAAGATGGGCATGTAAGAGTCTTTATAGGATCACATGGTGCCAAGCAAGTGCTTTGGGTCCACAAAAGAGGCCCATATTAGACCCACATCACAGACCCAAAGAGGACTCAAAGAGTTGGAGTCAAAGTGTCCTGGTACTAGCTCCGAGCATCAAGCACTCTCTGAACAAAAAAAACGAAACCCAGTCCACATCCCCAACTCATGCATTTTTCATCAGCCAGAGATACGAAACTCTTTCAGAAATAAATATCAATTATTGAAATTGTTAATTAGACTGCCTGTAATTGGCAAAGATACACATGAATAAATAACTTTAACCATTAATTATTGATTCAAAAAAGAAAAAATTTAAGCCCAGCGGGAAGCACATTAGGGAGTCTCTTAAGATCAAGTGCAACAAGAAATATGAGTTTTGGCCTTAAGTAATGTTCAATTAAAGGCCTGTTGACTTTGCTGTCTAAGTCCAGTTATTTACTTTCTGTTATCTAATATCTGTGGACTCTGGGCCTTGGTGTATGTCAGATCCATCAACAGGGTTCATTATGGGACTTGGCTGTGCTTCAGCCAGGGTTATGTCGGATAAAAGATGACGGGAGGTTCAAAATGCACCATGTCTGTTCTTACAGTAGTAGAAGTTAAAGTTGGGGTCATGGGGATAGTTGCACTTGTACAAAAAGATGGTTGCAGTGCACATGTTATTAAAAGGGTATTCTCTGATCTGTACTCCAAAACAGAAAACAACTGTTTTCGTAAAATATGATTTGCACCAACAGTTTAACACATAACTTGAACTATAATCTGACCAGGTACAGTGCAATGCAGTCAGTCCAAAAATTGGCTTTTTTCTTTTCTTCACTGCGGCCAGCGCTCAACGCTTCTAATGATTAACACAAAACGACCAAATCTCTCTGAAGGAGTGACAAGGTCTCAAATCATTTAAGCCGATTATCTGGGCTAGAGCATTCCAGGTTTAACAACATTCAGATACGCGTATCTTCTCCAACTATTTTCAGATTTAAATGTATGACTCATAATTTGAAATCTTACAATCTGCACTTTCACAATCACCAAAATGAATGATGAATGCCGACAATGTCGCCTTTTGACTGGACCGTATCACATTTAAACCTGGAGCTGGGCCTAATAACACTTGTTCAAAATTACAATTTTAGACGGAACAAACATTTCCAGAATATTTGTTGAAGACAGCATTCATACTTTGTGCAAGTGTTACAAATGACCTGAGCTCTTCCCATATTTCCTGAAAAGAGGATGACCTTGATCAGCTATCCACACTGTACCATACAACATTTCCAAACTACCTCCACAGCATCCCTACAGTTAACTAGGTGCAACCTTTTGAATGTGGTTATTTACATTTAAACAACCACAAACCTAATGGCACCCTATATCCAAGACCTATAGCTATATTGATACCTCATCAATCAGACTTCATAACATCAAATATTAAATTAATCTTGTTCTCTAAAGAAATGTAGATCATAGTTTCAGTATCTTCCACAAGGATAAAGCTTGAAAAAAGAAAGAGTTCCACTCTCTACCCTTTCTTTCCAAACTTTTGGACTTGTGATGGGAGGCTGATTGAAAGGTAAGTAGTGCCTTTTGGAAAGTGAATGTTTTAGATAAGGGTTGAGAGAAAGTGAAGAAACACAAAACCTTTTCTGTGATGCCATTTTTTGTCTCCTTTCTTGCTCTCAGTCTTTTCATTTCTGATCATAGGATAATTAAACCTCTATAGTATTGTCTTCCATCTTCCATGCCCCACTTACAGCAATGAGAATTCCCTGTCGGGAATTTCTTTTAACATCCTTTTTTAGACAGCTGTTTTCAGATCAGTGTTATTTATTTCAATTAAAGACTAGGACTGAGATAAATATACATATAATATTGAGACAATTGATTCTTATTCATCTCCAAATCAAAGGACATGAGAAAATCCAATAGCATCTTTATTCAACTAAAACTTTATTCTGCAATAAAACAAATTACCCAAAAAACTGAATTGATTCTTACTGTAGCTGTGTTACAATCTTATAGGCTTGCATGTTGGAATGTTAAATATAAAGGCTGTGAAGTTTTTGCCTGGAGGATAAGAGAAGCATCTTATCAATTAGCTACTGCTCTTATTCTCTTATTGTGACAAGAGGCTCGGGGCACTACCGTATTTATCGGAAATAAAGCCACGGTTTATACCCCAATTTTTTCTTGTGGTGGTGAGGCTTATAGCACATTTTACTTTCTCCACAACAAAACAACAGTAGTTATTTAAGTATAAGTTAATTCCCGGGCAATAGAAAACATACATTGCGCACTTACTTACTTTCGTTTTCGAAGTGGCCTGCTGTAAGATTGCCTATACTCGTGCATTACTTGGTATCATTGTTCCCGTATCAAGTGCGACATATATTCCAGTGCGGTTTATACTCAGATTAACAAACACAAAACAACCATTCTGGTGGGGTGCGCTTTATAGAAAATGCGGGTTATTTCCGAAAGAAACGGTATATACAGTATATATACCTTGTATACAAGGTATAAAAATGCAAAATAGGAAGAAATGCTTTTGGATTAAAGAAAATTATTTATTTTAAAGCATTTGACGAAGTGTTTATTGGTATGTTGTTTACAATGAAATTGGTTTGATATTTTATATTATCTTATTTTTTTTAATGCTATAAAATAGAACATTTTGAAGTTTAGTTGAGCATTTGAACCTTTTAAATAGTAAACCAGTAAGAAAGCAACACTGACGGGGCCATTCACTTTGCAGTCAAACTGATTGTGTCTATTCAAGAACCGGTCAAAATTATGTTGTGATCTCTGGAAAAATGAATAATATTAGATGACTACAAGGACTAATGTGCAACAACCACTATGCATTTCATCAACCCATTTGTTGTCTTGTGTGTGATTTCTACACAGTAAGTTATAATCAAGGTCTTGGCTGTGTTGTTATTAAGTAGTCCAATTATCCAACTAACTAGAACTAGAATGTACCGTAGTTGCAACTGAAGTGCAAAATACTCATAAAACCTTAAAATAGTAACAAATAGTATGAACCAAGAGCATCTCTGACTTTTAGTCATTGCTTATGCTCAGGCAATAGTGTACAGCAAGTGGTGGTGGGCAGTCACTGTCCAGTCTGTACCAATTAGGTGAGGCCTCATAAACTCTGACAGAAGTCAAAGTGACCATTCAAGCAAATAAAGCGTGAACTTCTTATACACTGCAGTGTCTGCTCAGTTCTGCCTATCTGCACATCATTTTTAGCAATTGTCCGGGAATTGTTTATTAGGGATTTTAAAATGTGTTTGGTAACTGAGTCAGAGCAGGTTTTTGAACCAGACTTGGTGTCTTTTGGAGCAGACAGAAGGGACGTGCGTGTCTATCCATTCCCTAGGTAAGTTGCTTTCTCTGTGACCAGCCAGGGGCTGAGTAACTGGGAGGGTCTTGTGGAGAAACTTCATGGTGGCCGGCTCAGAAAAGTCTGCTGCTGTGTGCCCAGCGCCCCTCAGGACCCACTTGGTGGTGAGTAGCCCTTCCAAACCTACAGGACCTCTGGCATGGATACGAGCTGTGCTGATGCCCACTTCAGCACCTATAGAGGGGGATGGGAATAGAAGTAAGACATAATGAGAGAGATGGAGGGAGGGAGGAATAATGAGAGGGAGGGTTGAAAAGACAAGCAGAGTTTTATTCCATAGGAACAGATAGGGTGAAGTAGGACAAAGCCGAGGCATACACACCCAGTCCAAAGCAGTAGCCATTTGCAAACCTGGAGCTGGCATTACAGAACACGCAGGCGCTGTCAAGTTGCTGCAAGAACTGCTCTGCTGTGTCCTCTGAAAAAATTACCATCATCATCAATTCTAATCCAGCACATTGTATCAAATACAGATCAACCCACTCAAGCTGTTACGCCACTAATGATCACTAGGGGGCAGAGATGATCTAAAAAATAAACCTAGGAAATTTAGGAAATCACAAGCAACACTTCATAATTTCTTGACTATGGTTAAAAATGTTTGTTTAGATCCATTGTATTGTTCAAGACAAAGGTAAGTGTGATAAATAAAGTTGTAAGGGGAAATCTTGTTGCTTTAAAGTGGTCTCACAGGAAGCTTAAATTTAGTGTTAATTATAATTCATGTTAAATGGCACGTAAGAATGAAGAAAAAGGGGATGAAGAAAGGAAACAGAGATAGACAAGACAAGCAAAACCCTGCTGTTAACCAGCCATTACACAGTTGCTATCCAGTTTGTTGATAATCTGAATGGACTGGGTTAGAATGGACTGGTGGATGTTGTCGGTCACTACCATTTTCGGTCACAATGACATCGTTATGGGAGTTGAAAGTCTGAAATGAGCTTGTTAGCCTTGTAGCTAAGGAAATGCTGCAAACGCTAATACCAAACATGCCAAGTTTCTGTGGAGCCTTCACAATAAAAGTCTATTGCGCAATCTGGTTGACAGAATCAGTGTTCTTTGTGCGCCAATCCTGGGAATCAGATAAAGCACACAATGTGTTCATAATTCAGTTTTTGTGTTTCAGTAATACTAATGAGGGATTTAGCTATTATATAGGATAGTTCTAAGTACCACCTTTCATTAGAGATAACAATTATGAAAAAGAATACCTTTTTATTTGACCTTGGTTCAAAGGGTCATTTTTGAGTCTCCAAAAGGCCCTTTTAGAAAACGCATGGATGTACTCTTATAAAAACATGTGTAAAATATGAATATATTGTGGTATTATGTTTGACTTTTGATTTGAATTGGGTAAGGCTTCAACCTGTGGTCCAATGCTGTGTTCCAGCTAATACCTACCACCTCTAGGCCTCTTTAGGCGGAAATAGAAACGTTCACTTTCCTTGTGTTTAAGCTGCTATAACTCAACACCAGTAGGACTGACAGGGGTCCTGACAACAGGGGACATAACTTCAGAGTGTCAGCTTTCAAAAGAGACTATTTACATGCATGTACTCCAAATGGTTCAAGAACAGCTTTCAATTTACTTTGGGTATGCTGTTTAGGCGTTTTTAGGCACATTTAGCAGGAATGGAAAACGGTTTTAAAAAACCGGATACGCACACACACACCCCGGTTGTTGTATGATCAGTGATGCTGCCACCCTCCACCATCCCCTTCTCCCCCACGCTGTCTGTATGTTCTATCCATCAGGGGGATTATATTTCTATTGCTCCCTGCCTCATATGTCGTGTATGTATGTGTTGCATCGAGGAGGCAGGGAGGGCTTCCCTTAGATCATCCACTCCGCCAAAATGTAATCTACATGTCATGTAATGTAACAATAAAATGCTCAAATCTAATACGTGATTGTCTTGACTGAACTGAGTTTATAACTTACAAAAAATATCAATAATCAAACGAGCAAATACATGTATGGAATATAATCGTAAAATGTAACATTCCTATACAGGTGCTTTTAATGGTCTGATTCATCTTATGGGCTATATTATTGCTCAGGCTGTTTATCATATTGTATAACGTTGAACAGAGATATTTTGCATATTTGTTGTAAACCCAACTGAATTAAAGTAAATCTAAAGTCAAATCTAACTAATAGCCTACTAATATAACCATTAGGGCCTACATGTTATCACGAGTGAATGATTCACCTCGAAGTTAATTCCTCGAGTGGTGCCGACAGCTGGTGGCGTGTACTGCGAGTAGGGTCCAGCTGCAGCCCCGGAGAACAACCACCCTGGCGTGACCTAACACCCAGGCGCGACGGAAGTAACCGTGGTGTGACGGAAGGGATTTGTTTACACATCGCTATCAGAAACCAAAGATCAACCATGGAAGTAAGTGAGAATGTCAATGTACTTAATGTATTGAGTAATATTCATGTTAAAGCCGTGCCGTGGTTTATTTACTTTTCGCTAAATTCGGATATAGCCTAATAATATTATAATACCGCGCCCTTTTTAAAAAAAATTAGCCAACAGTATCCAGCTGCACTTCGTTCATGGAAGTAACCCCAACCCTAGGTAAGCCGAGCCCTGGTACTTTCTCCTAACCCCAACCCTAGGTGAACCGAGCCCTGGTACTTTCTCCTAACCCCAACCCTAGGTGAACCGAGCCCTGGTACTTTCTCCTAACCCCAACCCTAGGTGAACCGAGCCCTGGTACTTTCTCCTAACCCCAACCCTAGGTGAACCGATGGTCATTTACTTAATGAGTAAACTGTATAATACACTTAGAAATACATTGCGTCAATGTATATTTATATCTAATTGTGATGATATCCTTAACAAAAAATACAATTTGATTCTATTAGACATAACAAAACAATTACGGTTACTGACATTTCCTGGCATTTCGAAATAAAAACTTTTTAAGCTGTAAAAATGGTTACTGATATGTCGAAATATGTTTGTTTTTTTTGTATTATGTTAATTTCAGCGACAAATACGTTCATTTTATTGAAATACGTTCATTTGATTGAAATACGTTCATTTTATTCTGATACATTATAAGTTTATTTTATTCTGATAACTTCCGTCACATAACTTCCGTCACACCACGGTTACCGTCACGCCAGGGTGTTTGTCTCCGGGGCTGCAGCTGGACTCTATTTCAAGCCCCCACCCCTCGCCCCTTGGCTTGAGGCAACGGCCCCGGTGGATGTAGGTGGTATTGCATCTTCGATTTGACTTCCGTGTCTTCCGGTCGTTTTTAATCTATTAACTATAGGTTCAACATTTACAAAACTATCTCCCCCAATAATTTTTGTTCGATACTCGAACCTGGCTCATACTACTAGCTTTTTCATAGAATAATTTTTCCAGATTTTTGCTATGTTTGAAACCAATCCGAAATGAGTAAACTAGCACCCCATTTATTTGCCTACGTCAAGAAAAGTTGCCTCGAAACGTGTTCGCGGATACTAACAGGGGACGAGCACACAAGGGAACATCAGCAAGTCGCTGATTTACCTGAGCTGAATGAGAACAAGGAGAAAGGACTTGGTAATCTAAAATTGCCTGCCTTAATTGTAGCACGTTTTACAAATGCTTGCACATATACATGATGGTTGTTTGTAGAGTTTATTTCCGTTATTTTAAAGCATATTTAACCATTTTGTAGGCTAATGAACGCGATTATTCTCATTGCATGACAAAGTAGGCTAATTATAGCCTAATATAATTAGTTATTATATCGTGGCATGTTACGGCGTCATTGTAGATAACATGTTATTCTGGAGCAAAGACGAAGATGAATACATCATGTCTGATAACGACAATATTGTTATGGTCGTTATATTGTTAGAACTTTATGTCAGTTAACACTACAACGATGGCATTAACAATAAGCTAGTAATAGTAAGCAACACTCATCATCATTATAATAGTAACATAGGTATAGCCTATAGGCTTAATTTAGCTTGCTTTGCCGAGCTAGAACAACGACGGAGCCAGATATTCAAGTTTGAAGTTTCTTTAATCCAACACAATACTTAGCAGTCAAACTAAAAACACGGAGCAAAAAGAACAACATATAGGCATTGCACGTATAATATTACAGTATTGATTTTCGTAAGTTCACATGTATCTGCTTCTTGATCGGACTTGTACCACATTCTGACAGTTTTCTGCAATGCCTTAAGGCCTAATTATGCTTCTGCGTTTTTCGAAAAACGCAGAAGAGGGAACGCCCTCGTCTCCGTGGAACGCCCTCTGCGTGCTCTCCGTCAGCCCTCGGAGAGCTTTTGACGGATTGACGTGCACCTCCTGAATTTTCTAACTATCCGTCGAAATTACGGAGAGCGACGGAGACCCCCTTGGCTGTGATTGGTCCGTATTAAGAAGTCAGGGGCGGGGTTGCCGCTATGGGTTGCCGTGACCAACAAGACCAGGGGTGGGGAACGTCCGACCTGCGGGCCATATGCAGCCCGAAAAATCATTTGGTCCAGCCCGCCATGGCATTGCAGTGCAGGCACCATATTATTAGGTGCATTATTCGTTGGCAGAAGCACTATTTTAATATGTGGAAGAGGACCGTGGAGGCGCTCAGCGTCGCGTTCTTGCAAATCAAGCCCCAATACGTTGTTGGTTTGGGCTAAACCCGGAATGTTTACAACGTCTGGCTCCGCGCCTGATTAACACTCGGATCGATAAGCAGTCTCTAAAATGGTAGCAATATAAAAACATATACGATCCCTTTTCGTAATCATAATAACCCCCCAGAAATGTTCACTGCACACCCAGTCAAAGTAGGCTGCCCTTCCAGCTAGCATCACAAACATCACCAAAGAGATCGAAGCAGTTTTTACAATTCATATTTCAGCTAAACAGTACATGTAAATCGGCATTTGAATTCAAATGTGACGAGAAATGGGCAGTGTAGTCGCTGAAACTGTGCATATTTTATTGATGAAACGGCTCATTTGTAAATTTGCTCCGAGTATTCGATAACCTATAGCTAGCATCGCAGTGCAGCGCCACCTACTCTTCTGGCGGTGAATTGTTTTCAGCACCCACAGCCTACGGAGAACTATAAACGAAGTCTATCCGTGTCTATCCGTGCGTATCCGTGAGCCCGCCCACCCGAAAACGGAGACGCAGAAGCATATTGAGGCCTTTAGCTCCAGCTCACAAGCTCGCGACTGGTTGTCGCAAAGTATGACGTGTACAGCTATTTGCAAGCGTGCACGAGTCGAGGCCGTTTCTCAATTCGCGTTCTTTTCTGTACTTGTGTACTTGCGTTCTCGTAAAACGTCATCAACCGTAGCCCAAGTACTGTACCAATTCAAAGTTCGCATCAAGTCAAGTACCCGGAAGTGTTCCTGATGTGTTCTTCAACTGGCCATTCTATCCATAGATATATATAGAACTCCTCCTCTTCCGCTACGTAGCCAAGATGGCGCCCGTTTAGGGCGAGTAGTGTCCATCGTCGGACACTTCGGCTGTGTCTACTACCGCGCACTTGTGCACTTCGAGCACTTACTTTCAGTGCTTAGGGCGCTTACGCTGAAAAACCAAAATAATTCAGTGCACTGAAAGTACCCGGATGATGCACTGCAAACGGTCCAAAAATGAAGTGTCCGACGATGGACACTACTCGCCCTAAACGGGCGCCATCTTGGCTACGTAGCGGAAGAGGAGGAGTCCAGTGACAGAAATACAAGCGGGTTTGTTTCGGGGGTTTAGTTTCTCAGGTGTTGCGAGCAGATTTGCGTGCGTCACTTCCCGCTAAGTGGGTAAGTAAAGTGTTCCAGTTTAGACAGCGCTACTCAGCAACTGAGTGCACTGCAAATGTAAGTGCACTACATTGCAGTGCACTACATTGCAGTGTACTTTCTTAAGTGCGCGGTAGTAGACACAGCCATTGTCTGTAGGTCGATTTCGATCAAATGCCGACGTCTCGGCGACATCTTGCCAATGTGCAAACGATGTCGCCTCGATGTATGTTGTATACGTTGGGCCGACGTCGATGTGTGCTATCTGGGAAGAAGTAGTTGCTGAAGTCAGTTCTAGTTGTACCGGTGAAGTCTCAAATAAGTAAAATCTTACAATTTCGTTCACTCCATGGCTTCACTTCAAAGTATGTTCATTTGTTTGAAATCCTGCCACAACCTGTGGGAACAACAGGTGACTGGTCGGTGAATGGTGACTGGTTGTCTAAGCAAACCCTTTGCAGCTCCATGGGAGATAAGGAGTCCATATGCAGAGTGGAGTGGTGACCAGAGCATACTGGATGGTGTGAAGAAGGCCGTTGGCTGTATGTTAATATTTTTTCTCTTTCTATTCCATTTAGCAAATTGTTTAATACTTCTAAATCCAGAATCAAACTGAATAGTTACACCATTCCTGAAAAGACGGACATTCCTGACATCACAGCTAACTGACAACTACGAACTGGTTTAGTTCACAAGGAAACATTTAATGATTAAGACTAATATTTAGAGTTGCCATTCTGAATTGTATTGTATGTTCTGAAGTTATGCTGACTGAGCAGAGACCAGATGCATGTGCCTGCACATCAAGACACAACAAGTTACATATTTTGAATTTTTCCAAAATGAATGTACTTCACAAATCGTTTAGGACATAGAAATGTCTGTTTATTTATTTACTTATGAAGTGTTTGTCTTAAAAAAGAGAAGAGCCAAGACCTCACATGAGCAACACCACCTACAGGTAGAAAAAACACATATGGTGGAACTGTTTTCATATACCCCTTGTGTCATCTATTGAATGCAAATGACATTATAAAATGCAGACATTTTAATCAAGTACCCCTTCATAATCTTAACATGCACATTCAATTTAAAACAAAGAGGAAGAACATGAGAGAAATCTTGAACAGAAATGATCTTCTTTATGGTTAAAAAAATGAAATCCCAGCCTAAACTAATCTAGAAACATGAAATACAACCTTTTGTCTTTCCATGGGTATATATTACTGATCTGACATGAGGAGATATAAGTAACAGCTAGGTACCTATTCAACCATCACAAATGCAATACCATGGAAGCTAAGCGGTTACAGCTTGTTAGGATAATTAAATCAGGTCCCATGTCTAGGATTGAGTCTAATAATCAGAATTTGAGTCTTGTAAATAAAATCCAATGCTAGTCATATATTAACAGTCTTGCCAATGTGTTTAAGTGTAACTATCACAAAAAAACCTAACGCTAACAATGGGAATAATAATCCTTTAAAAAGTAATGTACAGAAAAATGTCCAGTCAATGCACCGACTAAACTCCTGATTTTCTTGTAAATTGCTGACATTCAGCTATACTGTTTAACTCTAGCTGCATACCATAAGACAATTTGCATGTACATCCGTGTTAATTTATTTTTATAATTGACTAAATGGATGTCAAACTGTAAGAATTCATTCTAAAATAATAACTTACATTTAAATGATTCACATGTCTATGTCAAAAGTATGGTGATTACTTTCAGACATTAAACAATGTTTATTTTTTTAATTTAAATATATATGTTAATATATATATATATATTTAAGTATTCACACTGTGGAAATATAATGCAACTCATTTCTGTATCTAAAATGTATTTTGTTGACAGTGAAAAGCTATCACCATTTCTTATTGCTGTTTGGCACAGTTCCCATTGCACCACAACATCACAAGTAACCGAAGGCACAATATGATCAGGATCTGTAAATGCAACAGTTTTGCAAGGGTTTATATGGATCTTGAAGGTCAGGTCGAACCAAGTAAAGATTCAGGTTGTAAAAGATACTTGTCCCCCTTAAGCTCCCAACAAGGTGTAAGGCGAGTGTGTACTGTAAACATTAAACCAAAACAAACGTCTTGCATGCTACACAATAATGTATATTTGTGTGTTAAATATTTGATTTGTGTATGAACTAGATAAATGTTCTTGTCCGTCTTTTGATTGATAGGCTTTTTAAAATTAATTGACTTGACCACTACAGACATGTACGAAATGAAACATCCCTTTTTTCAATATTAAAGTTTGAAACAAACATTGGGTGCAAGCGTGGATGGCCCCGACTCATTCATGACTTTAATTGCACTTGGGATTAGTTCATATAACGTGAACAAGGATTATAATATGACTAACATTTTCTTGTTGTTTCTCACTTGCTGTTGTTTAAAGGTAGACAGGGCCTTGTGACAGAAAACAGCTCAGTATGTCAGTCCTGCAGATCTCTTTCCAGGTACTTCTGAAGACGCAAGCATCGCGGACACGAGAGTGACTGGATCTTGCAAGCAGTGTGAAAGACAGCCTTGCACACCATACACCTGTGGTGAGTGTGGGTAATTTAATTCAGATTCTTGAACCACAAATAAATTAAGTGTGCTTAGATAAGCATAATATGTATATTTAAAAAAACTCATGATTGGGTATAAAATAATTATGTTGAACATGCTGAAAATGACTGATTGGTAATACTAAACATACATGTCTACATTACTCTCAAGACCCTGTAAAAGTAGTCGCCAAGTGATGGAGCCTCTAACGGTAAATTACAGATTATCAATCTGTACCATTACTGGAGCAGGATGAGCACTTACCGGACTGTTGTCTCAAACTGAAAGGGGAAGATGATGTCATTCGTTTGACATATTTGACAGATGAATCCTCTCTGGGTGCACAGGTCACATTGGTGAACATGGCTAGACGCAAACTGGATCAGGGTGTTTAGGTAGGCAGCATACTGGCCATCGGCTATCTAACCAGACAAGTGAACATACAGAGACACAAAAACACATACAGGGACACACACTGAATGACAGGTGTTTTTTCTGATCAAACCATCTTATTTATGATGTAATTTTGCACTCATTAAAATAAATGAGGAGCAATACCTGTTGTAAATCCAAGACGCTGTAAAGATTACTTGATTCTAACAGATAAGTGCGTTGATCCAGTCTTCAGAGAATAGGACAAAATAAGTCATTATTTTAGTGCAGTGAACACACAGGTATACTTAAGAAGTCTACTCCAATTTGAGCTGCGTGTACACAATCTGTTCAGAGACAGTACTAGAGCAGCAAAATTATAGGAATTTTTCTGAGGTGGAAAGGTCTGGGAATGAATGAGGAAGTCATATAGACAAATCATTTGATATGGTATGATTTCACAAGCCCTTTGTGTTTAGAATTTCTGAGAATACTTGAACACACGAAAAACATGCTACTGTTCCAAGAGTGGTGACTAGTTTAGTTTATGTCAAGTTTAGCTGGACCCATACTGGTGTCGAACTACAACAGTGACTTTAGAGAACTACAATTCTGCATTAATCTGTCTGACACGCCCCGAGCGTGGTGCACTGTGGGAAGGTAAGTGATGGCAAGCATATTACGCCGCTGTAGTGGACAAGCACCGTCAAAATAAACATTTATCGGCCAATACCGATATGGCGCCGATATATTGTGCATCCCTAGAATTGGCATAGAATAGGATTTTGTTTTCATTTCTGTGCACCATCTCCACGTCACACGTTTTTGGTTTGTCACCTCTATTAAATATCTTGCTTACATCATTTATGTAAAATGAAAAAAAATAAAAGAATACTTTGAGCAAACTTTTTCTATTGAATGTTACCATGGACATTTTCACCAAAAATCTCTAAACTGAAATTATCTATCCAATCTATCTATCTATACAGTACACTATCCAACCCTACACAGTACACACGTTGCACCCAGACAGCAGATGCATACACGCACCTAGCCTGGATTTTCTTGCCAACTCCACTGCGGCAGATGAGAACGTAATCTCCCAGGAGGCGCAGTTTCTGACGGAGGTTTCGGGCCTGGATCATGTCCTCAGTGTGGTCCCACAGGTTAGAGTTCAACAGGTCAAGGTGCAGCAGTGGTTCATGCTCAATCTGTTTTAGCAGCTTTTGGGCCTGTCTGGAAATCTACAGAAATAATGAGCAGCTAAACAACATGTCTGTGGAATACCTGAAATGGCGAAAGATGATGAGAAGAGACACAATTATTAACTAGAGGGTACAATTTCTGTGGAAATTGTGAGGTGCGCTTGCGTCGGTTGCAGCTGGGCCATTTTTTTAAAATGTATTTTATTACATCACTTCCAAACCTATTGTTTAAACTAATATTAAACATCGAAACATTCAGAGATTCACATAGTTGAAACAGTTGCATCAAAACGAAGAAGTTGGGCAATCCTGTATAATTGGTCCTAACCTATACGAGTTCTAGTAATATTATTTTGCTTTTACTCATATTGCATTCATCCATTAATAAAGAACCTCCTTTGAAACAAGCTTATTCTAACGTTGTCACCGGCAGTATCACAGCTGCAATCACGATTCAAACTGTACCATCTGCAAACTGAAAATATGCCCCCTAAAACAAACTTAAAATGTATTTCTGGAAAATCGGCTAATATAATAAGTTTACTACAAGTGATAATTATGTGTTAGTAACAACGTCCCTAGCTGTCTAAAGACTAGAGGGCTGTCACCGGCTTTCCACACTAAGTACGGAAAAGCGTATTGAACTTTGTGAGCTTCTCTAATACTCCCACTGTCAGCCAGTGTTGTGCCTGAACGCGTTCATTGAACGAAAGTTTAACAGTCAATCGCTGCGTGTGCTTTTTTCTACTGTCTATGCCTGGCACGTGTGAGAGCGTCGAAGTTGCCCATTTTTAACCATAAATGGTCAATGCAAAGCACCTCATGAATGCTAATCCAGTATATGGATGACTCTGGCATATGATTGTTCTTTATGGTGAATCATGACGACCGGTGGGAAAAAAACTAAAAAGCTCTACTTCTCAGGCGCCTATTGGTGGAGGCCCAAAAAACACATTATTTGGTGGCCGGTGGATCACCAATAAAAAAACATGCGAGTGGCGTCAACTGTGCCAGTGATACCCCGAGTCGAGATACAATTTGAAAACAAAAAGCGTTTTGTTATGAACAGTAGTCTATTAAAGTCTGGACTGATAACGAGGGACGTCGAGTGTAGTGATTGCGCGGGAGCTTAGCGACTGTATTTCCAGTTTTTGACATATGATGATATATGCACAGTATTATAGAAATATATTTAGTTATACACTTAGTTATAAAGCTTGCGTACGCACAAAGCGGGGCTGAAATGTGCGTACGCCACTTCCCACGCAAAGGTTGTGATTTATAAAAAACAAACTCTGACGGCAGAATGTGCGGTCCTCCACGCAAACTATGACCCTCCCGTAGGCCTACGCACATTTTGGAGACAGTGGGAATTGGCGACACAGATGATCGTACTGTAGTCAGACTGCAGAAAGTAAATGTGGGAAGAACGATTACTCGTAATATTTATATATTTTGTTTTCCTCATACACGTTTTTTTCACTCCGTTTCATCATTATCATGAAGATTAAATCCAGCAGTGTTATTTGTGCTTGTACTGAGTGATAATTGTTCCATAAACACCTTGTACAATCCAACTCAAATCTTAAATCAAAATTCAGCGCTGTTTCACTATCAGATTGTCCACTATGGGAGTGCATGAGGGGGATGCCCCGACTGCATGGAATACAAAGTCAAAGTCAAAGTAGCTTTATTGTCAATTGTCAAAAACGTTTCCCACTCTCCCACGGTGAAACATAAAAAGTGTTGAAAAAAATTCCAACTGGAAAATGTTTTCACAGCCCTGTAGAGGAGACCTTCGTAAAGAGGTTGGCGTAAAGTTTAGACTGTGGCATTGAAGTTCAGGTTAGTAGTCAGATTGTTTCACCAATTAAAAAACGAATCTGGGACTTTTGATTAGGGGAGTGTCGAAAATGTACTGTCGCCGTTTGGCTTCCTAAACAGCAGTGGATTTTTATTTTTTACTCCCAGTGTCCCGTACAACATTAAAGTGAGCTACACTGGTTTAAAACTACAGGTATATAATGATAATTTCACCAATGGATCGTTGTCTTGTTATTTAATGTAACAATAAATCCTAAAACGCACATTTATTCTTGAGGCATGTTTATTATTTTAACGATTGAAAACAGACCTCTGTCATATGTGTCGTTCAACAGACAGCAGACTAACGCCTCACTGAAATATCAGACAGCAGAAAGTAGATAAATAATATCAACCTACATATCGTATTGTTCATTGCATTTCACAAATTGTGTTTTGTGAAATGAGTTGTTATCACCCTGGCCTTTGCCTGTGGCATTTCTGCAGCTTTCTTCAAATTTAGGTTAATACCTATCTCCCAGAAGTTAGCAAGTGCACGGGTTTGTGACGTTAGGGATGTTTGTTACTGTGACTAGCTAGTTAGCCACCATTAGCTTCACTTTTAGCCACAAATACTTACATTTAACCTAAACTGTGCAACTGAACATAAATTCCAATACAAGCATTGCTTTTGGGACTAAAGCGCACACTTTGATACCGACATTGTGTATGTAGTGCAAAAATTCAAGGTAACTTTTACAACATTTTGCCTTACCAATACCTAAGTGTTTATAAATAAGCACTAATTATGTATGTGTATTGGTCCTGTGGGGCTCACCTCTCGTAGACTGAGGTCCCAATTGTGCACCATGCGGGATGGAATGATGTTGGTGTCACCAAGGTGACATGAGTCACAAAAATATTGTCCTGTAAACTCACAGAGTCTGGCTTTCCCGAGGGAAACACCAATCTGGTTAGGGCATCCTGCAAAGAAGTTAGCCATAAAGTAATCGCACACACACCCAATTTCTATCAGTGTTACCATTAGCATTATTGAATCAATCTTTTCAAATATGAAACTTTATATTGTATGTAACTCAAAGTGGATCAAAAACAAAGTAGATCACCTGCACATTTGAAGTTCTGTGCATCCAACCCTTTCTCTATGGGTACAGCATATAGATGGGCTAACAACATTCCATCCCCCTTTAGTCTGTGCTGCACCAGTCTGTGATTGTTTCCTCCTATGCTTGAGGGCAGGCCTGGTTCCTCTGCCACCCCATCCTCCCCACTCTCCAGGTATGAATCCAGAGCACCCCTGATGAGAGTCCTCCATGAACGAGCATCTTCGAGAGTCTCAGCCCTCAACTTAAGGGTCTCTTTGGTGGTCAGGATTTTAAAAAATGCAGGCCCTCCAAGAGAAACATCAGGAACTATGTCTCGGATTTCCTTGATGGGCTGAGACATGAGCGGCACCTTCCTCTCTTCCTGGACAGTGAAGCCTTTTAGGGTTTCTAAGGAAAGAGAAAAGACCAGGGGGACCCAGGTGCAAGCCTCGGGATCGGTGGAAAGGTACAGGACTGCCTCCTTGATGGAGTCTGACTCCAAGTCAGTGGGCCTTGTCCAGTCCAGTTCAAGCACTGGCTTCTCCCCTCCAGCATCTAACAGCTCAGCAGCTGTTCCCATTTGTTCTGGGCTGGAAGGGACAGAGGAAGTGGACGACAGCAAGGAGCATGGAGGCTCATCTTGGACAAAGCCCATCTGTCTGGAGGTTGGCTGCAGCACTTCCCATTGGTCATCTAAACGGGGTAGAGGGCGGCACTTGTTGACGGCTTCAATGATGCGGTCCACCCAGTCCTCTGCCTCATCTTGATTGGCGGCCCGGAGGTACAGTCTCTTCCCTGGAAAGGTGAGCTCAAACCTGCCCTCAGAGGAGGTGATGTGAGCGTCCTCACAGCGGAGTAAGGAGCAGTTATCACAGCAGGTGCGCTCCTCTGCATTGAGGTAGAGGCGGAACTCAAAAGGCGAGAGCTCACAATAGTGGTCACGCCACATTCCCACAGCGCCGCGACGCTCGAGGTGGCCCAGTTTTAGCAATCCTCTGAAAGGGTTTGACAAGCCTACAGGAGTAGCACAAATTGAGAAATGGTGCAAATAAATACACAGACTGATGAAGCAAATGCATTGTATCTTGAGTATGCAAGACAGCTAAATCATACCAAAGTCAAAACAATAACACATTTCGATTGAATCTTCTGTCACAGGGATTGTAAGTCTTTTTTTTACCAATCAGAAATAAAAAGGTTAACTTAACTTCACTGTAACACAGAGTCAATCGACAACACAATGCCAATCTGATCACCTCAGTAAAACACAGTCAGCTTTTACTTTTACAGCTATTACATATCTAAAAAATCGAAAATCTGATAATGTGTGCCAATTCTGAGCAAGATTGTTTGTAAAATGATTATCCTGTGAAGAATTTGTAAGCTTTTATATAAAACCAACGGCACCCAATTTTTCTCAGACATGGTTTGAAAGTTACGTATGGGGACGCACCTCCAATTTTGACCCAATGGTGGCGGTTAAGTGCTCGAGGGGTAGACATGAAACCTTTTTCAGGATCAGGTGATTGTCCCAATGAGCCAAATTTCTAAACTTTTTACCATACGGTTCTAGGGGCTGCTATAGACTAATGGGAGAAGAGGAGGATGCATAATAATATTAACTAGAGAGCATACCATTTCTGGGGAAATTGTAGGGTGTGCTCGCTTGCGTCGGTTGCAGGTGGGTCCGTCCCCTTAAGTTTTTCCCTTCTAGTGATATTTTCAAGCATTTAGCCTACTCATATTGCATAATTCATTAAGAACACTTTAAAACAAGCGAACCCCCTTTGAAACAAGCAACCGTCACTGTAACAACGTTGTCACTGGCAATAGTTCAGATGGAATCGCGATTCAAACAGTACCGTCTGCTAACTGAAAATATGGCCGCCAAAACCATAGATATATATAAAGGCATACATCTATGCCCAAAACGTTTGACATTAATTTAGGGGGAAATGGCTAATTCAAAAGAAGTTTGCTAGGCAAGCTGGCTGTCCGATACTTTTGTTATCGCACGATAAGGGTCTAATATATCTAATATATATATATGTATATGGCTTCCCTATGAAGGACAAGGCAATCCTCAGACAGTGGGTACAATTTTGTCTGACAGGTTTGGAATTATTATCATTATAAAAGGAGAGAAATATTCTATTTTAAATTAGAACGGACGAAAGCGATATAACTACTTTTTTTGCGCAAACATGTCAGCTCTCAGTTGTGTGTAAGAGTTCCTACCCAAGAACAAATCCCAAATAAGAAAACATTGGTGAATGCCAGAATCTTCGTGAAAACGGTGTAAGTGGGGTTTAAGAACACATTTGTTCTTAAGAACATTTGGTGAATGAGGCCCAATAACAATAGATTTCCTCCTACGGAGGAATCCTAAGAAGAAGAAGAAAAGATAGAAAGGTAGAAGCTTCGCTGCTTGACCCTCAAAAATGGGTTAGTGAGACAAAATCAGTGGCTTGGTCTGGAATTCTTACCTATTTGTCTTCGGTGAATCACGCTGGGGGGTGACTGGGGGGCCTTGGGCTCAAGAGGGGGTGAGCTTGAGCCGTTTACATGAGCAGGGGCCAAACCATGCAACTCGGCATGGTCAGACAGTATATCCAGGTGAGGCTTGTAGATGTCATCCTCAGATATCCAGGAGTAGGAATGCTGGATACAGAAAGAAGAGTTACTGCTGAGCAGAGTTGGGGGTATGTAATAATATTACATTTGTCTGTAACGCAGTAATGTAACGTGTTACTGTTGATAACTTAGTAATTGCATTACAGTTACTAATACAAAATGTATTGCGTTACTTGCGTTACTAGCATTACTGCGATCTGCATATCGGGAGGAGAAAAAAACAACTGCTCAGGAAAACCGTCAAATCTTCACATTGACAAAACTATGATGACTTTATTCTATTGTGCATTAATTGAATCTATTTTATAATTTTCTTTAGTGTCATGGTTCATAAATCTATCCTTAAAGAACTGAAATAGTTTGAGTCAAATTGGGGAGTCACAGTTTAACCCCAACGTACAAACTCACCCACTGCAGACCAAATTTACCTATGGGTATAAATTAAGTAAACTGAGCTACCCCGATAATTTACTGGAGAGTCATTAAGCCCCTTTCCAAAGCCCAAAACCCATGGGTAAAACAGTGCGGGATGCCGCTTTCTCTGCTAAATATCTAAAAGATCAAAATCTTCAGTCCGCTGTGCTCCAACATAGCTACTGTACTCATCATAAAAATGTGCTAATCCAGTTTTGCAAATGTTACCTCACATCTAACATAGCATTGGCTCTAGCTAGACAATGACAAGATTACTAGCCAGCTACTGTAGAGCTACGTATTTATAATCTCCAAAATGTATAAGAGCTAGGCTACAGTATATGTTATGTTGCATTTATAGTGGGTCTCAGTGCTGGAAGCTTCACATAGCCTACGTTTTGTAGATTATAAACTTGAACATGACATCCCAAAGACCAATTACACATTTATTTAGCTTTAAATCCTTGAAACCTTAACCACTAGTAATGTCTGTTGAATTCTGTGTGCTTCAATTATTATTATGGCCCCTCCCTTGTTGATTTAATTATTCTGAATATATCCCTCCACTTCATTTTGCAATCCCCTTCGTCTTGTTCTGGAGGATATTGTGGATGTATTACTCCAAAAAGAATTGATTACACTGACTGGCAGTATGCTAATTATAGCAGTTTACAGTAGTACCCGCTATACAAAGAAGCAAAGCTTGATGGGCTAGCAATAGTAACTAAGAAAGGCAGGGGCTTTTGCGAAAGGTCAATTACCATAAAGACCCGCCACTATGCCAACATCGCTTGTTCACCCCAAACCACCCCCCAACCCCACCCCGTTTCGTGTTTTTACCCTTTATACAGAACTGCAAGGAGGCATAAAGGTACAACATTCCCGCCGTAAACAGGCTGTGTAAAAGGGACTAAAGTCACAAACAATGTACAAGTTTCATAAAGCACTCAAAGATAAAAAGGTCAATCACATGACAAGTCACGACTCAGGACAGACAGAGGGAGGGGAGGCCGGCACTTTGCTTACAGAGAGAAAGTCTGCAGACATTTTCCGGCTATGCATGGAAGCAGATCGCCTTAGATCCTTTTTGCCTGAAGGCTCTGAGACACTCAATGAGGAATTCTCCGCCATCTTCTCTTGTCCATTATTCCTTATTCGAGGAGTCTCAGCTATCGCAAGGTCAGGCGTCTTCTCAACTTTTCCGACAGGCCCGATGAGGGAGGGTTTTATTGCCAAGGACACAATTATCTCTGTTGGTGGCGACTCCTGATCTCGGGTCTCAAGTTGAAGGTCACAGAGGTCTGGGCAAAGTGCAGCATGGCCCTGGGTCTCACTGTCGGAGCCACTGATGGCGGTGGTCTCAGAGAAGAGGTTGGAACCTGAGCTGGAAACGTATGAGTCTTGACTGGAGTGGCCACTCTTTCTGTAGTACACAAGCACAAGAGGAACAGCACAACATTTTATTCCATGTTTAACTTTTAAGTTCTTTACATTTTAAAGTTACTTAATTAAGATAGTATTCCGTTGAAGATAGGAGCATATTTTCCTATCTCCCAACCCTACTGCATGGATTACTTACTCTATAAGAGGCCTCTTGGTGTTGTGTTCTAAAATCGAGGATATCTCAAGGTCACATGGCCAGGACTCCTTGTCTGAGCTCCTGGGGTCATGACCCTGCAGCAGGCTGTCAGAGCTGAGGCTGGAAGAGAGTTGAGATGAACCTGTAGTGTCCAGACTCAAATTGGATGAGTTCAGGGGAGACCGTCCTCCCACTACTGCACCCATCCCCCTCCCCACCATTGCTCCCAACCCCACTTGCTGCACCTCTACTGTGTCCGACCCACAGGACGACTGGGACGCTGTATCCCAGGACTCCTTGCACTTAGAGTAGGAGGAGCCACCGGCCGCATTAAGGAGAAGGTCAACGGTTTCACCTTGGGAGGCAGGGCAAAGGCCAGAAAGAACCAGCGGGGTGGTGGTCCACTCGTTCAGCACAGAAGACTTGTAGGACAGGTTAAAGGTGAGGGATCCCAGGCCCTGGAGGTAGCTGAGCAGCACCTCACGCTCTTCTGGGTTCAAAAGCAGAGCGTTGGGTTGATAGTGGCCCTGCAGCTTGGAGCCCTCACGGAACAGCGCAGCCAAGTAACATTCCACCAGGCCATGGTTGAGGGCTAGCCGTACCCATGCTCGGCAACGGCCCACATCAGTGCCCACGAAGCACAGCTTCTCCACCTCTGTAATCACGTCACTAAAGGGGAGAGTGACATCATGGCATTTTATAATTTAAAGTACTTTACGTGTAATTGTGTAAAAGTATAGACCAAATGGTATCCATTTGCTGTAAGTTATTAACTGTTGGGAAGGATACTTTCAAAACATATTTTGTTACAGAATACATGCCCAATTTCTCCCCCCCATTTTTCCATTTTCCGTTCCTCAATCTGAGTAACATATTCTGAACACTTGGATTACTTCCACATTGAATTGCATTTCATAAGTGCAGGAATGCGGCCATCAAATCCTGCTTACTAAACTGCGAAGATAACGATGGATCTTAGTTGTTACGAACCATCGTTATTTCTTACGTTCATTTCCCGAACATGTTCATAACGACAACCCTCGAACTACTTGAGAGTGGATGAGAGGCATGCTTTGGCCAACCATGGTACGTGCGTTTGCATCCCCCGTGCATGTGATGGCCATGCATTGGCTTAGCCAATAGCATTGCAGAAGGAAAGAATGAGAGGCAATGACATGGGAGCGATAGATGTAGTTGTGTTCGTACAGTGTAGAAAACACTAGATAGAAGTTCTGGGAAATGCATAGAGTTGCCTCAATTTATTTAGAGTGATTAAACTCGTGAAACAGATAAGTATTGTAATGTAATCCATTGATTTCAACAATGTAACTATTCTAAATACCAACTATTTAAATTGTAACTGTAACAGAATACAGTTACTCATAATTTGTATTCTGAATACGTAACGCCGGTACATGTATTCTGTTACTCCCCAACACATCACAATCCATTATTCAATATTCACAAGTATTGATTCTGTCTTCTTTATATCAGATACTAAATGTGGATGTTGCAGTTGGTGCACTGCTTTTGCTGCAACTCACCGATGAGTGACGGTCTTTAGCAAACTCCAGAAGACCGGCTGAGGTAGCGGTCCCCGGGAGCCTTCTTTTCGGTTGCGGCCCCCAGCGTCAGAGCGGATATACTTGCTCTTGATCCCATGGATGAAGACAGCCTCAAGGGCACAGCACAGGAGGTTGGCGTCCCCGTCCTCGCTGGTCACCATAGCGTCGGTCGTCACATAACGCTTCTGCAGAACCTTGAGTGCCAGCGCCAACTTCTCTTTGATGCACTAGAGGACATAAAAGTGTCTGATTATTAAAAGTCTCTCGTCTAGGGTGCGACCAAGCCCTACCACTTTGAGTTACACAATGCTGGAAACAGTGGAAACAACTCAAAGGCAGAAAAAAACGAAATAATCTCAGTCTTGAGGTACAGTTCACCGCGAGGGGGATATTAAACTGATAATATAACTAGAGAGGGTACAATTTCTGTGGACATTGTGAGGTAAGCTTGCATCGGTTGCAGCTGGGCCCATTTTTTTTAACCTCCAAACCTATTGTTTAAACTAATATCCAAACATTCAGATATTTGTCATGTGTACTCACATTTTACAACTGATTTTTCTGTTTATTTTAAATAAGTATGCATACTTCATATTTAAGAAGATTGAAAGCGATTAAAAAGCATACATTTGTTGCTGCTCATTTACACTTCAGAATGCTAAGAGTGAAGTGTAGAATTAAACGGTTCTCTTCTCATTTCCCTTAGTGCAAGAGGAAATGGGGATAGGCTATATGGCAGCCTCACATAGTTGAAACAGTCGCATGAAAACAAATATGGCAATCCTGTGTAAAAATGTTCCTTACCTATATGACTTAAACTTCCCCTTAAGTATTTCCCTTTTAGTGATATTTTAAGCATTTACTCTATTGTATTCATTCAATATTAAAGAATAAAGAAAATATGCCCCCCAAAACGCTTGAAATTATTTTTTGGGAAAACTGGCAAATATAACTAGTTTATTGGAAGTGATTATTGTCAGTTACATCCTTGTTTGAAGACTCTGGGCTCATGTGACCGGCTATCCACGTTGTAAGTAGAGAAAAGCACCTTCAACTTTGTCAGCTTCTCTAATACTACCCAGTGTTTCCTCTATTATAATTTTTTGCAGTGGGGGCAGGTTTGTCCAAACCCCCCGAAGAATACAAACAACGAAAATCACCAGTTACATTTATTTAAATTAGCAAAAACTATAGACTAATACAATAACAGGCTTAAATTAACTGACAACATAAGTTATACAACTTACAATTCTCAAGACGCACACATGCAATCTCAACTGCGGTGTGCGTTTCCGTGTTATTCTCCGACATGCACTCTAACAATCACTGCTGATAGACGGCCTAAAATTTTGTACAGTCCTATTTCTGATCCCGGGCCGCCACGGCCAAATCAACATAGAGGCAACACTGCTCCCTCTACATCAGCCTCTCTCAATCCTGGTCATTGGGCGTACAGTAGCCTGGCATGTTTTTAGATGTTTATCTGCTCCAAATGACTGGGTTGTCAAAACAAAAGTTTAAAGCAAGATACCAATATTAAGTGTGTCCTGTCACCAGGGGCGGCCTTAAGCATCTGGGGGCCCGTTTCAATAACTAATATGGGGCCCTACCCACATAAAACATATTAGAGCAGAAAAAGCAAGGATTCCTGTTGGTTTGCATCAATGGTATATTATTGTATAACGTGCACTTTCAGCTTCATGAACAGGGCAGCTCAACATAATACCTTATTTGATTAAAACAATATATAATTATACAGCGTTTTACGTTGGAATAAGCCTCGCCCTGTCACGCACGGCAACTTCACTGCTATATGTGAGATAACAACCTTTGTTGTACGACTGGCGCGAAACACTGAGGTGAATATCAGAAGATCAAGATGGCATCAAAAGAGACCTACGAGCTAAAACGCAAGCGACTTTTTATACCTCAGTGGAAAAATGAATTTACCTGGGTTGATTTTGATGGAGCTATGATGCACTGTGTCATATGCCGTATGTTCCCGTCAAAGGCAGATAAAAGTGGCTCATTTTACACCGGCACCGACAATTTTAGCATTTGAACGAGGATTCAGCGCGATGAAGAGAATCAAAACTGATTGGAGAAGCAGCCTTTCAGTAGAAATGCTGTGGAAGCTTTTGTATGTTAGCATTGAGGGGCCAGAGGTTGCACAGTTTCAGCCAGACAGAGTAGTGCAGAGATGGCTGTCAGCAGGGGAGAGAGCACGTCATGTTTGAAGATATAAAAGTAAATCGTTTTTCAGATTATTAAATTATTATTTTTTTCATTAGAAATGTGATTTCAATGTTGTACTTTGTACATCCAGGATGGATATAAACAAATGGTGTTTAATAAATGGACGGCTAAACAATGTTAACAGAGCCTGTTTTTTTTGTAACAATGAACTTTTGAAGGGGGGCCAGTAAAAATGGTCTTCGGGCCAGTAAGTTTCAAATCCAGATTTTTTTTTAAATGTTGAGCCCTGATATGGAAAGCCAAATGTGCCAAAACCCTAAATTTAACAGCCGTGTACATGTAACGGGGGTGTAATGCTTTATGGACCATTTGTTCGTCCCTGCCTGGTCTCGAACACGCCACCTCTGAACTGCCAAACGCAACCACTACCAGCTATGCCAAAGAAAAGCTAGCTATTCGTTGACGAGGGAGGCCTGTTACATACCTGAGGAGTGAGTTTCAGCAATTCACACCGGTTACAAACAGACAACACATTTTGCAGTGCTGTTTTTAACGTTGTCTGTGTCGTCTGTACACAGACGTTAAATTTCGGGTTTTGGCACATTTGGCTTTCCATAGTAAGATGTTGGCAGTGCCGTCATGTGCTGGTACGGTATGGTCAAGCACACCTCTCCAACTTGAATATTAACTCACTAGTAGGCCAAGTTACTCAGTAAACTACAGTACGTTTTGTAGGTATTTTGATGACCTCATAAAACACTAACCTTTGACTTAATGTTTTTGACAAGGTTTTCTGCATGTCCGTAAACTTTCCAAAACTGTTTACAACAAATACAATGTACAACGTGTAGTAAAGAAGTAAATTGTCATAATTTCTCAGTGTGAAAAGTCAGATTTACCAGTTTGACATCTTTCGCCTCTGGTCCCGTATCTAGGGTTTGTGTGGCTAGCATTGTGTCTCCAGAAATCTTCTAGTCCCGCATTGCAAACTGTAACAAACAAAATAACACAGTCAACTATCCGACAACTCCACAAAACTCTTACTAGTAAAACTATCCTCTCACGTTCCAACTATTACAATGTTCAGCATAGCCCGTAGCTTACACGAAACATAAAATGATATTTGACTTTGCTGAAAAACCTAAACTCATAAAAATGTAAAACTGGATTTGTTGCCCCCTGTCATCAGTAGATAGCTGGCGATTGCTTGTTCCGTGATATTGCTTTGGGTGACAAATTCAGTCACGCGAAGTATGAATGTTTTTGGT
Source organism: Mallotus villosus (assembly GCA_903064625.1). NCBI lineage: Eukaryota > Metazoa > Chordata > Actinopteri > Osmeriformes > Salangidae > Mallotus > Mallotus villosus. The sequence continues at coordinate 45,021 of CAEFZP010001430.1, read as the reverse complement.
CGACTAAAGGAAGTTGCTAGCCATATACTTCCTGAAACATGGGTGCAGTGACTACTAATCATGGGAACAGTGTGTGTGTGTGTGTGTGTGTGTGTGTGTGTGTGTGTGTGCTAAACCAAGGCAGACAGAACGTGTGAATAAAATAAAATATGAAATATGTCTGGTACGGAGCAGCCTCTGCATGATAGAGTTCTAAGATTTAGGATAACTCGAGATCTCCTTCAGCAACTGTCTGTTGCGGAATATTGCATATTGTCACCCGAGACTGCATCACTGAATTATCAATAGAGCCACAAACATGCATTTAAACACTGAGATGGCTGAGACGATAAGCTAACATTGGATAGAAAACTGTGTTTGTGAAATGAAAAGGCTTTCCTAAAGCTCGAACACAAACAACCAGGCCATGCATGCGCTTACCGTTTTGTGACAGCACCATCAAAATGGCTCGCAGTTATCTAGCAAGCTAGCTGCATTGGAATTTGGTCACGAAGCGGGCAGTTTTCGATACGTCTCTTCAAGACTGTAGACCTATAGTCTACCACACACTATTCGGAATTCAACTACAGAAATACAAATGTTGCCCCAGTATAAACAGGTAAACAAACTGTTCCAACACTCTCAGGTTGGCTGGTGATGCATTATGGGATAAATACTCTTGCTCCTTGGATCTTCTAGTAAACCTGCGCCACCTACTGCAATCCTACTGCAAAGTATCAGGAAGCTTGATGTCAATGCTACATTAGCTGAATATTTTTATGTTAGCCATTTTCGGTCATTGAAAACATGCGTGTAAAGTCTATAAGAATTATTGTATAGAGAGGGTACAATTTCTGGGGAAATTGTGAAAATATTTGCTTAAATCCGGTCAGACGCGGTTTACCTATGTTTCACCCCCTCCAAGGGGGGCCCCCAACAGACCAGCAGATTAGAAATGAGAAAAACTAATCTATAAAATAATTTGATTGCTGTGTTGTTTCAAAAGCTTTGTTACATTAAGATGCACTGCTGCAGCAGTTGTTTTGCTCACAGCCATGCCCATACATTTGGTTATAATCTTGTATCTACTAATATCCTAAATTGAGAATAGCCTATTAAAACATACTAAAACCCACCACTTGAACCAAATTAACTCTGCCTCAAACCCTCACAAACTTCTTCTGTACCTTCTCCACCCTTCTTAACCCACCTCCCCCACCCCCTCTACCCTGGCAGCAGACGACTTCTCCTTCTTTGAGAAAAAAGTTGCTGACATTAGCAGTCGGTTCCCTGAACCTACCTTTCCTATCCACTCACCCTCTATGACTGACCCAACTAAATGTTTAAACTCTTTCTCTCCCCTGTCCAGGCAGAGATCTCTGACCTCATTCTCTCTCATCGCCCCACCTCCTGTCCCCTTGATCCAGTCCCCTCCCCTCTCTATCAAACCATCTCTCCCTCCATCATAACTTTTCTTCTCTATTGATGTCCTCAGGCGCGCAGGAAGGTATTTTGAGGGGGGGTGCTGAGGTACTGTCTATAATCTAGGCTATTTGCATGGGGAAAAAATAAGCGTATATATATATAGGCTACTTGTTGCATATGGAAAATAAAAACTCGGACATGAACACTCTCGCTCACTTGCGCTCGCTCACAAAAAGTTCTAATTGGCCCATGTTCGTTATAGGGGTGATTGACTTGGGTTTTTGGGGTATTTCACACTGTTCCTTAAGGTCTCCGAATAGGTTATGTAACATTGGTTTGGCTCGGGTGCTGTTATATGCCCTCTTTTACATCCAGCATTTTTTTCCCGGTATGCTCATGGATATTTAAAGGGGTCACTGACTGCAAAACCGTTTTTACCTTGTCATAGTTGAATAACGACAGTTCGGTGGGTAAAATGAACATACAGTGAACCTCAAAGTCCATTGACACTTATTTACCATGCAAATCTCAAAAAGAAAAAATCTAGCTGTAAAACGGTAGCTTTTGGAAAAATCCACCCGACTGACGTCAGTAGGGTATCGCGCATTCAATTGGCTCTGGTCTGTGTCTTTGTCATGCCCCAAAATGTACATCCAGACCAGCCCACTCACTGGTGTTCTTGCCCAGTCCGAGGTAGCGACGCTACGTTTCTAAACACATCAACATACTGTAATGACCACAGGCGAGGCAGTGAATGAAGTCGTGCTTAACTGCAGGTTTAATGAATTCCACACTTGGACATGTAGGACACAGCTTGACCGGAAAACAACAGCAGAACTCCCGCGAAGAAGAATCGCACTTAGAACCCCCTCTGGGAAGACCCGCCCCTCTCTCCCCACCCCCGTGACGCTACATTACCCCCCCTTCACAAAGTTCCTCGCCCCGAGGAATACACTGAAAAGCGGCACTCAGAATAACATAACTGCCCTTTAACATAATGAGCTTCCACCCCCACTATAACAACAGGCACCACACTGTAAAACATTACTTTTCTTTTCCTACATATAGCAGACAAAGTCTTTTAAGTGCACTGGTGGCCTCCTTGGCCGTCGAGGACCCCCGCTCCAGGACTCCGGTGTACAGGGTATGGGGCTATCAGCCCCAGGGAGGGGAAGGGGGGACTGGGGGCCAAGGGTATCGGATACAGGGGAGGGGTGGTAACCCCCGGTAGCTGGGGGAAGGGAGCCAGTCCGTGGCCCCGCCGGTGTGGCCGGGGGGGTGGGCTGTGGGGAGGTAGGCCGACAGCGAGGAGACGCTAGACCCCCTTGGGCGAGGAGCAGCACCCCCTCTGTATGGAGCCAGTCTGTCTCTGTGAAGTGCCACCCTTCTTCCTTTAGGTGGTAAGTGTAACCGGTACACCACCTCCCCCAGCCTCTCCAGAACTCGACAGGGACCCACCCAAGGACTGTCCAATTTAGGGCATCTTTCCTTCTTCCTTTAGGGATTGAACACCCAAACTAGTTCTCCCGCCTGGAAATGCCTGCCTTTGCTTTTCACATCATAGTTCCTTTTCTGCCTCACCCCTGCCCTCTGCTGCTGCTCCTGGGCAAATAGGTGGGCCGACTCCAGGCGATCTTGGAGTCTCCTGGCATACTCGGGGCCCGGGGAACAGTCTGGGGCATCAGGTGGTCGACCAAACGCTAGCTCTGCTGGGGTACGTAGCTCCCTTCCCAGCATGAGGACTCCTGCACGGCGGTGCGGCAAGACATGAGAACCAGGGGCAGGTGGTTATCCCAGTCTCTCTGGTGCTGTGAGGTGAGGATGGCCAACTGTTGGCCCATAGTGCGGTGAAATCGCTCCACCAGTCCATCACTCTGCGGCCTCTGGGGAGTGGTGCGGGTCTTATGAATGCCCACGCGCTCACACATAGCGGCAAACACCCGAGACTCAAAGTTTCTCCCCTGGTCGCTATGCAAAGTCTCTGGCACCCCAAAACGGCTGAACATGCCTTCCAACAGGGCGTCTGCCACGGTCTCCGCTTCCTGATCGGGGATGGCATAGGCTTCCGGCCACTTGGTGAAGTAGTCAATGGCCGTGAGAACATAGCGGTTGCCTCTGTCCGAGCGGGGCAGCGGCCCCACTACATCTACCGCCACCCTTTCCATAGGGGCGCCCACCAGAAACTGCTGAAGGGGAGCGTGTGAGCGCCCGGTGGGACCTTTTCTTGCGGTGCAGGGGTCACACCGCCGGCAAAAGTCCTCGACGTCCCTCCGGGACCGGCCCCAGTAGAAACCCTGGCGTAGGCGACGGAGTGTCTTAGCAACCCCAAAGTGCCCCGACCCTGCGGCTCCATGCATGGCCTCGAGCACTGCCCCCTGTAGGCCTTTGGGGACCACAACCTGCCACCTCTCCTCGCCTGTGGCCGGCTCCTTCCAGGCCTGCTGCAGCACGCCCTGGCAGAGACGCAGGACCCCAAACTTGGCCCACAGTCCCTTGACAACTCTGGAGAGGGCGGCCACCTCTTCCCACGGTGGTTTTCGCTGAGCCTCCACCCACTGCAATACCGGCCGAAGGTCGGTATCTTGTTCCTGATGCTTTCTCCAATCGCCTCCCTCTATGGTCTCCAGCTCTCGGCAGACGACCTCCACCTGCTGCACCGCGGCGCAGCCTTCTTCCTCGGCTCGCAGTTCTCTCTCGCGCGCCTCCTTCCTCTCGCAGCAGCGACACCCCTCTGCAGCACAGGGTCGCCGAGAGAGCGCGTCGGCGTTGGTGTGTCGGGCTCCAGCCCGGTGTTCCACTCTGAAGACGTAGGCCTGTAGTTCCTCCAACCACCTGGCCACCTGCCCTTCTGGCTCTTTGAAGGTCATGAGCCACTGGAGAGCTGCGTGGTCTGTCCTCACTGTAAAAGGCAGGCCACAGAGGTAGTACTTGAAGTGACGGATGGAGAGCACTACGGCCAAGAGCTCTCTGCGGGTAACACAGTAGCGCCGCTCCGCCTTATTAAAGGCCCGGCTAGAGTACGCCACCACTCTCTCTCCATCAGGCCCCACTTGGGAGAGCACCCCTCCCACCCCGACGCCGCTAGCATCGGTGTCCAGCATGAAGGGCAGTGAGGGGTCGGCTGGGGCCAGCACGGGGGACTCGCTCAGGGCCCGCTGAAGGCTGTTGAACGCCCCTTGGCACTGCTCGGTCCACACAAAGTCACTGTCCTTTTGCAGCAGCCCATAAAGAGGAGCAGCCAAGCATGAACAACCCAGTACAAACTTCCGGTAATAGGAAGCCAGGCCCAGGAAGCTCTTTAGCTGTTTCTGATTAGCAGGGGTGGGCCAGTCTGCCACCGCCTGCACTTTCGCCTCCATTGTGCTGATGCCCTCCCCCCCTATCGTGTGCCCCAAGAACTGTACCTCTTTGCGCATAAAGTGACACTTCTCTGGGTGTAGCTTCAGGCCTGCTGCACGGATACGTCCCAGCACCTGGCGCAGGGACTCGAGGGCGGAGTCAAAGGAGCTGCCGTGCGCCAGGATATCGTCCAGGTACACCAGGCACTGCTGGCGGGGGATGCCTGACAGAACCCTGTCCATCAGCCGGGCGAAGGTGGCTGGGGCGTTACACAGTCCGAAACTAAGGACTTTGAACTGCCACAAACCCCGGCCTGAGCAGAAAGCTGTCTTGGGTCTTGCTTCTGGGGAGAGGGGCACCTGGTAGTACCCACTACGGAGGTCCAAGGCAGAAAACCAGGACGAACCTGAGACCAAGTCCAGCGACTCATCAATGCGCGGCAGGGGGTACGAGTCTTTTCTGGTCACCCCGTTCACAGGCCTGTAGTCTGGACAGAGCCGCCAGGTACTGTTCTTTTTGGGGACCATGACGACAGCGGACGCCCAAGGACTGTCACAAGGCTCAATTACGCCTGACTGCAGCAGGCCCTCCACCGCTTGGTCACACGCCTCCTGACGTGCCAAAGGGAGACGCCGCGGGCGACACTTGATAGGCCTGGCATCTCCGGTGTCGATCTCGTGCTGCACCAAGTGGGTCTGGCCCACCTCATCCTCTTTCATAGCAAAACTGTCCTGGAACTCAAGCAGCAACTGCCACAACTGCTCTTGCTGCTGGTCGTCTAGCCCCTCCCGGTTCTTTATCCATATATCTCTCACGGTCGGTGGTGACCCCTCCGTCTCTAGCTGTAGTGACTGGGCCGGGGCTGCGTGGGGCACATACGTCCTGGGAATGGGTACGGACGCCGCTGGCAGGGGATTACTGACTTCGGGCTCCACTGCACACACCACTGGCGAGATGGGCCCCACAGGCGGCCCTGAACCTGAGCCAACGGGCACCAAAGCGATCACAGGCCCCCCTCGGAAGCTCACCGTGCCCTCGTCCAGATCGAGTCGACAGCCTGTGGCCTTCAAAAAGTCAAAGCCCAGAATACATGGGTCCTGCACCGCTGCTACCCACACTGGGTGACGTACGTCCTTTCCCCCCAGAGTCACTGTAAGCAGCCCTCTACCTTTCATCGGTGCCAGTCCCCCTGTGGCTGTGCGCAGCTGCACGTCAGTGGGCTCCAACTGAATCCACTCCGGGCACACGTCTGGTCTGAGCACAGTCACTGATGACCCTGTATCCACCAGGGCTGAACACGGCACCCCCTCGACGGCTACGGGGACATAGCATGAATCCCCGCCACCGAGTCGACCCACCACCACCGCCGTCCTTGAAGCTTTGATGTCGTCTGCTTCTGGGGGGAGTGGGGCCTGGCCCCCCCGGCTGTGATGACTTGGCCCCTCCGTATCTGGTACAGCTGGTGCGGGAGGAGTGGGGGAAGCACTGTTCAAGGTCCGCACCAGGGTTTCCGCTAGAAAAAATTGGTGCCGGTCATGTGACCTGGAAATTTGTAACGGTCAAATTGGAAAAACTGCGGTCGGATATTGTCCGCGTGTTTATTGCAATTAAAACAATTAATAGACTGGCTATGTAAAGAATGATATCATCAAGGCATGTAGATTTATAGCCTGCTGTTTTTTTTATTAAAATGTTGGCAGGTGGAGGACAGAACAATTAAACATTTCATTTTAAAGTGCCGACTTGAAACAAAAATAATTTAGATAGGCCATGCAAGGCAAACGTAATAATAGCCTAAACAATACTAAGTACAGTAAAACAAACGGGCGCATACCATAAGAAAATGCCGACTGCAATGAAAATAATAACATTTAAATAACTAAGTTATAAACAGTATAACAAACAGTATAGCCTAACAAAGAACGGCAGTATTTTAAAGTGAAAACGTGAATTGCCGAACTATAGGCCTACAGCATAAAATAAATAAAAACTCTCTGAAAATAAAACAATGTCGCAAACTTTTACTTCTTTCGATACTTTGCAGCTGTGAAGCGTGCCGCTGCTGATTTAAAGTCAAATGTATCGAGCGTGTCTCGGCTGCTTGCAATGCGCATAAGCCTCGTGACTCTTCCTTCACCAAGGCGGTTTCGCTGGGCGGTTTTTATACGGTTCTGCAGGGAGAAGCCTCTCTCTGCTGGCACACTGGAGACGGGGATAACACAAGCTACCTTTGCCAGTTTGACCCACTCGGGGAAGATTTCCGCATACTCCCTAATGAGCATCTCGCAGGCCGTTGCCAAATTCAAGCCTCCGTAACTGCGGAGGGCTGTCATCATGGGGATGGCATCTCGCTGCGCGCTTGCGGCATCAATGAATGTGGTTGCTGGTGCAGACTCGTCCTCGTGTGCAGTTTCTTGGCCAAAATGACCCAGCATGGTTTGGATGGCTGGTTCTGCATACTCCCGAAGCGCTGAGGGAACGCTAAATAACCCATTAAACTCACAACATTTGCGTATCCGATTAGAATTTAGCGGAGGTCATAGCTCTCGAGTTCCCTTATAGTTTGCATTATGGCTCTTATTAAAAGGCTATTGTTAGGCCTGCTGTATCATTATTTTTATTATGCCTATTAAATCATATTGTCCTTTTATTATTATTGACCAGAATATGCGAGCATGTTTGGTCATTTAAAAATAATATTCTATTTAATAACAAGGCTATTTACATCATACGTAATCAAATAGGCTAGCCTACTTACCAGCTGTCTGTGGTGGGTATCGGGAGGGATTAAGGAGGACGTCGAAGCAGTTAAGCAGATCCAGGGAATCGTCAGGGAAGCGGTCGTGCAGAGCATCTATCAGGTGTTGGATATAGCTTGCTCGAGCATTTTTGAAGGCTTGAACGGACCGGTCGCCTGCATGGGTCACTTGAATGCCATTGTACATGCCTTCTTTGGAGTCCGTTTGATACTTCTCTTCTTCTGGCCCGGGTGCATCTCTTAGCTGTGTGAGGGCCGAGACTGATGCTTTGACCATTGGTCGGATTGTGGCCAGATTGACATCGTCCCTCTGGAAAACCAAATTTAGTTTGGTCATCACTGGGAGAACATCAGCTAGCGTGTGCGTTAGGGCGATAAAGCTATATGGCTGTATTTGTCCAAGGATGCCTTGGGCTTGGGCATTTCCTCCCACCGCCTCTTCATTAAGCTCCATAACCAACGCAGGCCAGTTCTTTTTAATGCTCTCCACTGCCCTGTGCAACGACAGCCAGCGGACAGCGCATGGCTGCTTCAGACTCGTCATGTCTTCCTCTGTCAGAATTGCTGTTAGTTGACGGAGGCGATTGGTCCTGCTAGCAGAGTGCTTGTAGAAGGAGTACACAGCGGAGATTGTGCGCTTGTAGGCTCCAACCTGGTTCACAGCTTTAGCTGCATCTACCGCGGCCAGCGCAGTGCGGTGGGCAACGCAGTGCACTTGGATCGAATACACGCTCTCTTTTTTCAGGAGAGCACCAACTCCAGCATGCCTCCCCATCATGACGCTGGCTCCATCCGAGCCCAGTCCCATTACGCGGGACAGCTCCACATTCCTGGCGCGGAGAACCTCCGCTACTTTGTCGAAAATGCACTGAGCCGACCCGGAGTGCACATCGTAGTTTCCTACAAAACATGTCTCCACCTTTCCATTGACTTGCACTTTGACATACATAATCAACTTCTTGTCAACCGTAATGTTGACGGTCTCGTCGATTATGATGCCAATGAAATCACTGGCTCCTATTTTTTCATCCAGTGCCTGTAGTTCCACATCCTCGAGAGCCATTTCCATATCACAGATCGAGTCGCTGTGCCGGTAAATCCCCTCGGATGTGGTGAAATCTGGGGCCTGAACTGCTTTTAGTAGTTCTGTCATGCCCACAAACTGATGGCCCGGGATGTCGTGTTTGGCCATGTGAAATACGACTTTCATCTGCGAGCAGATCTTTTTTTTTGATGTGTCGGTGGCTTTCTCACATTGGCCTTTCATGGCCATTTGCAGCTGTTTAAGGTTGCCAGCCGATACGTGATCATTGCACTGACTGTGCTCTGTTATGCTCGATAATCGCATATTTGCGGACCCCCGAGTGAAGCCATTCTTCCTCCCGGATTTTTCGCACTGAGCGCAAAACAGCCTCTCCTCATCGTTTATTATATCGCACCTCACCCAGGGGAACTTGTCTGTCCAGTCCGGCCTGAACGCCCGCGTTTTCCGCCTCTTTTCTGCCGGAGGCTGAGCCACGGGCACCACAGCATCAGCGCCCTCTTTCGACACAGATGGATTTGTGTGTAAGGTGTCAGACCTGCCACTGCTGCTGCTTGGCTTGAAGAAGTTTGTGATCCTCTGTCGATTCGCCATTGTTGTCAAATACCGGTAGGCTACTCCGCAAAACTTGCCGCCGGATTTATTTCGCTAGCTTGCCGCTGTTTAGTTTATAAATCTACGGTTGGCTGTAGCGATCAATTTTAAAGCGGGTGCGCGAAATGTAACAATTTATTTATTTTATCACACAGGCTACACTACAATCAAAACTGTTATTGTTTTACATGAATTGACTAAATAAATGACCACTGTAGTATATTTATTTGAATATATTTATTCACAATTCAAATTGTGCAGAGATAATTATTTCCATTGGTCATTCTGACCGGAGACATTTGGAATTTTCGGTCCTCCCCATTTTTTTCCGGTCATTGACCGGTAATTACCGGACAACGGAAACTCTGAATCCCCCCCTGTGCGGGCCCTGTGGCGTTTCCCGGACCTGCACGTGGAGTTGGGCAGTCTCTGACCAAATGCCCAGGCTGGCCACACCCCCAACAAACTCTTTGGTCGGGGCGCTGTCGTATGCGTGACGGCTGCAGTGATACGGCCCTTATTAGTTCAGTCATTTATGTCACCCATGCCGGCTTTTCCTCCTCCGCTTGGCCCTGGGCTGCGACGGCTGCTCTCCTCGCTGGATAACTCCCTCTTTGGCCCACCTCAGCGACCACGCCCCACACGATTTCCCTCTCCACGGCCATCTCCAAAGCCGTCTGTAGAGTGCTTGGATGCTGTAACTGCACCTGGACACGCAGCTCCGGAGGAAGCAGAGCTCTGATGAACTGGTCCCGTGCCAACTCGCTCTGTACGCTGGGGAGCATGTGTGCATATGCCCTACGTGTCAGGCTCTCAATGTCGTTAGCCAACACCCTCAGCGGCTCCCCCGGCTTCCTGCCGCGGTTACTGAGTTCATTACGCAGGAGCTCTGGCTTTATACATTGTCCAAAACGCCTCTGCAGGGCCCCCACTAAAGCACTGTAATCATGTCTTTCACCCGGGGTAAGCAGCAGTAGGCACGACAAGGCGTCGTCTGTTAGGCACAAAGCCAGCTGCAGTGATTTAGTCTCTACTGTCCATCCCCCAGCATCAGCCAACAGTTCAAATTGAGCATGAAATGCCTCCCAGTCCGACCTACCGGAGTACTTCGGCGTCTTTACTGCTGCGGCAGCAACTGGAACATGGGCGCCGCCATGTTTGTTTACATACCTTGCCGCGGGAATCTGCTCCGGGCGAGCGGGAAGCGAAGACAACCCTGCGTCGGTCGCTAGCTTCCTTGCAGCTCCTCTCAACCCATCTTTGGTCTCTCGGGAAACTCTTTGAAACTCGTCGTACGCCCCGTCTGTCCATCCGAACGCACCACTCTCCCGCTCCACCTTCTCCTCCTTCACTTTTGGGTAAGACATGACCGACGCTAGCTTGATGACACAGTGAAGCTAGCACTGTAGCCTGACCGTAATTCCACGGCAGTCCTCCGCTTGGATGCAAAAACGTTTCACTCACTCTCGTCGTTTGTTCACTTCTGACACCAATGTAATGACCACAGGCGAGGCAGTGAATGAAGTCGTGCTTAACTGCAGGTTTAATGAATTCCACACTTGGACATGTAGGACACAGCTTGACCGGAAAACAACAACAGAACTCCCGCGAAGAAGAATCGCACTTAGAACCCCCTCTGGGAAGACCCGCCCCTCTCTCCCCACCCCCGTGACGCTACAATACCTTACTTAGCAAATGACTAGCTAGACTAGCTGTAGTCGGCATTAGAAGGGAAGCTTCCAAAAAAATAGCCAGAAAACGAAAGCAGTCTAGCCTTTTGCTGACGCCTGTCTAGATTATCTATTCGAAATAACTGGAGAAAGGCTGTGCTAGATACAGGATACGTTAGCATTGCTAATAGCTGTTACTGACAAAATCATACTACAGTTTGCGGTTCTGATGAACATAACTAAGGTCGGAACGCACCTCTTTTCAGCAACAGCTTCATAGCAAATCCTGCTTTACATATTCCCAGGTTTTGAAAACCGTCCTTGTTGAAATGGTTCGCGCAACTGCACAGAGATCTTCTATGCTACGGTATAAACAAACATCAGCCATAACCGTCTAGTCAATGTTAACTAGACTCAAGCTCATCTGTTTTTCATCGGTGATTTGCAAGGAATGTAAGAACAGCTAGATAGCGAAAACACCTATACTGTAGGCATGTAAACCAGTTTAGCTTGCTAACGCAAGGGCATGAATGTGTTATGATTTAGCCTAGTTTATTGGCAATTGGATTTACGTTATTTCATGTTCCTGACTATGTTTAATTCAAATAAATAACCCGTGTTGTTATGTAAATCTACAATTCAGATGCATGTTTGTCCAGATCTATTTTTCAGTAAGAGAGCTAACTGAAGCTGTGTTGAATCACGATAGTTTGTATGCTAAACTGTAGTGCTAACGTTACCCACCTAAGGCGATTCTGTTTGCTTCGACAACAGACGTGGAAACTACCGTAATCATTTCAAATTATATCTAGTCAATCTGTTGAAAACAGTGTTGTGTAGACACAATAGATTTATTTGTACGTTTTTATTTCAAGTCGCCTCCTTCTTGTTTCAGTGAGTGCTGTTGGCCGTCTTTGCTCCGCAGCTTCGCTCGTTGTAAACCAACCAATCAGCGCACAGCTCATCTAAATACCAATGATATAAGGGAAAAAGCTAGCGTTTTTTCCCGGGAAAAAAATGCTGGATGTAAAAGAGGGCATAAAACAGCACCCGGGCCATTTTCAGCCAAAACAATGTTACATACCCTATTCGGAGACCTTAAGGAACAGTGTAAAATACTCAAAAAACCCAGTCAATCACCCCTTTAAATGAGCTGTGCGCTGATTGGACCGAGGTGAAATCAGTTTCATATTCGAGATTCAACAGACCTTCATATTCGTATATTTAGGGACCGGGGTAAAAGAGTAAACAGTTGGAATATGTTTCATCAATATGTTTGTCAAAAACGAACATAAAAACTTCAAACTTGTTTCACATTCGTCTAATACTATGTGACCAAGTTGTCCAAGTTTTAGTTAGGTGATAAAATTGATTATCGATTGACTAATAGACAATGAACCAATAAAACACCAATATTTCAGTATTTCATCAATATCTTTGTCAAAAATGACCTCAGGAACTTCAAACTTGTTAAAAATTCTTCTAAAACTAGCAGACCAAGTTGTCCAAGCTTTGGTTTGGTGATAAAATGGATTATCGATTGACTAATAGCCAATACATTTTAGTCATTTACCACAAACTTTTACACATAGTGACATACAAACATTGAATATTATCAGTATTATTATAATATTTATCAAGGACCAGAACCGCACAGGTAGTTTTTCAGTGGTTAGTACTAAGGAATTGTCTGTATTTTGACATGACAGTGCAACAGTAACATCATCTCAACTACAATCAGTTGTTTACTGCAGTCAAGTTTCAGTCAGTAAAATATAAGTACGCCTATTTGTGTGTGTATATGTATAATGATGGCCCAATATATTATATTCCCAATAAAATATATAGTGCAAGTGGGGTAGGTTAGGGATATTCCCTCGGGTGTTGTTGCCTACGCCACTCGGCCTCGTGGCTACGGCCGAACACCACCCGTGGGAATATCCCTTACCTACCCCACTTGCACTCGTACTATATTGCTTAATTATATTCCAATAAAGATGAGTTCTTAACATGGTCCTAGTTGTGTAACAAACAAACCGGCAGGAAGTTTATTTTGTGAACCGTGTCCTGGCTTTTTGGGAACCGTGGCTAAGGGCCTTGGGTCTTCTCGATGCCATCAGAGAACACCCACAATTGATGAGGCAGGTGTTTGTTGGGGGATAAAGAACTCTGACAGCAGAGCAGCTCCTGGGCTTGTTTGAACTTGTGAGCTCCTGTTAAGGATAGTGTAAACTGGGTGTTGAGAGGAAGAATGATACACGGTTAAGCATCGGACCAAGTTATTTGTAGTTTAATTAGTAATGATGCAATCACAAGATACACAATGAAAACAACACAACAAGATGTCCGTAGTCTAGTACAATGAATCAGTCGATGATGCAACAGCAGTCGTCCCACCAAAACAGAGTATAAGATTAGAACGAACGAAGGCCTTCGTTGAGAAAGTGGTCGTGACAGAAAATCAGAGAAAGTTCTGCCCCTCCCAAGTTCTGTCTCCCCGCCCTTGGGAGACAGATCTTGTACTCCCCAGAGAGGGAGGTCTGGTGAGTGGCCATTGGTCAGGAGACCTTGGGGTGGTTATTGTTAACCAATTAAATGTCCAGGGCGTTCATGCTGGCGCAAGGTGGGCAGTCCACGGACCTGGTGATGTTAGGAGAGGGAGGGGGCAGAGAGGACCCACAGGTCTGGTGATGTTCAGGGAGGGGGGTGGACAAGACCCACAGGTCTGATGCAATCCAAGGGGGGGGTTGAGTTCTCCAGAGTTGAGAGCAGGTCATCTCGAGGTCCTGATGATATACGGGGTGGGGTCTTCAAGGGGAAGGGGAGAGGGTAAGACCACTCCTAGGTCAGATGATGTAAAGGGGCAGATGGGGCAGATGGGCTCCAAGGAAAAGGGGGGGGGGCATCCAGTGAGAAGCAGGGTCTCCAGGGGAAGGGGACATTCAGTGAGAAGGGGGGGGGCCGGGTCTCCAGGGGAAGGGGACATTTTATCCATAGTAAGAACTGTCCGGTCTGACTCGTCCTGAAGCAGAGAAGAGTTATTTTCCCAGCATCACCTTATCTCCCAAGTTGACACTTTTACTCCCATGAGCTGACTAGCTCATTGTGCTCACGCCAGTCCCTGAGCGTCACGATCTCGCCTCCCAAGTCAGTTTGCCTGACCTCTGCATTCTTGTCCACACACCAAAGTTACATTTCAATGTTTCTTATCTGTTACTTTATTAAATCAATTGATCACATTCAATATTTGTATCTTAGTTATTAGCATTACAAAACATGTGTGTTTACATATTCATATTAGATATTGATTGGTATAGCAGCATTGATCAGCAGTATAATGCTATCATTCCCTCACAATCCCCCACAAAAGAAGATCCCTCAACATTAAAACTGGATAGTTTCATGGATCCCTCCTTTCACACCCTCTAAAGGGTGTGACAACACAAATTTAAAATATCCCAGTCGGGCAGTAAAGGCCAAAACCAAAACCAACCAAAATACAGTCAAACTAGATGTTCAAATGCAAAATCAGTCGTTAACTAGGTTAAACATTTGCATATGGTCATCAAAACAGTCAAAATTTAATATTTTAAAGTTTTCATAGGATCCCTCCTTTCACACCCTTTAAAGGGTGTGACTACACAAATTTAAAATATTATGAACCTGTGTGAGCAAACAATGGAGGTTAGTTCAGATGAGCGATAAGAAACAGTCAGTCAGATTACAGGAAGATATATATAACTCACTAGAACTCACCCTCCTTTCACACCCTCTAAAGGGTGTGACGACCATATCTTACGATCAGTCAATCTGTTAAACAGAACATTAGAAGAGTCAACACGTAGAAAGAAACTGTTAATTCGGACAGGATATTTGAAAGTTTTCTTGGAATCCCTCCTTTCACACCCTTTAAAGGGTGTGACCACTAACACAACATTTAAAATATCCCGTTAAGGAACACAATGCTTACAACGATAATAATGAGACTATGCAGCGTTATGGCCAAGTGGTGTGGACACACTGGACACAGTGGGAAAACCCTAATGATGTTATAGGGGAAAACCCACCGTCACTCCGCAGAGTGGACATTCGACATCCATGTACCCACGGCAGACCTGGACATACTCACAGGTCCCCTTCACCACATACATACAACTTTAGCCAAGCTTTTAGAATTGTAATAAATTACATTAGAAAAAACTCTAGAAATTAGAGAGATCCTTTAAAGTTTAGAAATGTAATAAAATAAAATAAATTCGAAACATATAGTAAAACAAAAAATTAGACAGGTTATTTTAAAGTTTTCATTGTTCCTCCCTCTAAAAGGTGTGACAACCAACACAAATGTCAATTCTTCACTTCAGCCAAGCCATTAATCATTATAAGAAAAATAAGAGGATATGGTAAAATAAGAAAAACCCAAAGTAAAATAAGACAAATTGAAAGTTTTGGTTAAGAAATATACAAAATTGAAAATAAGAAAAATAAAGACTGTTGTTGCACCAGTCATGCCTGTCACCTGCTGCCTCACAAAATAGTTTAATCTCACCACACTATCATTTCATCTAAAATAAAACTGTCTGCTGCTCTGTTAAAGCGTTGCAGAGCTTCCACTCTTTGGTTGACTGCTCCACCTGGAACATAATTTAGCAGAAGATACCTCTTTTCTAGTTAGCATCAGGTTTAAGTGCAACAATTCAATTCAAATGTTGATAATGCATGTGGTAAGCGAACTAGGAAATACTTCAATCCACTCAGTAAACATATCTATAATTACCAGGCAGTATTTTCCCTTCACATTTCTTATTGTCAAAGATATGAAAAACTATTGTCATTATCCCAAACCAGAATTTAATCTGTATGCTTCCCAAATGAAATATAGACCAAATAATGTTCTTAATGTAGCTATTAAAAAATAAAAAATAAACATTCCTCCCCAACTATATATATATATTTTTTTTTCAAAGGTTAGATAGGTAGAACTTCATAACTCGTTTTGCTGCAGTTCAAAACGAGCCAATTAGCTCAAACCATCATAACCACGATTTCTTGGCTTCCCAAATTATTTCAGAACTGAATGTTATAATAACCCTCTTCATGCACTAATACCATTTATTAATATAACATTATCACAGCCTAACTGTTTATCCCAAACAGTATGCCAGGCTCTGATAAAACTCTAAAATAAAACTTTAAACCAAATTACAATTAAACTCAAAATAAAAGTACATTTAGTTATTTTCCCTTTCTTATTTTTAACCAAATTACATCTAATACCTTTATCAAAACTCTTAAAAACCCATATTCATTGTTTCCTCTTCAGAACATCAGTGTTTAAACCAATCACCTTCCATGTTATTAATTTAATTTGTTACGTTTGATTTTAGTTTGCAAATTATTTAACCTAACTTTCGTTGGGAATAGTTAACATAGACTCGCCATTGTTCTCCAGAAGCCTATCTCTCTCTTTCTCTTCCCCTCCCCACGCGCTCTCTTGTATTCCACTCTCATCATAGTTAGGACTGTACACTGTTCAACTCAATCTGACTCCACTCAAATATGACAAATATCTTGTATAGGAGAGGACAAAAAAGAAGCACACTCCTCTCTATATTTATTCAACACAATCTGACTCCATTCAAATATTACTTATAAAGAACTAATCCCTTCTCGACAGGACTCAAACCTGTCACTTCTAACCCACAAAACCCACACAACCCACACAACCGGTACCGGGACCTACAGTTTTGACACACAACAAAGAACAGGGACTCTAACCCTTGAGACACATAAAACACAGAACAGGGACACTAACCCTTGAGACACATAAAACACAGAACAGGGGAGGAGAGGGGTGGGGAGGGAGGTGAGGAGAGGTGTGTGAAGGGAGAGAGTGTGTGAGAGGGGAGGGGTTGGAGGGGTGGGGAGTAGTGAGGGGAGGTGTGTGGAAGGGAGAGGAGAGGAGAAAGGAGAGGAGTGGAGAGGGGAGGGGTGAGGAGAGGAGAGTAGAGGAGAGGAAGGGAGGGGAAGGGAGGGAAGGGAGGGGAGGGGTGTGAAGGGAGAGGTGTGAGAGGGGAGGGGTGAGAGGAGAGGAGAGGGGAAGGGAGGGGAAGGGAGGGAGGGGAGGGTGTGTGGAAGGGAGAGGAGAGGGGGTGCGAGGGGGAGAGGAGAGGAGTGGAGAGGAGAGGGGAGGGGAGGGGTGAGGAGAGGAGAGGAGAGGAGAGGAGAGGAGAGGAGAGGAGAGGAGAGGAGAGGAGAGGAGAGGAGAGGAGAGGAGAGGAGAGGAGAAGGGAAGGGAGGGGAGGTGTGTGAAGGGAGAGTGTGTGAGAGGGGAGGGGTGAGAGGAGAGGAGTGGAGAGGGGAGGGGAGGGGTGCGAGGGGAGAGATACACATTATTAACCCAACAATGCTAAGAGATAGCGAGAGAGGAGAGAGAGAGAGCGAGAGAAAGGGAGAGAGAGAGAGTGCTTGTCTAAAATGCGCCATGCTCGAACCTCGGCATGGCCCCATCCCGACAATGCAATAGGGAGAAAGGGAGAGAGAGCAAAAAAGAGGGAGAGTCTGCTTGTGAAATGTGCTCTGCTCGAACCTCGGCATAGCCCATTCCAGCAATGCAGTAGAGAGAGAGGAGAGAGAGAAGAGAGAAGAGAGAGAGATACATTCACATAATTAACCCAACAATGCTAAGAGATAGCGAGAGAGAGAGAGAGCAGAGAGCGAGAGAAAGGGAGAGAGAGAGCTCTTGTCTAAAATGCGCCATGCTCGAACCTCGGCATGGCCCCATCCCGACAATGCAATAGGGAGAAAGGGAGAGAGAGCAAAAAAGAGGGAGAGTCTGCTTGTGAAATGTGCTCTGCTCGAACCTCGGCATAGCCCATTCCAGCAATGCAGTAGAGAGAGAGAGAGAGAAAGAGAAAGAGAGAGATACATTCACATAATTAACCCAACAATGCTAAGAGATAGCGAGAGAGAGACAGAGAGCGAGAGAAAGGGAGAGAGAGAGCTCTTGTCTAAAATGCGCCATGCTCGAACCTCGGCATGGCCCCATCCCGACAATGCAATAGAGAGAAAGGGAGAGAGAGCGAGAGAGAGAGAGAGAGAGAGCGAGAGAAAGGGAGAGAGAGAGCTTGCCTAAAATGCGCCATGCTCGAACCTCGGCATGGCCCCATCCCGACAATGCAATAGAGAGAAAGGGAGAGAGAGCAAGAAAGATAGAGAGTCTGCTTGTGAAATGTGCCCTGCTCGAACCTCGGCATAGCCCATTCCAGCAATGCAGTAGATAGGGAGAAAGAGAGAGAGAGCAAGAAAAAGAGGTATGCTACTCCTTAAATCTCCACAAACATATTATTTAGAGACTATCAAAAACTGCCAGGTGCTCCCGTCACAGTGTGACTACTGCCAGACCCCGCCTCGTTTCACGCAGAAACTGCCAGGCGCTCCCGTCACAGTGCCACATCTGCCAGACCCCACCTCGTTTCACAATAGACACAATAGAAACTGCCAGGTGCTCCCGTCACAGTGTGACCACTGCCAGACCCCGCCTCGTTTCACGCAGAAACTGCCAGGCGCTCCCGTCACAGTGCCACATCTGCCAGACCCCACCTCGTTTCAGAAACTGCCAGGTGCTCCCGTCACAGTGTGACCACTGCCAGACCCCGCCTCGTTTCACGCAGAAACTGCCAGGCGCTCCCGTCACAGTGCCACATCTGCCAGACCCCACCCCGTTTCATAAAGATAAAATAGAAAATGCCAGGTGCTCCCGTCACAGTGTGACTACTGCCAGACCCCGCCTCGTTTCACGCAGAAACTGCCAGGCGCTCCCGTCACAGTGCCACATCTGCCAGACCCCACCTCGTATCATTGAGTTTGCATCAACGTTAATCTCTCTATGGACAATTTGATTCAAAGTGTGCAGCCCAGAGTCACAGTACAGTGCAGTTTAAAGACACTCACTCCTAAAAGCTAAAGTCCTAAGCTATGCAGATTTCGTTTAAACAGGCTCTGCTTACCTTTTTTTTATGGATATCCAAGTGAGTGTCAGTGAACCACAGCTGTCCCGCTCCTGCCGGCTGGGGTCCCCTTCTCAGGGACCTCTCGTCCAGATCTCTCACCCAGGCACGTCGGAAGGTCACCAATTGTTAAGGATAGTGTAAACTGGGTGTTGAGAGGAAGAATGATACACGGTTAAGCATCGGACCAAGTTATTTGTAGTTTAATTAGTAATGATGCAATCACAAGATACACAATGAAAACAACACAACAAGATGTCCGTAGTCTAGTACAATGAATCAGTCGATGATGCAACAGCAGTCGTCCCACCAAAACAGAGTATAAGATTAGAACGAACGAAGGCCTTCGTTGAGAAAGTGGTCGTGACAGAAAATCAGAGAAAGTTCTGCCCCTCCCAAGTTCTGTCTCCCCGCCCTTGGGAGACAGATCTTGTACTCCCCAGAGAGGGAGGTCTGGTGAGTGGCCATTGGTCAGGAGACCTTGGGGTGGTTATTGTTAACCAATTAAATGTCCAGGGCGTTCATGCTGGCGCAAGGTGGGCAGTCCACGGACCTGGTGATGTTAGGAGAGGGAGGGGGCAGAGAAGACCCACAGGTCTGGTGATGTTCAGGGAGGGGGGGTGGACAAGACCCACAGGTCTGATGCAATCCAAGGGGGGGGTTGAGTTCTCCAGAGTTGAGAGCAGGTCATCTCGAGGTCCTGATGATATACGGGGTGGGGTCTTCAAGGGGAAGGGGAGAGGGTAAGACCACTCCTAGGTCAGATGATGTAAAGGGGCAGATGGGGCAGATGGGCTCCAAGGAAAAGGGGGGGGGGCATCCAGTGAGAAGCAGGGTCTCCAGGGGAAGGGGACATTCAGTGAGAAGGGGGGGGGCCGGGTCTCCAGGGGAAGGGGACATTTTATCCATAGTAAGAACTGTCCGGTCTGACTCGTCCTGAAGCAGAGAAGAGTTATTTTCCCAGCATCACCTTATCTCCCAAGTTGACACTTTTACTCCCATGAGCTGACTAGCTCATTGTGCTCACGCCAGTCCCTGAGCGTCACGATCTCGCCTCCCAAGTCAGTTTGCCTGACCTCTGCATTCTTGTCCACACACCAAAGTTACATTTCAATGTTTCTTATCTGTTACTTTATTAAATCAATTGATCACATTCAATATTTGTATCTTAGTTATTAGCATACAAAACATGTGTGTTACATATTCATATTAGATATTGATTGGTGTATAGCAGCATTGATCAGCAGTATAATGCTATCATTCCCTCACACTCCCCACAAGGGAGCAACCAAAGAAGGGAGGACAGAAAAATTATGTGCCACCAATTCTATCAAGGGCTATCATTATTTATTACACGGCTGTTCTTAACGCTGTAGAACGCTCCATTCACTTGAATGTGGCTTCCCAACATTCTGCTGTGAACAATTTTTTCATATTTGACCGTTGCTATGCATATTTGACCGCTGTCAAGGGAAGTGGCCTTTTTGCCTTGGATTCACGTCTTTCGTAGCACTCTGCAAGTAGTCCGGTAACTTTTCAACCCCAGCGTATTCCGTTGCTTAGCGACGTAAGCTGATTTGAAGCCTAAAGAATGTTTAACGTCTATGAAGTTCAACGTCTTTGGCAAACTATTTATCTGCTTATCAACACTAGCCTACGAATGGTAACAAATAAATTGTAAAAAGACTAGTGGTGGGCCGTTATCGGCAAGACACTTATCGTGCGATAACAAAAGTATTGCCGTTAATCTATTCTCAAAGTTGGGTTGGGAGCTGGGTCTATACTACGCAAGCTATGATGACTTTCACCTTGATATTTAAGCGTGGATGTATACCTAGCCAAATTGCACGCCGCCG
Source organism: Mallotus villosus (assembly GCA_903064625.1). NCBI lineage: Eukaryota > Metazoa > Chordata > Actinopteri > Osmeriformes > Salangidae > Mallotus > Mallotus villosus. Next base: position 24,349 of record CAEFZP010001430.1, on the reverse strand, counting down.
CTTACCAAGCCTGCAGTAATGGATGCCTGATCAAATTATACTTTTCAATATAAGTGTAGGTGAGGAACTAAGATAGGGTGTATGTGCAGCTGGTTCGTGCGTTGTGTTCGCTCCCGGTGTGTCTGTCAGAACACAACTCTTCAAACGGCGATTCTTTTTGCTGATTTATTGCTAGCGGAGTTATTATTAAACAAATAGTATAGTCTATTGACATTATATCAATGAATTCCGATCGCTATTGAAAACGAAACTCCTGTGTTAACCCAACGGCAAACCCATCTAGTTCACACAATCAACAATAAGATTATTATTATTATGAGCATTTTGGGCGTTTTAAATTATTTAACTGTGAAGACTATGTATTTATCCAAACCGTTTAAGTACCAGTTGCGGGAAAATCCAAACAGTCATTATTTACTGCGTATCTCAGTGTGAAATGTCTGGATGACCTGATGTCGTAACGCCTGGCTAAATGTAGAATTCCCATATCTCTTGAAAGCTGCCCTCCTCGACCTTTTTGGTGTAAAATCAACCGACATGTAAAATTATTTACTTTGACATGACGCGAACGAGACGTGGCTGCCGCCTACAGTAAGACTATGCAGTCTACCGAGCAAGCCGTTCTCACTCAAATAAGACTATCACGACTCAGATCTAAATTTAGAGTCAACAGATCAATGGGGAATCGCTTTTTGTTTTAAAGGCTGCTGTTGTGTATTTTGGGTTAACTATGATCCCGTAGAAATGAATCCCCGGGGTATTCTGGGTAACATTCTGGCGGAAGTCCTCTCTCGTTGTTACCACTGTTCACGTGTCATGATGGCTGAATAAACAGTTAACGCAACGTCGTTGTCCGTGCTTATGTGAGTTAACCAAGACCCTATGAAGAAGTTAGGACATAATAAAACTGGCGACGAGGACGTCTGAACCGGCGCGTGTTGTCTCCTCCGAGGACGTGCGGTTTGTCTGTTTCCCCGCTGATGCCTCGCAGATCGCATGACTGCCGACTTCAGCGCGCGGGGTGTGCTCCGGACAAGTCAGCTGGAGGGGCGAGCGGACAATCGATAACGTCGTGAGTTGTATTTGAGGGGAAGGCAGCACTTATAACAAGGAGCTTAAAATGGCTGCAATAGTTGGCTCCATCGGCACCTTTGATGAGAGCATTGAGCAATGGAGCTCATATACAGAACGTCAGCCAGCTACGATCCTTCTTAGGACTGTTGAACTACTACGGGCGATTCATCTCCAATTTATCTTCGCTGCTACAACCGCTGCACGAATTGCTACGCCAAGATAAAAATTGGAAGTGGACAGCAGGCTGTCAAGAGGCTTTTGATAAGGCTAAAAAGGTGCTGACGTCGTCCGAGGTTCTGACTCACTTTAACCCATCACTTCAGCTTCAGCTCGCCTGTGACGCCTCCCCATACGGAGTAGGGGCTGTCCTTTCTCATGTTTTACCAAGTGGTGAGGAAAAGCCAATTGCTTTTGCATCAAGGACATTAAACAAGGCGGAGTCTAATTATGCTCAGCTAGAACGGGAGGCACTGAGCATTGTGTTTGGAGTTCGGAAGTTTCATCAGTACTTGTATGGGAGACGGTTTACACTCCTAACTGACCACAGACCCCTCACAACCATCCTCGGTCCGCACACAGGTATACCATCGCTTGCCGCTTCCCGACTGCAACGATGGGCCTTGTTGTTGTCAGCACACACATATGACATCAAATATCGGAAGGCAGACTCCCACTGCAATGCGGATGGTTTATCTAGGCTGCCACTGCCTGTCACAAAACCGGAGTCTAACACAGTGGACATATTCTACTTTAGGGAAGTAGAAAAAGCACCTGTTTCAGCTGTACAGGTTAAGAAGGAGACAAGAAATGACCCGGAGTTGTCTGCTGTGATGGACATCATTGTAAAGGGTCGACCTGCTGGTGATGACGCAAACTTGAAGCCTTTCCTCGGAAGGAGGTTGGAGCTGTCTGTCCAGTCTGGTTGTTTGATGTGGGGGAGGAGGGTCGTCATTCCCTTGTCACTCCGCACAAAAGTGCTGCAACAGCTACATTCGGGACACAGTGGAATAGTACGCATGAAAGAAATAGCAAGAAGTTACTTTTGGTGGCCTAAGATGGATAGCCAGATTGAGGAGCTTGCCAAAAGCTGTTCATCATGCCAAAAAGTCAGAAACAATCCTCCCCCCGCACCGCTTCACCCCTGGGAGTTTCCACAAGGACCATGGCAGCGTGTGCATATTGATTTTGCGGGACCATTTGAGGACAGAATGTTTCTTATTGCTGTTGATGCACACAGTAAATGGCCGGAGGTGGCTATCATGAGATCAACCACGGCGGAGAAGACTATTGAGAAGTTGGGGGAAATGTTTAGTCGGTTTGGATCTCCTGCACAGCTCGTATCTGACAATGGACCTCAATTTATCTCACAGGAAATGGCCGGGTTCCTACAAGCTAATGGAGTTCAACACATTAAGTCAGCTCCCTACCACCCCGCAACAAATGGTCTCGCTGAACGGTTCGTTCAAACCATGAAGCATGCTTTGAAATCATCACAGGGACAAGGAACACTACATCAGAGACTGCACATCTTCCTGCTGACCTACCGCAACAGTGCACACGCAACCACTAAGACTTCTCCTGCTAGCCTAATGCTGAAGAGAGACCTGCGCACCACCTTTGACCTCTTAAAACCCTCATCAGTGAAGGACGTTGTCCAAAGTCAACAAGAGAAACAGGTTGGTTACAGAGAACAGAAGGGCAAAGAAAGAGTTTTCACCGCAGGAGAATCTGTGCTGGTGAGGAACTACCGTGGTGAACCTAAATGGATTCCCGCCACTGTCATTGCACAAACTGGTCCGGTGTCTTACACGGTCCAGACAGCTGATAGTGTTTGGCGAAGACACGTTGATCAAGTCCTGCAGACTCCGTCAGTGCCGGTGGTGCCGCCACTGGATGCAGATGTACCTGTCACTACACCGGTCCATCTACCCTCACAAGTGCAGGACCCAACTGTACTAGAGACAACTGTTCCAGTGGAGGAGGCGGCTGTAGCGGAAGCTGAGAGACCGCCCCTTACAGTAGCACCTGCATCAAGTTCACCTTTGGAAGACCATGAGAGTAATGTGTCTGCGGAGAGTAGATACCCTACCAGAGAGCGGCGGCCTCCTGCTCGCATGGACTTATAGAGATTTAGTTAGTGACCAACCCAAGTTACTGGGGCAGAATAATCCCCATGGGTACGGTCAGGCAAGTGAGGTAGTCCACCCTCACCCCTAGGTAGCTATGTAGATAATGCTGACCTATGTTGTACATTTTACATTTATTCACAACTGTTTAATGGTTGATCTACAATGTTATGTCAGTCATGGTAGTTTCACAAAAGTATGTTCTTTGTAAGAGGGGAGGAGATGTTGTGTATTTTGGGTTAACTATGATCCCGTAGAAATGAATCCCCGGGGTATTCTGGGTAACATTCTGGCGGAAGTCCTCTCTCGTTGTTACCACTGTTCACGTGTCATGATGGCTGAATAAACAGTTAACGCAACGTCGTTGTCCGTGCTTATGTGAGTTAACCAAGACCCTATGAAGAAGTTAGGACATAATAGCTGCCATTCTCTAGCCTGGTCCTAACCAGACTCTCGTACATATTACATTTGTACAGGGGGTCTGGCTCCGCTCCATTGACAAACGTTGTCTTCCTTGTAGGCAGGTACTCTGTTGAAGTTTTAAACTATTGGATCTGCCCAGCCACTCTGATCTGCCATAACCAGTAGCTAGTATTCGCCTAAGCCAACTCCTTCACCACTACTGTAACGGAGCTTGCTGCCGTAGCTGGAAAATCAAACTTTTCCCGAACCCCGTGGGGAGAAGGGCCACAACATCATTGCCACCAAGAAAACTCAGCAACACTTGTTCTTGTTCCGGCTTTAGTTTCTGTATATTCGGCACTGTTGCCACAACGGACCGAATGGCATCTTTCTCCGCCGCCATTACGGAACTACAACACAAACTAGCGCACGACATCAACTTTATCGTTCTCAGCCACTCCCTCTGTTCGCTGATTGGGCCAAATAGAAAATCTATTTCCAAGATCTGAAATGCGTACCGAAGATCCAGACCTAGCACAGAAGCGAAATCAAAATTGAGCGGAAGTACGTAGGTGGGCAAAGCCAGGCTAGCCATTCTCTACCTTTTTGGTGCAAAATTCACAGAGATATTAAATCGGAAACTGGAGGCATCTTCTGTAAAACAGCACCATCTCTGCATATAGCGTACAGATCCGGAAGTGATGATGTCTGTTTTACCGAATACGGCAGTGTTTTCAGCATAACCCCTATTGGTGTTAAGAGTATAAATAAATGATTATCAAAATAATCATGTTATTTTTGTTCTTAATGTGTTCATGAAATGATTGTTCATAACAAAATGGTATAGCATGGTGTGTATTTAAATTATTTATTTGATTTTAGTAGATTTTTCCATTGTCCCACTTTAGGACAAGGACAGTATGAATAGCCTAATGTGGGACAGTTATAAAACTACAACCCAGTCAAGAATGTGTGGTTTATGCAAAAGTAATTCAATTAAAGTAATTAAAATACTTTCTACTACAGATATTGAAGGTCAAGGGACATTTTTACGGTGGTTTGAAGGTTAGTGTGTGTGTGAAGGGAGTAGGGAGTCTTAAAGAAAATAGCAGCATTAGCAACTTTATAAGTGTAGCACCCTGTTAAATTGTTCTAGTGTATTTGTGTTCAGGAGGGGAAAACGTGGGTACGTTCTTGTGTAGATTGAGTGATTAGCCAATCAGAGTGGCTACGACGTTGTTTTGTTAGGAGGGGGCGGGTTCAGAAGGAGAAGTGAAGAACGAGAGAATAACGAGTGAAGAACGAGAGAAGATCGAGAGGAGAGTTCAAATTGGATTACAGTTGAACAACGGGAGATTTCGTGTCGTTGGTGTGGCTCTACTGTGGTCGAGAGTGGTTTCACTGAGTGGGGCTGGACTTGTTGATGAGTTGGGGCTAGCGGCGTGGCAGGTGGCTGGTTGAAGAAACGGCTAGCTAACGGCTTGCTAGCTTGCCGAGGAACAGTCATAGAGTTATGGGAACAGTGAGTCAACAACTTTCAAGCGCGCCAACGTGGTACCACACACACACACACACAGTAGCCTAACCATAGAAAACCCCGGCCGGGTATAGTTTGGTTTTAACTTGCCTGTCACTGTAATAAATATGTTGTACTGTGTTCATTGGTTTTGTTAATGTGTCTATTAAAGGATATACAATACATTACAGCACAATATATGATCTGTCATCACCAGCTGTATCACGGGCACAGCATTTTCTATAATTCCAGACATCTGTGTAGCACCAATTATATCAAGGGCTATCATTATCTATAGGCTAGTTCAAGTTATCAATATTTGTGGCTTATTAATCACTGAATGCATCATAGCACAAGAACAATGTTCATACTACTTTATAAAGGATGCATGTCTTAAAGAATACATTGTGCTTATTAAAGTAATGTTTTATGTTTTAACTTAGAAGTTTGCTTAGGCCTAAACATAGTCTCATTTAGGGAGTGGGGAACAGGCTGTACTGTGTGCTCTAATCTCTTCATTTCAGGGGCCAGGAGCAACCTTGAAGCCGGGCTGAGATGGCACCGGAGCGTGGGGCGCGCCAGCAAGAACAACTCCCGCATGAGAAAGCACAACCTTCTTTTGATCATTTTGTATGACGGCATTGTAGCCTATAATATATCCTGGGGCAGGGACAGATAGCCAGTTGGACTTCGTGAACCAAGCCCTAACATTGTTGCGGTTAGGGAAACGTAGACAACCCCAGAGCTCTGTACTTGTTGATTTCCAACTGCTGCATTAAAGCTGATATTATCGGACCTCTTCGACTCCAGACCACTCTTTCTAGAACACAGACTTGTGTCATTGAAAGACTAGCATTACTAGGCCTATTGGAATAGACACAAAGAATCTTAGTCCTTCAATTGGTGACCCGACGCTGAAAAGAGGGAGTCTGGAGGGTCCCGGCCCGACCGACAGATCGGGAGAGAGAGCCATACACCAGTACGAGGAGGCAGACGTAATCGTCAGGTGCACCTCAACATAAAAAAGGTAAGCAGACGCCTGTTTATTCAAAGTACTGCTATTCGGAACTGAGAACCAAATTTAGATGATTACTAGTCTCATCGTACCTAGTCAAAGCAACAGTGGTGGGAAATCAACACTAGTTAATCTTACTGAGGGTTTAAGGCCTTGAGGTGAAAGTCCTCTAAAAGGGTTGAAGTCCCACTAGTTAATCTTACTGAGGGTTTAAGGCCTTGAGGTGAAAGTCCTCTAAAGGGTTGAAGTCCCACTAGTTAATCTTACTGAGGGTTTAAGGCCTTGAGGTGAAAGTCCTCTAAAAGGGTTGAAGTCCCACTAGTTAATCTTACTGAGGGTTTAAGGCCTTGAGGTGAAAGTCCTCTTAAAGGGTTGAAGTCCCACTAGTTAATCTTACTGAGGGTTTAAGGCCTTGAGGTGAAAGTCCTCTAAAAGGGTTGAAGTCCCACTAGTTAATCTTACTGCAGTGTTTGTCCCTGTTCTGTTTTGTGTGTCAAAAGTGTTAGTACCGGTTTTGTGGGTTAGGGTTAGAAGTGACAGGTTTGAGTCCTGTCAAGAAGGGGTTAAAGTTCTCTTAACAAGTCATATTTGAGTGGAGTCAGATTGTGTTGAATAAATGTAGAGAGGAGTGTGTTTCTTTTTTGTCCTTTCTCGTAAGGTATTTGTCATATTTGTGTGGAGAGAATTGAACGGTATTCTAAACAGACCTGCCGTTCTTAAAAGATCCACTAGATGTCCTCCAAGGACCATAATTGATTTCAGTGCAAAGTCTAACAAATATTTCAATTGTGAATCATTGATTTAAAGTCAATCTCGTGGTTTTTCGTTGACCAAGGGTATACAGAAATCAGAGAAAATGTCAGATACACGTCAAACCCTTTGTTTCCAATATGACATTGCGGTCTCTCAAATAATAAGTGGCACGAGAAAGAAAAACGTAAAAAGGTACGTGCCGAATATGACGATTACTGGAAACGACATTTGAAACTAAATAACTTGGATGAAGGAGACCGTATATGTTTAAAACAGATAATGATTGAAAGTGAATCAGCGGCCTTAAAAGCAAAGAAAGCACTCGGAGAGTGCCCGTCTGGTATTTTCAAAAAAGCACAATGGAAAAAAGACTGGGATGAATGGGAGAATGGCAGGCGACTGTGTCACAATTTGGGTGTGGCCATATCTTCCGTAAATTATAATCATGAAGAGAAAAAACGTCCCGAAATCGAGAAAAAAGACAACGTTGAAACGGTCCCCATTGAATTACCACCGGCTACGTACCCTAGACTGTACCCTTCACTTCCAAAAAAAGCCACCGCCCCACCTCCGTACTCGCATCAAATGCCTATGTATAGAGTCAACAGCGGTAAATTAGACCTAGAAGAAGTAGCAGAGACGGGCACCGAAAGTCAGGGTGCACAAAGCGAACGTTCCAATTCACCGGCATTCCCTGATCGTATGACAGAATTACCGGACCGTACTGGCCCCTCACATCACCATCCAGCAGAGGATGACTTCCGTAAACGCGCCCGCAGAAACCTAGACCTCGACGGCTCGTTTACAAGGGAGGATAGGGAGGATAGGGAGGATCTGGGGGCGATTGTAAAAACGTATTCAGAGAGAAAGGCGCGAGAAAGCTTTTTCGAGACTGCAGGGGAGGGGAGGAGAGCATCCGATAAGGGAGGGGGATGCGAATACGAAACAGCCAATTTACAGCGCTGCAATCTCAGGCTCGATCAATTTAGCTGACCTAAAACAATTATCCGCCGAACACACCCCCGACGACATGATGCGGCAACATTCTGGAGGGCAATTTCCCCTTATGGCAGCACCAGGCGGAGGCATGCGTTACAAACCATGGGCGTTTCAGGACACATCAAACATAGCTGAGGCTATGCCTCCAACAGAGGAAGGGGGGCGGAAGTGGATGCGCAAACTAGCCCAGTTGACTCAGGGGATGACACTCGCAGTGGGAGATTGGAGACAGCTAATGGGCAGACAGACCACGGGGTGGGATTTGGAACAGATAGAACGCGCCGCTGGTATAACTAGCACCGCAGACCAAACCCCATTCAATCACGTGTCAGCCTATTTGGGGGAGGCTATGGATCAAAAATGGCCCCAACCAGTCACCGCACTGCACACCATCTCGTTCAAATTCGACCCGGATATCAGTCCGTTTAAATTCCTGTCTGAATGCAAGGAAGAGTGGACCCATGCCACTGGCATACATCCAGATAGGGACCCAACACACACACAGGTCTATCGAGCAGCGGTTCTGACAGGTTGCCCAGACAAGGTTAAATCGCGTATGATCGAAAACCCGGACATGGCAGGTGCCCGTCCAGCCGCGTGGGAAAATCACCTGGTACATCACCTAAAACAATCTAAAGCGATAGCGGACAAAGATAAGGGGGCGAGTAAGGACATAGAGGTCCAGCTCCTCAAACTCCAACTGGAGGAGGCACGTAAAGCGTCGAGCCAGGTGTCAAAAAACAAACGCTCAGACGGTAATCAGATGGTGCAGCAACATCCAGCAGTAGCGACTGGCCCTCCCACTCTCCCGGCAGATGGTTTATCTCCTCCGTGGCATCCACAGCCATATGCGGCAGCGGTAGGTGCAATGTCTCAGCCCCACCCTAGTTACCCGCAGGGGCCCATGGGGCCCCCTGCAGGACAGTGGCAGTACAGGGGACGGGGAAGTGCAGGGGGTGGACGGGGGGGGTTCATGGGATGCTATTTCTGCGGACAGATGGACCACTGGATGCGTTTATGTCCAAAGGCGGAGGAACAGTTTCAGATGGGGGGTCAGGCTCCTCCCGGATACGTGCGAGGGCAGCGAGGTTTTCATCGAGCACCTTTTGCCGGAGCCGCTCCACAAAGAGGGTTCAGGGGCGGAGGAGGGGGTCCACCACGGGGTCAGTACCCGGTCATGTTTCCAGGTGACCACTGGATCTCGGGTGAGAACTTTTCTGATGCATGAGGGGGCCCGAAGAGCCCTAGCGAGCAGGGGTTGGCAGACCCCCTGCTCTCCATGACTGTGGGTGGAGACTCTCTGTCATTTTTGGTGGACACTGGTGCACGATATTCTACATTGTCCAAGCCAGTGCCCAGGAACTTGGTCTCAACCGCGTCAGTGGAACTTATGGGTTTTTCTGGGACTCCTCAACGCCTGCCTCTCACTAAGCCGCTACCTGTCAAGGTGGCTAATCAATCATTGTTGCACTCTTTTGTCCAATCACCGGCGTGTCCAGTCAATCTCCTGGGTCGAGATCTTCTGATTTTGATGGGGGCTTCGATCCTCTGTTCCTCAGATGGGGTCAGAGTGACATTTCCAAATGGACACACAGTCAATTGCTCCGTTGATGGGTTGATGTCGGCCTCTCAGATGTTACTTACCTCCCGCTGCGAGGAAACGCCCGCTGACATCTATTGGGGTGCTCTGTCCGAGGGAACGGTTGAACATGGTGGCCTACTATCCACTTACTGGGAGTGGTGCCCTTGGATTGATTTAATTGATGCTTATCATTCACTGAATGACCCCTGGCACGTCACTCTGTTCTATGATAGGGTCGGGGATGAGACATACAAACAAGCATTTTTCGACTCCATGTCAGGCACCACCGCAGCAGTCACATTCCAACATATTTATGTAGGCAACAAGGGGGTGGCAGCGGACGTCACTCTAACACCGGACACAGCCGCGTGGTACAAAATGTCAGACGAATCGGTTCCACATCTCTCATTAGCATTGCAAGCTAACCATCAGGCTAAAGAATTAGGACCAATGATTAAATATGGCGCGTCACTTCTGGACTGGCAGGACACCCAAATTCCGTCTGTACAGTGGTCTGAAACCGGTAGTATGTATAGAATCGCCGTTGCGGCCTCGGATGATATTATCATGCAACACCGCCAGCTGTCTCGCTCGCACGGTAGGGAAAAAGACGATCACGAGGACACCGCCGCCATGTTAGCTACCTTGCCAACGGCCCTGTGGTCCACAGGGGCCACAGACGTTGGGCACTGTCACTCCGTAACACCTATTACGTTCACTTTTGACTGCCCCTTTCCACACTATATTGGCAGTCGCCAATACCGACACAAACCAGAGGCCGAGGCTGGCGTGGCTGACACAATCGCCGGTCTGTTAAAAGTAGGGGTTTTGGTTCCATCTACCTCTCAGTGGAATACACCCATTCTCCCCGTCCCCAAACCAGGCACCAACAAATATAGGATGGCCCATGACCTGCGACGCATCAACTCCATTATAACCACCCCAACAGTCTCTGTTCCAAACCCCTACACCTGTCTGGCTGCGGTAGGCCCTCAACATCAGTGGTTTTCATGTATTGATTTGGCCAATGCGTTCTTCTGTCTCCCCCTAGCAGAGCATCTTCGTCACATTTTCGCGTTTACATTTCAAGGCCGTAAATACGAGTACACTGTTTTACCCCAGGGCTTTGTTTTATCACCGGGAGTGTTCAATCAGGAGCTACGCAAACTTTTGCAGGATGTAGTACTTCCGGACGGGGTGGTTTTAGTCCAGTATGTGGATGATTTTTTATTGGCAGCGACCACGCCACGCAGCTGTCTGGACGCCACTCAGACTGTTCTGCGTCATTTGTTCGATTGCGGTTTCAAAGTCTCTAAATCAAAACTCCAGTGCTGCCGTCGCTCTGTCACTTCTTGGGACGTGTTGTATCGGGGGAAGGATCTGGGGTGTCCGCGGCGCATCGTTCGGCAATTCTTCAGCATGACAAGCCTCGCAAGGTCAAGGACATGTTGTCGTTTTTGGGGTTGACAGGTTTCAGTCGACACTATGTCCCCGGGTACGTGGACAGCACAGCCCCCTTACGCGCCATCATTAACGCACAAGGCATGCGCAACCTAAACAACGTCCTGACATGGGACATTCCGGCCGAGGAAGCTTTTATTAAATTAAAACAGGATCTCGCCCGCGCGGCTGAACTGGCGCTTCCGGACTACACGTTGCCTTTTTATTTGGATGTTTCTGAAACCACCCTATCGGCGAATGGGGTGTTGTTTCAGAAAAAAGAGGGTGGCAGGAGAGTACTACTATACCTCAGCATAATGTTCGACAACACAGAGAAACGACAGCCATTATGCACAAAACATGCGGCAGGAGTAGCAAAAATACTTCAAAAATCGGCTCACATAGTTATGGGACACCCAATCACGGTACTGACGTCGCACGGGGTTATGGCCTACATCAATTCAAACATGTTCACATTAACAACAAACAGGCGCACCAGGATCGACAATGTATTAGGCGCACCAAATGTAACATACACACATGAAGGGATCAATATGGCAGAGAGTATGTCAGGTGGAGAAGGTGAAAGACATGTATGTGAACACAGGGTGGAAAGAGAGGTCAAGGTCCGACCAGATCTAGGTACGACACCATTGGCAGAAGCAGAAGAGGTACTGTTCACGGATGGGTGTTGTTACAGACATCCACAGGAAGGGTTAAAAGCTGCATGGGCAGTAGTCAGACAGACGAGAGAAGGTTTTGAGGAAGTCGAATCAGGACGAGTGGTAGGAAAGGAATCAGCACAGCTAGCTGAACTGATAGCAATGATTAAGGCTCTCGAAGGAGCCGAGGGCAAAACTGTAAATATTTTCTCTGACTCAGCATATGTAGTGGGCGCACTCCATGTGGAACTGAGTCAATGGCTGCGGGCAGGGTTCTTGACAACCACAGGTACACCCATCAAACATGAAAAACATATGAGACAATTGGCCAAAGCTATCCTAAAACCAGCTCAAGTCGCAGTAATGAAATGTAAAGGACACGATGGGTCTAACACAAAGGTGGCTTTGGGGAATGTAGCAGCAGACACAGCAGCCAAGACAGCTGCTGGTTATCTCCCTATGTATATAATGGTTTCACAGGAGATGAAACCGGATTCGGTGACACAGGTAATCGAGGCTCAAGAGGCCGCCTCCCCACAGGAAAAAGAAGTGTGGAGACAAAGAGGAGCACAAAAAGCCCCCTGTCCAGTGACAGGGGCGGTGGAAGGTCAGACCCTTCTATGGAGGGGCCCGGACGGGCGCCCAGCTCTGCCGGCAGGTATGCGACAGGGTGTGTTTAAACAGAGTCATGGGTTAGAACACGCTGGCTATAAAGAGATGATGGTGCGTCTTACACATTGGTGGCACCCTCATCTACCAGCCATGGTGGCTAACTATGTGGCCGAGTGTCGGGTGTGTCAGGAGTATAATGTACGACCAACTCTGAAACCACATCAAGGAATGTTTCCACTACCAAAAACCCCAGGTCAGGAAATAGTTATTGATTACACCGACATGATAAACCCTGTACGTGGTCATCGTTACCTTCTCGTGGCGGTGGATGCGTACACAGGATGGCCTGAGGCTGTCCCCACAAAACATGAGGACTCAAAATCAGTATGTAAATTCTTGACTAACACTTATATTCCATTCCATGGGTTCCCTAAAAAAATCAGGTCAGACAACGGGTCACACTTCAAAAACAAACATCTCCAATTAGTGGAACGGAGTCTGGGGTTGGTGCACGCGTTTGGGACAGTGTATCACCCCCAGTCACAGGGTAAGGTTGAGCGCATGAATCGAAATCTGAAAAGCAAGCTGGCCAAAATCTGTGCAACAACTAACATGAATTGGGTAGATGCTCTCCCTATCGCCCTTACAGCCATTAGGAGTTCAGTGAACACCTCTACGGGATTCACCCCATATGAACTTCTGACGGGGCGACAGTTTCCGGGACCGGGAGCTGGGCTGGACCTACTGGAGGCGGAGGGTGAGTTGGCGCATCAACCATACTATGATCAGCTGTCTGCTTTGGTTTCATCCTTCTCAAAACAGGTGCAGGAGAAACGGGGCACAGCACAGGATCCAGTCAAGGCCTTCACTGCTGACTGGGTGTGGGTGAAAGCCATTAAGAGGAAGTGGACAGAACCTCGGTGGACAGGACCATTCAAGGTCATCGAGAGAACCTCACACGCCCTGAGGGTGCTGGGGAAAGGGAGTACGTGGTACCACTGGAGCATGTGTTCTGCTGCTCCAGAACCCAGTCGTACGTTGCAGGAGTTGGTGGAGAAGGGCCAGCAGGGCCAGTGAACTGTTTCTTATTGCTACGAGTGTCAGAGTCCGGAAAAGAGGGTTACGACGAAGTCAAGAGTGATACTGCTTGGCTACACTAGAATTGTACTGGACTAAGAGGGTTTTCGCTATTTTACTTAAGAGTGTGTATATCTATATCAACATGAAGTGTGTTACAGGCTTAGCCTGGCTGGGATTGCTCAGCTTAGTCATAGGCTTTCAAGTGTATTATTTTTTGTATTTACCACAACAGTTGGAGAGACAAACGAGACAGAACAATCCAGCGGAGGTATGCATTACCGCCTATCAGGGCATCGAATTGAACTACACCAGGGAGAGTGCCACCACGTTCACCTTTGACCTCTGTCGCGTCATCAAGTGCCACGGTCAGAACAGCTTATGGAGGGGGTATGACCTTTACCTATGCGCACAACCGTATGTCCATACCCGTTGTGCCCAGGGGCGACTCGTCTATGAGCAGTGGTGTCCGTCGTGGGCTTGGGTGATTAAGTACACGGGTCCCCACTGGACCCCGGATGCAGACAAGTATTGGGAAAACGTCACATTCAGTCGTTTGGCGGGAGGGGGCACGACAGAGACCAACCCCGTGCAGTTAACTCTTAAACATCTCCCTAGAGGCCCATTCAGTTTGAGGGGCACGGGTGAAGGGCAGGACACTGTGTACTTAATCTTAGGGGTAGAACAATCTGGGGGGGGACACCATGGGCATGATTAAAATTAATATACTCGATCCCGTTAGACGACCGGACAACTCCACCACTGAACCAATTTTAATACATCAGATGACAGGCATCCACTCCGTCGACTACTCCCAACTTAGTACCGCGGACGTTATCATGTTGGCTACCGGAGGAGTGGGGCAGAACCTATGGCTAGGGTGGTTGACGGCAACGGCAAAGGAAAACCACATGGCGGACTGTGTGGCTTGTTCAGTGGGGCGCCCCACCTTATACAGTGAACCAGCACCCCTCTTACCACAATCAGACAAACCAGGGTTTAGATGCATGATAGAACTACTGTCTGGGATGGAATCTCGCAACTGTAGTCGGCTCAGTAAGATCTTCCCACCCATATCTAATTACACCCGTCCTCCACCATTTAAACCGGGGCCTCACCGACTGATTTGTTTCTCCCGAAGTGTTTCCACTAGTGCCACCCGGGCAGTGGGGATGATCCCTAGTGACAGATGTAACAAAACTTTTACCTTGGACACCACTACCTACACCCTGTCCTGGGCACGTGCGGATTTGTATTGGTCCTGTGGGGGAGGTTCTCTGTTGCCCAGGCTACCAATTGGATGGTGGGGTCGATGTGCACTTGTTCGCCTGGCAACACCTGTTTTCTTCCTAGGTCATAAACAAAGTAACAAAGTATCTACCAGGCAGCGCAGGAACACCAATTTCGATCTCGCCCAGAATAGCCCTACATACATAGACTCTATTGGCATTCCCCGGGGGGTTCCCGACGAATTTAAATTAGCTGACCAAATCGCCGCAGGTTTCGAAAACATACCTTTGCTGAGTGCTGTGTTCCCCATCACCCCCAACAAAAATGTCGACCGTATTAATTATGTCAACTACAATATCTTGCGACTGGCTAATCTGACTAGGGATGCGGTAGAAGGTCTGGCAGAGCAACTCTCTGCCACTTCACTGATGGCCGTTCAGAACCGTTTGGCGCTAGACATGCTATTAGCTGAGAAAGGGGGGGGTCTGCGCGATGTTTGGAGATGCCTGTTGCACGTTTATCCCCAATAATACTGCCCCGGATGGGTCGGTGACTAGGGCCTTAGAAGGTTTGCGTACATTATCCAAAGAAATGCACGACAATTCTGGGATTAAGAATCCCCTCAATGATTGGCTTAATAACACTTTTGGCCGCTGGAAAACCATGATTGTCTCTGTCTTCCTCTCCATATTTGGTATGTTGTGCCTGTTTGCTCTGTGTGGGTGTTGCTGTATCCCATGCATCAGGTCCCTTTGCAACCGGATCATTGTCTCAGCTGTGGAGAACCCGAAGGCGGGGTTCCAAATGCCGTTGCTGGGGCTGGCTGACCAGGATGAGGAGGCGGTGGTTGGCCTGGGCTATGTTGATTGATCTCTGGTGTTTTCAGAGATCAAAAGAGGGATTAAAGGATATACAATACATTACAGCACAATATATGATCTGTCATCACCAGCTGTATCACGGGCACAGCATTTTCTATAATTCCAGACATCTGTGTAGCACCAATTATATCAAGGGCTATCATTATCTATAGGCTAGTTCAAGTTATCAATATTTGTGGCTTATTAATCACTGAATGCATCATAGCACAAGAACAATGTTCATACTACTTTATAAAGGATGCATGTCTTAAAGAATACATTGTGCTTATTAAAGTAATGTTTTATGTTTTAACTTAGAAGTTTGCTTAGGCCTAAACATAGTCTCATTTAGGGAGTGGGGAACAGGCTGTACTGTGTGCTCTAATCTCTTCATTTCAGGGGCCAGGAGCAACCTTGAAGCCGGGCTGAGATGGCACCGGAGCGTGGGGCGCGCCAGCAAGAACAACTCCCGCATGAGAAAGCACAACCTTCTTTTGATCATTTTGTATGACGGCATTGTAGCCTATAATATATCCTGGGGCAGGGACAGATAGCCAGTTGGACTTCGTGAACCAAGCCCTAACATTGTTGCGGTTAGGGAAACGTAGACAACCCCAGAGCTCTGTACTTGTTGATTTCCAACTGCTGCATTAAAGCTGATATTATCGGACCTCTTCGACTCCAGACCACTCTTTCTAGAACACAGACTTGTGTCATTGAAAACTAGCATTACCTAGGCCTATTGGAATAGACACAAAGAATCTCAGTCCTTCACTATCGAATAACTGTATAGCTATATAATAAGCTAACCAGGCCTCTCTGCACCCTAGGCAGTATTGTGCCCGAATTGTAAGTAAATATACCGTGTACATTCGAGTAATCCTCACCGAGTGAGAGGGCTACATAAGGCCCTTCCATTTTATTCCATGAATATAGTGCTGACTTTAATAAAAATCTATTTCAGATCACAATGGCAAAGGCAAGAAAGACAGATCATCAGACACAGAGAGAAAGGCAGACAAAGGATAAGACAAGGAAATTAAATCAGTGGAAGCAGGACAGGATGAAAGGAGCAATAGAGGAGTACAGGCAGGTCATTTATAATGGTGGGGTCCCTAACATGAGACTGATGGCTAGGGCATGGAATGTACCCAAGTCTATTCTCCAGCGCAGGGTAAAAGGTAATGGTCACTCTGAGCACACAACAGGTAGAAAGCCAATCATCAGCAGTGAGGATGAGGTAGAGCTTGGGGAGATGATCATTACTTTAGGAAAATTAGGTTTTCCCCTGAGGATGAATGACATACAGCAACTGGCCTACCAGTTTGCCAACAAGAAAGGGAAGCAGGGGATTCAGTAACGGCTGGTTACAAGTGGGGTTTTTTGAGACGTAACTGGAATGTCAGGATCAGGAAACCCGAGGCTCTCTCAGCCTATAGAGCGGCTGGATTCAACCCCACTGTTGTGAAAACGTGGTTAAAAAAATATCAGGACACCATTGCCAGACTGGGGTTGGAGAATGTTCCAGATCACATATGGAATTGTGATGAGACTGGGCTCCAAGATCACTTCCTCTCCACCAGGGTGGTTGCCGAAGCTGGGTCACCTTGCTTTGAAATCACTGCTGGAGAGAAAGGAGAAACCTCAACCTGCCTTTCCAGCATCAACGCTGGTGGTGGGTTTGGGCCAAACCTAATCATCTTCAAGGGAAAGAGGATGAAGGCAGATTGGCTCTATGGGGCTCCAGAGAATACCTCCGGATGTTGGATAATGGGTGGATAAACACTGAATTATTCACAGAATGGGGGACGTTTTTTCTCCAAAGCCTGCCCAAAGACGATCCACGACTGCACTTGCTCCTCGTTGATGGCCTCTCCTCCCATGTCTACAACATTGACTTCATTAATTTAATGAAAGACAACAATGTATTTGTTCAGCCTCCCCCTCACACTATCTGCAGCCTGCAGATAGAGCTCTGTTCAAGGGTCTGAAACACTTCTGGAGGGACGAAGGGTCACCGTGGAGAGTGGAGGGAAGAGACTTGACAGGACGCTGTTCATGCCACTGTTTTCTAAGGCATGGAAGAAAGCTGCAACTCCCTCAAATGCCCAGGCTGGGTTTTGTGGGTCAGGGATATTCCCACTCAACCCAGACAAGATCAACAAAGATCTGTTCATGCCGTCAGAAACTACGGAGAGACCCTTTGGAGAGACACCAGTAGAACCTGAAAGTGCAACTCCAAGCCATCCTCCGTGTGATCACAATAACGGGGATGATGATTGCTACCATCAAGCAATGTTGGATCTTCCAGAGTCTTACCACCCTCTGCATGATGCTGTTCAGCCAGCAATCTCTCTTCCTCTACAAGCTCCACAGCACCTTCTTCTGTCTGCCATTACTGTCACCCCACCACCTCTGGCACAAGAAGTTGAAGTGGTGACACAGCCAGAGGTCTCTTTCAAATCAATGATCGCCCTTCCTGTCAGAGAACGCCCAACTACCAGCCGCCAGAGGGCAATGCCTCCTTCATATGATCTGACCAGTGACGACCATTTTTCTTTCATTAAAGAAAAAGCGGTGAAAAACAAGGGGGAAAAGCAAAGAAAACCAACCAGTCAAGGCCGTCAAGTCAACAAGGATCCTTGTGCTATATGCCAGCATTCATATGGCAACTCTAAGGACTCCCAAGTCCACAGAGGAGTGGGTTTCTTGTGCAGTCTGTTCCTGTTGGTTTCATGAAAGCTGTGCAGAGGACAATGGGGTGATTGATGATGACATTGCCTTTACATGCAAAGCTTGCCTGTTTCCAGAAATCTAGCAGAAATGTAATGACTACCTTTAAATATACTTCATGAGTTTATAATAAATGCATTAAAACCATCATATTGTTGTATTTGCTTGATGCTAAATTGTCAATGTTTAATCATAAACCTTTGTTTTGTAACAGGAACAACAGCAAATTGTAAAATGACCGAAAATAAAATGAACCTACAGAACCTACTTAATTTCAAGATTACAGTGAGATTAATCTAGATTAAAAAAATTAATATATGCCCACCTCTAAAAAAGACACGCTGTGTTAAGTAATTTTTTTGGCAAGTAGCCGTGTAATAAGCGGGATAATGTATACAACGGCACATTATCCCTTACCTATAGACAACTTTCATGTTTACCAACATTCAGAATGCGCGCGCAGCTAGGTTTCAGAAAACCGGGAAAGGATAGCATTTACAATGGCAAAAGGACCACACGGATCATACAAATAGTTAGATTTAAAAGACCAAAAAGTCAGAGGAGGACAGCCTTAGAGAGAGAAAAAGCGATTCCCCATTGATATGTCCGATCAGAATTTTGATTTGGGTCACGAAGGTCTTGACATTTGAGTGAGAATGTCGCCCGGTACAGACCGCATAGTGGAGCGGCAGCCATGTCTTCGCGTCATGTCACAAAGTTGATAATTTTACAGTTTTACAGTCAATTCAACATCTAAAAAGTCGAGCAGGGCAGCTTTCAAGAGATATGGGAATTCTGCTTTTCGATTATTTTTGTGATTTGTTTAAACTGGCAATTTGAGTGTGAGACTGCGTCCCCATTTAGCCTCAGTCAGACTCGTCGCTCACTGGCAGTGTGCACAATGTTGTATTTCACTCCAGAAACGTCAGAGAGGACTGTCTAATGTAGATACGTTAGCCAGGCTAGTTTTGCCTGATCACTTGGTCAGGTTATTTAAAGCTATGGGGGTCAAGTGACTTTTGTGCATTGACAAGGGAAATGTAAATGTACTCGTTCAAAAGACAAGTGCCTCAAAAAGTTAATGTCAAGCCCTGTAATCCAGTGAACAGAGATATATGATGACCTGATAGACACTCCGAGGGCCCTATCTTGCACCCAGCGCAATTGACTTTGTCAGTGACGCAAGTATCATTCCTAGCTTGCACTCGGCGCAAAGCGGATTTTTCCCTCCACGGGCGCACGTCGAAATGACCTTGCGCTCCGGGGGGCGGTTCAGCGAAAAAGGAGGCGTGTTCCGGCGCAAACGTTCTTTGTGCTATCTTGCGGTTTCCGAAAAACCATTCCGCCACTGACCAGGAAAAAGGTGGTTTAAAGACAATGGCGCATTATTCAGATGCTATTTTAACGGCGCAAGCTTGGTCCGTGCGCACTGCGAAGCCAGGGTATTCTTCCTGCGAAACTACGTATTGTTTTGATTTATTGTATGGCTAGCTGTGTTACATTTCGTTCATATCAATAATTAATAAGATGTTCATGAGAAATCTCTATGTATGTGAACTTGAATTGTAACAACTGTGGCAATTTACTCATACGCCTGTTTAACCGAAGCTAATTTGGGTAGGTTTCTTCTCCCATGCACATCAGAATCAGAATTCAGTTTTCAATTTACTGTGGCAGGAAGGAAGGTGCAAAAAATAAACATATACCCTACGGGTCTCACATTAAGTAAACAAAAGTACAACAGTTAAACTAATTCTAAGAACTAAGCAATTACATTTTTAAAAATATATGTCAAAATAGGCTACATTTGAATGAGCAGCATGAGTGGGCAACTTAGTGCAATGAAACTGCTCTGCCTTTCCCATACAATCACTTCTCTATCGTTTACGGTCCTGATGAGAACGTCGGTCTCCTGTGAACCGCTGGCGTGCGCCTGGCAAATCCGCCGTTATAATAGCAATCCGCCATGGAACAAGCGCTGCTCTTAAAGGGAATGTGAGATGACGCTCTGATTGGCTTATTGCACGTTACGCCCAAACCACACCCATTAGTAATGTAGCTACCTCTTTTAGATTTG
The DNA here is from genome assembly GCA_903064625.1 of Mallotus villosus. Lineage (NCBI taxonomy): Eukaryota > Metazoa > Chordata > Actinopteri > Osmeriformes > Salangidae > Mallotus > Mallotus villosus. Next base: position 4,191 of record CAEFZP010001430.1, on the reverse strand, counting down.
CGCCTGGCGAAAAGTCATTTATCCCGCTGCTAAAATAGCAACCGCACCGGAGTCCCGCCCACTTGCGCTTTGCGCTTTGCTACTTGCGTTTCAGATCGTCAAAATAGGGCCCCAAGTGTATTATACCCGGGAGAAGTTAGTCTTTTGCAACCCACATTCGCAGTTGAGCCAGCTTGACAGTCGTGTGACGTAGGTTTGAAAGTGGTCTATAGGCTAGTTCAAGTTATCAATATGTGTGGCATCTTAATCACCGAATGCATCACGGGCACTGTGCACTAGTGGATATAGCGACAGGAACAACTTTATAAAGGATGCATGTCTCAAAGAATATATTGTGCTTATTAAAATTATATATTGTGCTTATTAAAGTAATGTCTTGTGAACTTAGAAGTTTGTTTAGGCTTAAAAATGGTGTCTCACACAGGGTGTGGAGAACAGGCTGTACTTTGTGTCTTGATCTCTTCATTTCAGAACCAACCTTGAAACCGGGCTGAGACGGCACCCAAGCAGGGATGAATGAGAAAGCTCAACCCTCTTGTCATCTTTTTATATTACTGCACTGTATAATATATGCTGGGGCAGGGACAGATATCCAGTTGGACTTCATGAACCAACCCAAACTCTGTTGCGGGTACGGGAAACGTAGACAACCCCAGAGCTCTGTACTTGTTGATTTCCAACTGCTGCATTAAAGCTGATAATAGGGACTTTAAGCAGCGACTACGGCGTTCGAGTGACAGTTTGCGCACGCGAGATTCTATTTCAACATTTCCTGCCGTTGTAGCCCAACTGTCTACTACGGGAGAGCGACTGATTTGACGTACTCACTAATACGTTAGATTTCAAGCAGGTAATTATACGTTTTGATCGTATTTGACACTGTCATTTCGTTTTTATTTGATTCTACCGTTAGCAGCTTTATGGATTTTTTGTATATTTGTTAAAGGTACCCGCTAATGTGACCGATTTTCATGTTTGTTCATAGACATGTCATCCGTTGCCAGCACCCAAGAAGATGCTAGACCACACTGTGGTCCACAGTAAGTAACGTTAACGTTAGTTAGCCAGGTTAATATTGTAGCTAACAAATAGGCTATTCTCAACAGTTATGATTCGAATTATTTAACAAGACAGGTATCTTAACTATAGCTTATTTTCTATCCAAAACTATGTAGTTGGTCATATGTTGAAGCTTGGCTAACTAGTTGCCCAAATGTATCTAGTGCCCCCATGGAGTGGACAGAGAGGCACGACATAATTATCTCTAGAGAAATTCTAGTTTCGGAGCCCTTCACGTTCAAGAAGGGGAGTGTGGACAGAGGCTAGACCTGGTCTACAATTGCAGACAATCTAAATTGTTCCCTGGACCTTATGTTTAAGGTTACTCAGAGGTCTGTGAGGGAGAGGTTTGCCCTCTGCCAGGACAAATATAAGAGTAAGATTAGCAAAGATGAGAGGAGTTCTGGAACATCAATGTTAATGACAAGAATTAGACATATTAATTGAGATAAGAAGGAGAAGGCAGTTGATGAAACAAGAGGATTAAATGACCACAGAGGCTAGATAGATGTAGACAGGGCCAAAGCAGAGCTGGGCCATGGAGAGGATGGGCCAAACTAAAAGAAGGCTGAGTGAGGATGGAGAGGAGTTCCGCAGGCATAGGAGAAGTGGAAATGACACCATTGCTTTTTTGAGGGAGAGAAGTGCATTTGATAGGGAGCTGAGAGAGAAAGAGTGTTGTGTTTTACTCCATCCTCCACCCAAAAAATCCACCGGGAAAAAAATGCTGGATGTAAAAGAGGGCATAGGACAGCACCTGGGCCATTTTCAGCCAAACCAATGTTACATACCCTATTCGGAGACCTTAAGGAACAGTGTAAAATACTCAAAAAACCCAGTCAATCACCCCTTTAATGCCAGATGCAGGGACATTAACTTTTTGAGGCACGTAGCTACGTTCCATGCACAAAAGTCACTTGTCCGAAACCTTTGGCTAGCGTTAAATCGCCTGACCTAGTAGATGAACTAGCCTGGCTAACGGAGGTCGCTTTCTCAGGCAACTGACGAATGAAACGGCTCGGTTAAAGAAATCCATTATTTGGAAGGCTTGTATCTACATAGGGCATTCCTCCCTGACGTTTTTGGTGGAGGATGGAGTAAAACACAACACTGTCAGTGAGCGCCCGAGTCTGACTGAGACTAACGTCAAAACGGTGTAACTAACGCCGGGGGGACCAAGGCATGGCTGCCGCCTACTACATGCGGGCGACCCATTCTCACTCAAATTTCAAGACTTTCGTAACCCAAATCAAAATTCTGATGCGACAGATCAATTGGGAATCGCATTCACTCTTAAAGGCTGTCCTCCTCGACCTTTTTGGAGCAGAATTCACCGAGATGAAATTATCAACTTCACCGAAACAGAGGGGAAAAGCTAGCAACTTTAAAATCGGTTAAATAGACTTAATGAGTGGTACTGCATACAACCTTAAGTAACATGGCATTTTATTATGTTCAAGGTATAACTTGTCCAGTGGGGCAAGTACATTTCTGATCCACTTGCCATTCATAGAATGAAATACCAGTCTGGGGTTCCTCTTTCGGCTGTTGTTACCCCAACTGCACGGCATAATGCAGGCATTACTGAGACCGAGTCGGTAGCTATGGTCGCATAAAAAGGTCAAAGAATGCACCTGATTCAAATGAAAGGGTCGTTATCCAGCTCTGCAGAAGCCTGTTATGACCATTCATTTGAATCAGGTGTGTTGGAGCAGGGAAACATCTAAAACAGGCAGGACAGGGTGCCCTGAGGACCAGGGTTGGGAACCACTGCCTTAGATGGTTTGTTGTCAAGTGAATGTCCTTGTGTAAAAAAGAATCCATAAAAAAAGTAATGTAGCATCACTGAAACTAAACATCTGCACTGGATCCAGCCTATCCAAGCACCAGCTGCGTCTCTCGAAATATTCCATACTAGCCTATCCCAGGACATCTCTCGCGGACCTGCTTGATTGCGTCCCTGTCAACACTCGTGAACCCTGTTGTTGAGTGAAGACGTCGTTGAGACAGACAGCAAAACTTTTTGATCCGGATCCTTCCTTTATATAATACCATTTGATAATCAATTTGTGTAAATATATCTAACTTAAGTTTTAGTGTTCATAGTATAGTTCTTTGTTATAGTGTTTTTGTGTAGTTAGTTAGTTTTAGACTGTAATTTAGAGTACTTCTGTGAAGTCTTCACAGTGAAGGTGGGAAGGACCGACACCAGAAGGACTGTATTTGAGGTAAATATATTTTAATCGAAACTTTAACTGTATCTGTGTATTTGTATGTTTCCTAGCTATTTGTCTTACGTGAAATAGCTAGGAATATTGTTGTTGTCCTGGTTATGGACTCAGACGCGCATGATCTCTTAGTTACTGTTGCTACTTGGGAGAAGTGGAGAGCCGAGTGGCGCCATTTATATCCCTGCAGGCTTTTAAAGGCTTTCAAAGACTCTCGGAGAGTCTCCAGAGATGAAAGAAAGTTGAATAGATAGTTGTAAATATCTGGAAACTGAAGGTCAAGGAAGCTTTCCGTTTCACTTGTTAAAGTCGTAAAAATTACTCCGGGAGCATTACAGCCGGGCGGCTAAACAGTTAAGTCACGTGACGTTCCGAGCTCTAGTATAGTATTGAAAGTAATGGCAGAAATACACATCTGATTTGCCACAGCAGGAAATAGACCTGTTTTTTAAAGATCATAATTTAATTAAACTCTGAAACACTTAACATAGGCTACGTAACCTACAGACACGTAACTACGATAATTGAAATGTAATCAATTACCCACAAGCTGTCCATAACAATTCCAACATTTTTTATTATTTAAGGAGGTGTTGGTCACCTTAAAAAGTATCCCCAAGCAGTCCTTGAACAACTTGACAGTGTAGACATATCCCTGAATGTCAATGGCTTGCCTCTTTTTAAAAGCAACAACAAATCTCTTAGGCCTGTCCTGCTGCATTAATTTGTCACCAAAATCCATTTTCCCCTTGTCTCTGGCATTGGTATCATCAAAACCAACCTCCCTCGACTTCATAAGCGATGCAGTCAGCAAACTGGTAAACGTGATGCAGCAATGCTTGGAGTGGGGAGACAAGGTAATAGGTGTCCAGATAAGGTGCTTAACCTGTGACGCTCCTGCAAA